>CM068376.1:207209535-207809535 GCA_034769895.1 Magicicada septendecula
GCTTATAAAATTTGCTTACCTCTTGACATAAATTTTCGTCCTTGATCTTGTCAATAATTACTTTAAGCTTATTGTCATCAAGCTGGTGTCTCCCAATGTCCTTGATGATCTTGCTTACATTGTGGTTCATTTTAATAATTAAATGATTGATTAGGTATTCATGCGTGTCGTCATTGACTTCGTCAGGTTTTGCGTCGGCTGGGTATCTGCTCAAAATATCTGCGACTACGTTATCTTTACATTTACAATGGATAATGTCGAATTTGTATTCTTGCACTGCGAGAATCCATCGTGTGATTCGTGAGTTATTCAGGTGACATTTATGCATAAAAGTTAATGCCTTATTGTCGGTGATTATGGTTAAAGGTTGGCCTAGGATGTATATACGGAATTTCTCCAAACAACGAACAATACTCAAGAGTTCTTTCTCTGTTGTATAATAGTTCCGTTCCGCACCTTTAAATGTTATGCTAGTGAAAGCAATCACGCCAATCTTCCCTTCTTCGTCGAGCTGATAGAGTTGGCCACCGTACGCAAAATTGCTAGCGTCACACTGTATGTAATACCTCTGGTTTGGTCGTGGGAATTTTAAAATTACAGTTTCCACGAATAAATTTTTGACTCTCTGAAAACAATCATTTAACTCGGGTGTCCAATAAAACTTGCGTCCTTTCTTTAATAACTCGTGCAACGGTTGAGTCGTCTCTGCGTACTTACTCGTAAAGCGATTGTAGAAGTTAGTAAGACCTAAGAAGCCTTTTAATTGTTTCTGGTTCTTGGGCGTAGGGAATTTCATGATGGCTTTTACCTTGTCTCCTGTTGCTTGGATTCTCCGTGTGATTAATCGGTATCCAAGGTACGAGATCTCCTGCCTGAAAAATTGTGATTTGTCGAGGTTGACGGTTAAGTTTGCTTTATTAACATTGTTTAATAACGCTTCCAGGTGTTCCAAGTGTGCTTCGATGCTGTTGGAATAACATAGACAATCATCTACGTATATTATTGTATTCCTTTTAATTTCATCTTCTAATGCTACATCCAATCCTCGTGTCAGCGCCGCAGAACTGGTACTCAGTCCGAACGGTGTCACTGTGAACCGGTAGCACCTGCCCTCATACATGAATGCTGTAAAGTTCCGGCATTCCTGTTTTAATGGAACTTGCCAAAAACTACAGGATAGATCGACTGTCGATAGGTATCGCATTTCACCACATCTCGCTAATATTTCATTTATCGGGGAAACGCCTTCGTAATCTGGTATAGTCACACTGTTCACTTTTCTTGCGTCAAGACACAGGCGAACTCTTCCATCCTTTTTGATAACCGTGACGAGTGGGTTGACGTACGGGCTGCTGCAGCGTTCAATCACCCCGTATCGCAGCATCCGGTTGATCTCATCATCCACCTTGTTATTGTAGGCAAGCGGTACAGGCCAACCTCTTTGAAAGTAAGGCGTCCTATCCGTAACTTGAAATTCGTGTGAGTACCCTTCTATTATTCCTGGGCATTCCCTGAATACATTCCTGTTTCTTATTAATATTTTCTTTAGACGTTCCAATATACCTTCATCCTTACAATCTATATTTTCTATCTTCTCGTCGATTCACCGCAGAATCTTTTCCTTCTCTTCACTATTCATCAATTCAATATTCATGATTGGTACAGCGTACTCCTCTTCATCAGCTTTATTTGTTAATTCAATTCTTCTATTTCCAATGTCGATGCGACATCCCATTTCTTGTAAGAAGCTTATTCCTAGTATACAAGGTCTAATAAGTTCTAGTATAATTAAGAATACACACTCGTTTTTAACACCGTCAATTTCAATATCACATAGTATTTGTTTTTTAATTAGCTTCGACTTATTCCCTACAGCACTTACAATAAGAGTATTTGTCATTGGTAATATTTCAGAAGGCTCGATGTTTTTCTTGTTATTGTTGAACTAGGCTTCTAATAAGCCATTGCTCACGCTACCGGTATCAATTAAAGCCGGTACGGTAATAACATTATTAAATTTAATGACTATTTCCGGGCACTTTAAAATTTGTTTGACAATTTTTTCATCCTCTTCTTGTAATAATTCGCTTCTAAAATCTGGTAATAAAATATTTACATTGTTGAACGAGCCAGTGTTATTTAAAATAGCTATCTCATTCACTGCATTGGGGTATTTTTTTGTTTGTTATTGTTGTCGCTGCTACTTCCCATTGCAGTAGCGTCATTGACCGCGCCGCTTGCACTCACACCTTGGCCAGTAAATTCCATAGTATTTACGGTGTTGACAAACTGCTTATTGTGATAACGGTTCCTTTGTGGCCGTTCATGCCAAACTCGTTTTTGGGTCGTTTCACTTTTGTTGTGAAAGTCCTCCCCCTTTCGACTATGAAACCTGTCTCCGTCAGTAGGCCTGTAATGCAACCTTTGGTCATTTTCGTTACACGGTTGAATGTTTGTGTACTCGGTGATTAGTGCTTCGAAATTCGGTATCGTCGTAATCCCACGTGTGATCACTGCAAGTTGCAAATCCCGTCCAAAGTGGCGGGCAATTTTTCTGATCAATTGACGATCGGTCAATGCGGGTGTCAATTGCCTGCTCTCCAATAAAATTCTTTCAATATACTGTATGTCAGTAATCGGTCCGTTCCACTCATATCTTCCGTATTCGAGATTATCACGACTACTATCCTGACGCTCTTGTCCCCAATACTTCAGGGTAAACGCCTCTTTAAATTCTTCGAACGTGGATATTTGATTCCGAATCACGCGCCACCATATTCCTGCATCCATTTATAAATGCTTGCCTATCCATTTAATATTATTATTAGAATAATATAATTCTTGGATTTCCGACAATTCCTTGAGGAATTCCATTGGGAATCTATCGGTTCCGTTGTATTTAAGCTCGACGTGTATCTGTCCGTTGACCCTATTAATCGGTCCAGACTCACCTTCAATCAGCTGTCTCTGTAATCGTTCCAGGTGACGCTTTAATTCGTCTATACGGGTCGTCTTCTCTCTGGAGTTTTCGTCCAGCTTCAACTCCGTCGTTTCTGTCTGCCGTTTACTTCTTCTATCTTCTGCTGTATAGCGTTGTTTGTATCTCCCTGCTCCTGTTGTTGTTGTCTTATAGTCTGATACAGTCCGGCTTTCAATTCCTCTTGCTTTTTGTAATTGTCTTTAATATGCGTTTCTAGTTTGTTACTGACCTTTTTGATATTTGCTTGCGTATTTTGGGTTACGTTTTTCAATTCTTGGCAGTCTGCTTCTCTTGTCTCCCGTATTTCTTCAAACTTCTTGTTGGTGTTATCCTTCAATTCTTTTACGACTCCATCCTGTTTCTTCTGGACTTCGCTTAATTTTTCGTCCCAAGTGCCCTTGTATTCACGCATTTCTGTGCGCATCTGCATGATCTGTTCGGCCACCTGTTGTGTTACTTCTTCTTTGTGTTTATCCAGCTTCTCGCTGAGTAACTTGTTGTTTTCTTTAGTTTCTCTTCTGGCTTCCTCAAATTTCTCATTCTGCTTGTCAAATTTCTCATTAATTACTCTAAGATTGTCATTAGTTTTTTCATTCTGCTTGCGCATGAAGTCCATTAATGACTGTAATGTTACTTCTTCTTGCGGTTGGGAAATCTGTTCCCGCGCTCTAACGTCCTGCGTCTCTTCAATCGTATTTGACTCGATCGGCGAGTTCTCATCTTCCGTATGGGGCACACCTTGATGGTTATTGACCTCGAAGTTCATACTGTCGGAACTACTAGCCATTTTTGCCTTTTTGCTTCGCGTGAGCATCCAGTCAAACCAGCTTTACACTGAAGATTCTTATTCTAATTTTACGTTAATCTACTTAATCTACCTACTGCCTGCTCTTTTGCCATGCGATGGCGCCATGTTATTTAACGATAACTATGCTAATTTATGCAAATTTTAATTATGCAATTAAATTATACCGATTATGCTAATATTATTAATCATTCTAATGACTGAATGTGTCCATTACTAATTAGCATAATTACTGAGACTCTATATTTAGTTGTTATTAAAGAACAATATAAGAAAGTTTATCAAAACAAATCAATTGACGTTAATGTCTTTTGATATTAAGGTTTGGAACAATAATGAACGCATAAATTACATGACAAATAAAATGCTTGTTTATTACACATTACTCAAGTAAACGTCCGAAACACATATATAAATTATTACCTGAAAATACATTCAGAAACATATAAAATAAATCACAATATAAATCTGTTTTCGTTGATGGCTGAAAACATAACATATAACATGATAAACATACACAAAACATAGACTAATCAAATATTATTCACTCTAAACTAATGCGTTCATTATGTGTCTCAGATGGGTAGCTTTTAAATTCATAATATATTTAACATTATCTTTACTAAATGATTATACAATTTCTCAAAGGTGTTGGTTCTTGGAAAAGAGACAGAGCAGCAGTATTATTATAGTATTAATATCATGAGGACTTAACTTGACATTTTGAATATCCAATACTCCATCGGTGAAATTTCCTGCTTACTGGTGATTCCATGTGTGGTCATTCCGTTGATTAGATGTTTCACTATCACTTCGTAACTCGCGATGAGAATTCACTCGCGGCATGCGTGGTGTGGTGTTGGTGTTACCCGTCTTTTACTGATAGTTTATAGAGTTCTGTGTTGTGTAGGTGCAACCATCATTAGTGGGTTGCGTTCAAATAAAATGTCTATTACAAAGCTGCTTCATGTAACTGTTCACGTTCTATTTAGCTTGGTCGTAAATGTGCGTTATGTTATGCATTTGTGTTTATGAATGTTGAGTTCTCTTATTGTTCATGAGTCTGCACGACTAGAATAATTAAGTCTGAATCATGTTAAGTTTCTGATATGAATCACAATGTCCGAAGTTGATACACAAAAGTTCTATTATTGAGATGTTACTTCACTTGTTAAAAGTTTCTAGGTTCTATAATGTCGAATAATGAATAGTACTTTAAAGTTTATAGTACTGAACTCGAAAGTATAACGATACTTAGGTAACTTCGCACTAAGTAATTAAACTGCGCGATACTGCGGTAAACTTGTGTAGAACTGAGTTAATAAAACTGAGCACAAAATTTTTATGAGACTGACCTCCTCGCGTACCCTGCAAATGGTTTTTATCAAACGTTTTCTACCATAATGCAATTTTCTGTCTTCCACGCCTTCGGTTGTTCTCGATAGGTCCAAGACTTCCTTCCACTTTGAAGATCTTTGGTTTTCGACTCCCTGATTCGCTGCCCCTAGTTGTCTGTCACCATGACAACAGTCCTCTCCACCCGCTTCTTCGGAAGATGCTAACCTCTGGTTGGCTGTTGAACATCCTTTGAAACACACAGCGAAGGACATTGCACTATTTCTAAGAATATAAAGTAATTGCTCGCCTGTCTGTCAAACCTTTGTTTCGTGAGTATACCAAGGTTTGCTGTTACTCCCCTTGCTAAAAATCTGTTGCGTCCTGTCCCTTGTTCAACTACCCTTCGTTTTTTCTACCGATTAATAACTTCTTGCTCGCTGTCATTCTGAGCTGCCTCCACGATTTCTCGTCGTAAATATCAGTTGTCACTCAGGCGTTTTTTTCATGCTGTGCGACATGGTCGTCTGTATTCATTGGGTATTTGCTGTATTGTCTCTGTACTGTCGAGACCTTTCTAAATCCTTTGTCAGTGAGTATCTCTTTTCTTACGTTCACACGCGTTGGCTTAACCCTACAGCGTCCCTTCGTTACAATTTCTGCGTACTTGTGTCACTGGACTCTGCTCTTTGTTCGGTTTGTTGTGATGTCGTAAATTTGAGTTGAGTTTGGTCTGTCAAAGTCGATCCCAATTTCCTTTGTTGCGTTAAGTCAAACGTTGTCTTATTGTCTCGTAACTGGAGTCGGGTTGACATGTTCTTAATTGCCTTATTTATTGCTCTGGTTTGCTTTGGTGACCTGACTGTGTGTGAATGCACTGCTCGATCAGAAAATTTATAAATTTGAAAATTTTTGATCGCTATAAGTATATGCTTTATTGCCCAAAATTTCAACCAGGCTAATGCACAACTCCGCAATATCAACTTCATAGGTAAGCTACGAAAGGAAACGGTGTGCACTAAGCAGAGGTAGCCCTCGGTATATTCAGCCAAATTACTTTCCATAATATTTCCTCGAGCATATAAGGAGTTGTAATAACTTTCGTTTCGTTCAACTTGTATCAAGACCTGTTCATTACTTCCACGTCTTAGTAAGTTGGTTCAACACAAACTAAGTACCCCTACAGAAGAAGAGAATAGATTTAATGAACGCAGTTAGTCCTGTCCTTGAACATATTAAAGAGACACTTTTTTTCAGCAACCGGAAAACATATTGTTAACGACGATCTCACAGATCGTGATCTTATAACAGTGGAATAAATAATTGTACAGCAGAAAACTCGTTATCCATGAATTTAATCATAACAGTTTCAAGTAAAAAACCACTCGTATACAACAGCTTTTCAAGTTTACAACTGTTGAACACAAGATCGTTACCAATAATAAAAGTCGCCCACTACAAACGTCCATACACAAATAACGCTTCACTAAACCACAGTTATAGAACACGAGCCGAAAAGCAACTCATAACTAATAGCCGCTATTTATATTCAGCCTAGGTTGCAAGTGTGGCGTAGTAAGGTTATGAGATAAGTCTCGATACGTGGAGATAATCGCGCAGCGAGACGGGCAACGAGAAACCGGTAGAATGTTTGAAAATACGATGTTCGCCAATCTTGTAAACATCGCTGCAGAAATACGCAAATTGCCTTCCACAGTTGTAAGAATATTAATTTTATTCTGAAGAAAGCGTGTAATTTTTATATAACTGGAACTTAAACTTCCAAATTAACCATCGTTTTATATGAGAAATTTTTCAAAAAACAACATGTGGATACTTTTTACAAAATTCTACAAGTATTTTTTAATTGTATTTTTATAATAAGAGATAAGGTAGCATTTCGATTTCCTAATTCAACTTGTACAACACTATAAGGTACACAAGCAGATAAACTTTCAAGATGACATCTCTTATACTTTCTGAAAAGGAGGGGCGGAAATTAAAAAAAAAAAATATGTTTCGAAAACGAACATAAACTAAGAACATATGAGTAAATTGTCTACGGTGAAGAGGTAGATAAAATATCTGGCTACGTGGCACTTAGCACGAGTTGTTTGAGCAACAAGATTAAGCAGTGCTCGCAACATTCTCTATTTTTCCATGCGTGTCTTCCAGATTGTTCTACCGGTATCTAGGTTAGTTTAAAAGCACCACACAGGTTTAGTATAAACGAGGGGTTTGGAAGCGGCAAGTGTCAGTCTCAGATTGTGAAGCGGACCGATTAAGAGATGAGTTGTACGATTTAATGTAAAGTCATAATTGTGTCTTACTGTGTGCTCACATATGTAAAAACTGACATGAATGTATTGTTTAGTGCGAAATGTTAAATAGGCGATACTTATTATGTGTTATATTAGGTGTGTTAGACAATCTAAAACTTGAAGAAGTGTTGTATACGACAATTCATTGTTGGCTATGTTTATTTAAACTGTAATTAAAGTTGTAATTAGTGGATTCTCAGTGTTCAATAATTCTGTGTGAACTGTTCAAACAGGACGGTTCGTGATAACGTCGTAACAATACATTCCAGGCGTACCCAATTCCTCAAACTCTTCTTCTAACCTCCTCTGGTCAGAAAACATAGTCCGTGTGAGTCATGACATTTTCGGGCAAACGAAAAGACAAATGCCAGAAATGTATAAAAGCATAAGTATTTATTTGAGCATCGTTATATCATATGGTCTCACAAAACGATGGAGGGATGATTTTCATAAAATATATGCCGTCAACTTTCAATCAAAATATGGAAGAATTGCGTTAAAAAAAAAAACAGACTCCTTTAAAACATGTTACGTCAAAAGTAGATATTTTTCCGATTTTTGATCAAGTGGGTCCCCTTAGGGCACCTGCAACTGTGTTTTATTAGCACGATAGCTTAGTACACAATTAACAATTATTTACTATCGTTAATAAAAATAATTATTAATCTAATGTAAAGTCATATGTTCCAGTCTCCAGTTCTGGGAAACAATACAGATGTGACGAAAAATTCTTTGTTTTTCAAAACTAAATACGATTTAATGAGCTGGGAAGTGCTTGAACACTGAAAATACTTATATCAGGTATCTAAACATTGAAAACAAGTGAGGAGTTGATAGGTCACAACTTATAGAATTACCTGCACTTATTAACAGTTTGTCGATCGTAAAGGAAAGTAATAAAGTTCACCTTTTTATTACAGTTTAAAAACGATTCTTCGCATTCGTCTAGACATCCGTTTTATGAGAAAAGCAACGTACCGTTTTACAACAGAATACATTACACCACGCTCGTATGCACACAATAAATCGATTCCATTGCTCACACTGTGCATTGTTGTTTTTCTGTCGTTTATGTATTTTTCCGTTGATAAACATTCATCGACTATGCTACAGAAACACGTAACAATTTAACAACCTCTTCCAGAATATCTACCAACGAAACTTACGCCGAAATGAAATACGTTACCGATAAATGGCATTGCTAAAGAAGAATACGCCTCTTGCATAAAAACACGCCGATTTATTGTCTTGATTCACGTTTATGTTGATATTTAACGCCTATTTAAAAAGTAACATTTTATTTAAGTCGGAAGTAAAAGCATAAAAGAGTTTTGTTTATTTCCAGGTTTATGAAGAGTACAATTAATAACAAATGTTAAACAAGTCGCTCGTCTTAAGTAGCCTACTTTTGCTATACCTGAAGAGACCCGACCTGTAGTGTTGCAATACATAATTATAATAAATATTAAAAGAAACTTATATATGTATTTAGCATTTCATTTTATTTTTTACTTATAGACAAACGAATCAGTCAGTTTTATGATACTCAACCTTTTGTGAAAAACGGCAATGTTTGCTTTAAAAGCGATTCCAAGCGTATTAACAGGTTTCGAATATGTTACAAATATATTATGTTTTCTGTTAATTTCGAATGTGTGACGATATACTGTTGATTCTGTGATAGTTCGTAAAAATTAGCTCCGTTTGTGACTGTTTGCATGTGAATGTATATTGGGGTGAATCGCACTTCAATGATAGTTTCACTGGCAATTATCGTGAACACCGAGATATCGAATGACGTAACTTTTAGGTTAACACAAGCCTGCTTTGCATACGTGTTGGATCGTTGTTTATACACACCCTAACCGTAAATCACTGTAATGCTGCTGGAAAATATTGAAAGCAGAGCACACGTCAAAGCCTCGTTTCTTTCTTGGCTACATTATACTTTGTAAGTAGAATTTCGTTTCCTTCTAAATAAAACTCGGTCATGTAAAAATGGAGCTCATTAGTACTGGATGAGTGTGCATGTGTGTGTTGTGTTTAATGTGTAGAATTTTTTGCATAACAATCATTAACCTGTAACGCTGAAGGTGGTAGTTTTTGTAAAGAAAAAAACAGTTTACCTATAGAAAGTTAAAATATTTTGTTCTCGCCTGCTTGGAGTATAACAAATTCAAAAGAAGTAGTATTATTATATTTGTTAATTTCTGTACAAAAAAAAGAATTATGAATGAATTATGCACGGTACGCGTATTCTAAGTACCAAGCAGTCAGTGCAGGACTGCAAAATCGAATAATTAAAGAAGATTTGTAAAGAGCGAGAGACGGAGGTGTAGACACACCGAAGAGATCTCCAAGGCAGAAAACCGAAGCGAAGATTTCCTAAAAGACTAGACAAACAGAAGAAGCATATAAAGATAAAATTTAATGATAACTAACTTAAATTTTCTAGAAAAACAGAAGGGTATTATTGCCTGTATCATGATCTTAAAACAGTGAACATTATTGAACGCCAGAGAAAACGATACTCATAATTTTGATCTACACTTCTCTAAAACAGACAAGCTGCAATTACAACAGTTCTCATAGTTGTACACAAACAATAATAAAAGCTGCTAAGCTAAGTAATTACAATGGTCTGTGACACAAATAAACAGTTAAACACTTCTTACTTTCACTAAATGGAACACTGTCTATTGCTGAATGTAGCCGCATGCTAAGCTACTGACATTCACTGAACTGAACTCTTATAGTCTCGGTTCTTGTTTGTGTACGGTAGACAGCGTCACCTGTGTGTCTAGTAGCCTCCAGCTATCTGGAGAACAATCGGGGAATAATCGTCACATGGACTACTATGCAGATTATTTAGATCGGATCAGCTTTACAATATCGATAAAGACGTAAGATTCCACCGATAAAAGATAAAATTAAAATGTGTGTTTTTTTTAGTATCATTACAGCTGTCTCCCGTCTCCCTTCCCTCAACCATGTCCTCCATTCCAACCGGTCCTCTTACTGCCTTTTTGCAATCCTCGCTTCCTCATTACCTCATCTACCATGAGTTTTTTCTTTATACTGCTTATGGTGATACATTCGGCCACTTTCCTAACTACACAGTGCTCGTCGAACGTAAGCGTATTTAGATAAATGACGTTCCAGTTGTACAGAAGCATAATATATACGTGTCCATTTCCAACATCTCCAGCAATTAAGAGATTAAAACATGTTAAACAATAGAACGACTGAGTACTATCACAGTGCCAGTATCTGGGAACAACGATCAATGATATGTAGGCCTACATAAAATCAATTAAATGTTATGAATAATAATAAAAAATGCATTATTTAATAACTTAATATCGTTGTTTATTACCACTATACTATCAAACATATACTACATATTGTATACCTACTTTTGGTCTACTAATAAATACGACTTCAGTATTTTTGTCAGAATCATCAAGTGCCTGATGTTCGAACGTTGTTGAGCGGGAGACTTAGAGTATTTCACATTTGTTCTTGCGGCAACAGATACATTCTTTAAAAGTCACATTCCTCTCAGTTATTCGAACATACTTTTATTTCTTTCTCTGTTACAGTGTGCCTTTCTTAATGAGCCACTGGACTTTTCTACAAGTCGGATACGAATTCACTAAACTTCTGTTACCCGTACTAACAAATTATGATCATTGTTAATTAATTATTATTTATATACATTTGTATTACTCGTTATTACTTGTAAAAGTATTTAGTTAAGGAATCGTTATTAGTGGACTGTAGTTTCTTCAGGAACAACTGAACCTGATGCTACTCGCTTGTCCAGTGGCACGATAAGCTTATACGTGCGATTTGGCTCATAGTCAGCTCGGACTGAAAGTCACCTCAGATGTGCAAATGTAGTCGTTTTTCTTAGAGCACGCTTTGCAAGAAGATATTCCTTGTACTTCTAAGTAAAAACTCGGTCATGTGGGAACGGAGTTTATTATAATTGACTTTTTTCTGTAGTGTGCGCAGAGAATTTATTATCTATAACACCGCAGGTCGTTCCTAAAGAGAGCGATGTTCAAATTACACTTCTAACGGTGTCGTTTCACTTCGTGTTTTTATACTAGTATTTTGGACTGGTACATTGAGCCCAAATAAGTGTCACAAGAAATTTATTTTTGTATATTTTTATGAGAAAATAATACTTTATGTTTGCCGGCGTCTGAAGTAATTAACAGGAAATGCAGGGCACAATAAATGGTCAAGGAAGACGTATGGAATAATAGATGGTTATTACACATAAAACACACAAAAGAGATTTATAATGCGAACAAACAAAGCAGACTTTAAGGGGAAGGATAGGTGAACGACGTGAATATAAATATAAAGGAAAAAATTAAATAGAAATTACATACAGAAATGGAAAGATATTGATAAAAATGAATGGATGATGGATTTGACAGAATCTGAAAGTGCTTTGAAGTATTTACCTGCTGCATTGCAGATTTCTTCAGGCCAACGAGGTATAATTGAGTTCATCATCGCACGGTATTCTGACGATTGGCAGTCCCGAACAACTCTATTTCCAATCGCTCCTGCTCCAAGTCTATTCTTTAGTTCTCTCATAACTTCCCCTCTTTACATCGCTGACATATTTCAAACTTTTCTTTCCTCTTCCCCTTTCCCCTTCAACCGTGCCCTCAATAACAACCGTAAATACTACTTTTCCTCTTGTAACATTCGCACCCAGTTTCCCTTCCTGTTCAGCATTCTACCTAAACGTGTTGTTTCTTTGGGTCTATTCGGAACCTTCTAATTCCTCATTACGCCAAACCATTTTATTCTCGGTATTCACATCTCAAAGTCTGAATCCTATCCCTATCTTTCTTCTCCATAGTTCAAATTTCATAACACTCAAGGTTATTTACAATTTTTAGGGCGTGAGTGAAGTTGTAGGTTATTCAAATCAATGATCAGATTGAAAGTAATGAACCCAATAGAGACACTACGTCTCATCTAAGCGAAGGGGAAGGTGAAGAAGAATGAGCAGAGGTATATACGGACTAGCGGAGATAGAAGACGAAATATGTAAAAGATTATCAACTAAGTAGGTTGAGGAGAAATTAGTTAGAGAGGATATTATAAAAATACTAAAGCATAGTGAATGAGGTTGTACGGACAAGAAGACAAAGAATCAACTAAGGAGGTTGAGGAGAAATGAGTTAGAGAGGATATTATGAAGATACTAAAGCATAGCGAATGAGGTTGTACGGATAAGAAGACAAAGAATGAGGACATGAATGAGGTTATTACGGACAAAAAGATTACAAAATAGAGGCTACAAGGAAAGAGAAACAGGAAGGCCAAGGACGAGATGGGAAAATCAGGTCATAGAGGATACCAGAAAGATGGGCGTAATTCGGTGAAGAGAAAAGATGAAGGATAGGAATGAGTAGAAGAGGTTGGTAAAAAAGACCAAGACTAGTGGAAACTGTTGAGTTTAGGAGTAAAGTGAACCATCACTACTACCGAGGTAAAGCACTTCTTGAAATGTTGATGATGAAGAAGGCATAGGTTTCATGAGTTGCTGAACTGCCGCTCGCTCATATCGTGACCTTCTATTGAAAAAAAAAAACAAAAATAAAAACAGAACCATGTTTGCCGCTTAGTTTTTTTACATCGTACGTAAGAAAAAAAGCGTACGCAACCACGACATGGCCAACTGTGTATCATCCACATGCCATGTGTAACTCGTTTGTCACATTGCCAGTTTTGTATTAGCTGATCGACTACGGACGTTTCAAGTGAAACGTTTTCTGTGTTCCATGTGATGGGTAACTGCGACTTGCAAAAAAGAGGTCTGGGATCTTGGCGCACGTTCACAAGTCCACTCCTATCGGCGTATGTTGTCAACTATATACATCCCTACTGGAGCCGCTAGAAGAAAATGTTGCTCTTTCCAAAAATTGAAATAAGAGGGATACTGTACTGGTACTGGTACTGGGAGAAACTATCACGCTTTTTCAAGTATATTAACAAAAATTTTTTAAATTCTGTTTAAGAGCGATGAAAGAGTTTGAATGCAGATAAATGTTCGAAACACTAAAGTCATGAGAATTTGCAAGAATAAAGGCTTCCTTAATTTGTTTTTGGAAGGAAACGCTGTAGAACGAGTGAACTAGTTTAAATATTTAAGGAGTACAGTGACACAGAATGAAAGCTATACAGTGGAAATCAGAGTAAATACAATATCTCTGGGTAGGAGAGCTTTTGAAAAACTAAAAACATTACTGACAGCAAGGATTCCAATTGAAATGAAAAAAATATTTACTAAAAGTTTTATTTTGAGTGCTGTTTTGTACAGCAGTGAAATATGGACCATCAAAAACAAAGAAGAAAGGTACCTACAGAGTTTCGAAATGGTTGTGGAGAAGAATGCTACGGTGAACTGGACTGATAGGGTCTTGGCTGGGGCATACATTAGATAAAACTGTCTGCCGGTAAGAGAAAGACACGGCGGAGATGAAAAAAGGTCAGAATGCGTGATGACATCCAAAACGGAGGAGGTATAATCAGATGACCGAGAAAAATAAATGCTCAGGACCGAGAAAAATGGAGAGCATCCAGCTGAACCCTATCATAGACAATTTTACTAAAGAAGAAGAAGAAGAAGAAAAAATTAAACAAAATTTTACAATATTAAACAACACAAACAATGTTAACAGAACGAATTAAAATGAAAATTCTGTTGACACTGGTTGCACTTGAACATAAAAAAAGTTTACAAAAGCCCAATAGTTTACAAAAAAGTGCATATGTACAACGTTTTTAACGTGATAATTCGTAATTTTCGAGATATATATCGTAGATAATCTTTTCTAAAACTAATGTTGCTATTGCATCGTGTTCAACTGAAATAAAACAAAGAAAGTCTTACTTCGCCTAAACAGCAGTGAGTTTTTAAGCTGTTCTTAGTATTATTAGAGTCGTCATGCACAGTGTAATTTTGTAATTTTCCAATTAAATTATTTCAGAGCAATATATTTAGTCAGAGCATTTATCGTGTATTTGGTCTACTCCCACAATTGTGGTACCTCGGTGCACTGTCCCTTCATGCCCCTAGCGTATTTTCTACGGTGTCTGCCTCTCTGCCACCACTCGCTATTCATCTAATTCTCTTTTTCGTAGCCTCGTCAATACTGTCCATCCAATTTATTCTAGGTCTTTCCCTCTTTCTCTTCTTCTTATACTTCTGTGATCGATCGGAAGATTGGTTAGCAAACGAACTACTGGTTAGAAGAGCGAAGTATCAGACCTGCCGTTAGCAAAAAAACTGTGCACCAAGGCTCCTTCACAGATCAGGATGGCACCACAGTTAATGTTTTGGTTCTCGCGGAACGTCGAAGTCTCGTTCAGTTAGTAAACTTCATGTCTACTATGAATAAATACAATTCTCTTTTCTTCAGTGATATGTGTGAATAACATATAAATTACAAATAAAAATATTAATATTTTGCGATACGACTGTTGGTTATAAAATCTCATTTTAAAGTCGCCCCTGACGTACACTTTAAAACATAACTGTGCAATTTTTCGTAACGAGATGTCCTATATTTAGTCAGGCAAAGATTGTATGTTATTACAAAATATACGTTACTTGAAATAGACGACGAAAATTCCGAATTAATGTCACATTGTTTAAAGTTCGTGTTGGCAACTTTGATACTGTATTGCATTTCTCATGTAATATACATTTAATGTAACTTTGTTTAATATAATTAACGAAATATAATGGGAATGTCGACAATTTGCGTCTTCGCATCAGATCTGTGATAATACGAAGTCAAACAAAAGAACTGCCACAAAAAGTGGTGTATGTTGCGAATTTCCGTTGCGCAAAATGTTTCACCGTTCCAACGCTACACCCCGTCGCTTTCACCTACACGTAACAACCCCAACTCAATTATACACATCCATTAGACCTTATTATTGCCGAAAAGTAGGGCCCGGCAGAAGCATTAACACGGCATGTCAATCACGGGAGAAATGTAATGTGTTGTAGCACACGTGGGGTAGTAGGCCTAATCAAATGAAGCGGATACTCCAACAGCTCGTAATTAGGTAAGGCTAATCTAGTACGCTTTTTACAATAAATAAGTAACATTTGCAACGTGCGCAGTTATTTACAGTTACAAATAAGTACAACAGAATTATACCCTTCATATCTACTTTAAAAGTTGTCAGAAAAATTAGTTTATCAAATTACAAGACCTCACTTGCACTTTATTAAAATGCAGTAAAACCTCACTAAAACGCTTCTGTTTATTACGCTATCCCGTATAATAAGCTCTTGCACGCTATCTCTTTTTTACAGTGGTTGCACGTCTCGTATTAAGAACCTTTGCAAAAGACCCTGTTTAGAGAACTGAAATTCAGCATTATGTACTTCGATTACAAAAAATATTTGATTCACTTTCATTAATGGTGAAACAAATAGGACTGTGACAATATTTTGGTCTCGTTGAGGTCATCACCTATCTCAAAAACATTTACTTTTTAGATTGTGATAGACAAGTCATACGTTTGCAAAAGGGACGCGTCATGACGGAAAATTAAGCGAGGAAAGGTAGCTGTGTTTGGTGCTGCAAACTCAGATGTTTAGAAAAAGTGCGTCTGACCGTGGTGGTTGGGATCCGCTTTAAACATGTAAAAAACCAGTCGCGGAAGAGCCAAGCGTGCGCTTTGAAGACACTGATGTGGTTAAAAGTCTTGACAATATAATGATTATATCAGGGTAAAATTCGGTTGTTCACAGATAAATGCCCTGCCGTTTATAATAATAAACTGCAGAGTTTGAAAACTGGAGCTTCAACCTTTGGGTCAAAAAAGTAGTCATTATTATTTTTGAGAGATAAGGAAAATGGTATTTGTCTAGTATTTATTGACAACTCCACTGTTGTATATTAATATGTGGTCTGTCCATGGTTGCTCGCTCTTCCCTGGTGTCCAGTGTCCTTGTTGTATATAGAGGTTTGGAAGTAATACGGTAGTTCCTTTCGGCGTGAAGAAGGCATTTTGAGACAAGTTTTTTTGTATTCTCTTTCACGAATGTTAAAACGGTTACAAGTCAACCACTGTAGATATAAACGGAGTTTTACACACACACGCGCGAGCGCATATCACTCGCTTGTTGGTTTTGTGTGATCCTCCAGCTTCTCATCTCCGGAAACCTCCAATACCCATTTCTCAACTATCTGCCTCTGGTACTCCAGTCTCTGCCTTCCTCAGCAGTTTTCCCTTTCACTGCATCTTCAGTCACCAAAGTCATCCAATCGTGTATGTATTAACAAGTACCCCTCCAACTTGTCTCGTTAACTTTCTCCACAAATCTCTCTTTTCTCCCATTACTTTCAAAACGCGCTCATTTGTTACTTTGTCGGCTCATAATTTATTTTATCATCTTCCTGGAGGATCACAATTAAAATTCTTATATTGCTCGTCTGTCCGCTTTGCTTACTTTTTCAGTGTTCTCCAAAACTAATATACGGAGTGTAATCACTGAAAATTTAACTATTTTTCTTTTTTTATCTAACTTCTAAGAAATTCTGCTAATCTCCACTGATATTTTACGGTGTTTTACTAGATGAAATTATGAACTTTTAACCTATAACCTATTCTATTTGGAAAGGTATCCTTCTCTAATTATTCCACGCCATTCTCTCAATCACATTGGTTTTATTAGAAGTGCTTATTATTCTAATGTTGGTAACAGCAACTGTTTTCTACTGGCGAGGCTTTCAGGTATCACCAATTGTTAAGCTATCAAGCCCTAACGGACCCAGTAGTTAGCGGTTAGGTCTACGAGAACGTTGGTACGACAAAGTGGGGGATGAGAAACATCCAACATACCGTCAATGCACGGCGTTGCTGACGATTGCAACTAATCTAGCTTTCGAAAATTATTCAATATTTATTATTATTCGAATATCATTTCAAAATTTTGGCATGCACAGCTTATTCACATCAAAAAAGGTCAGGGTATTTATTCACTACCGTGAATCGCATTTAACTCTTCCGCCTAATTTGTATCACTGTATGTTAATCGTTACTGTCACATTGTCATATCAAGATTGACGATGCTGTCATTCGATATCATTGGACTTGTAATACTTGTTTGTTTTCACTTTTATACTGTATATAATGAAACTGCTGAATCCAATGTGTATGGAGATGGGAATAGGTGGAGTATCGAGTGCAGGTGCAAAAACTACAGTAGGATACGCACCTGGGAAAATGCAGTTTGGTGGGGTGGAGGAGAAGCAGTTTTAATACTAGTTTGAGAAAATCGAATAGGTGAAGTTGGAGGATTAAGTAAGTGGGAAGTAGTTGTCTAAAAGCGCAAGACTAAGACTTTTAACATTATAAAGCTTACTAAAGCAAAGTCCACTGTACGTACTAAGGAGTACAGAAAGGAAGAGATTAGAAGAATGGTGGGGGGATTGAAACGGAAGGTGAATTTGATAGTAGAACAAATAAGGGGGTATATAGTGTCTATGGAGAACAAACAATTGACATCCTCGTACGAACCCAGTCTCTCTAGGCCATTGAGAGAGGACGGAAGAGGGGAGGACTGTGAAGTGAGCAGCTGTATGAAGGCCAGAATCCTGGACGAAGATAGAGAAAGACCACGGCAAAGTTGACGGGACTCTGTGATGGCGGATTGAAGAGCAAAAGACCTCGAAAATCTTTTAAAACGTATTTTCATCTTTCTCCGTAAAAATCTGGTTGCGCGACTTATTCGGTTTCGCAGGGTATTCCGAGAAAATACAAAACTTAAAATTGTTAAAAACAAACTGTTGCACACCTAGTATTTAAGATTAAAATGTATGTTACCGTCTCCTTGAATACGTTAAATATAAACGGAGAAATTAAAGCACGGTACACGTCTCTCGGCTACGCATCTCTTTGGGTCGTCCTAATAACTCGACCTCAAAAAAAAAAAAAAGAAAAACAACAATCTTGTTTACGAGGCTCGGCGACGTGCGTTCTTTAAGAAATAAAAATATCACCGTCACGTTTGCCAAGCAGCCGTAACGTGCGTCCACTAGCACGCTGACAGCTGTTATATGTTACAGCACCTGTTACTACTCTACGTTGACCTCGCTAAAATATTACCGGTAATATTAGAATACCTGTAGTGCATAGAATATTTGATTGCAGTCAGTGTATAATTTAGTGTTGGATAGACGGCCACAACCCTACAGCTGGTCTTCGTACGATCGCATAGTTCTACTGATTGATTTGTATAAACGTGTATTGTTTTCACCAGACAATTTTGATTTAGTCCAAGAAACCAGTAAAGTTGGTAGAGTTTAAGTTTGTTCTGCAACTTTTTAGCTGTAATCTGCTGTTTTCTGTTAAGTCTCTATCCAAGATTAGACCCAGGTACTTGATCTCATTTTTAACTGGAACTAGCACGTCTTATTTTTACAACTGGCACTCGGTAGGTGAGTCGTGAAGGCGATTTCGTTTGGCTGATGTTCATGCGGCATTTGGAACACCATGTTTCAAGTACATTTAAATGGTGCTTAATACGTGCCTCGACCACTTGGAATGCGAGGTTTGAAGCTATAAGTTCCGTTTCATCAGCAGAAGTTGCAATAATCATGAAGTCTGTTTGAAATATACCAGCAGTAGTGGCGTACTGTGAACGTACACCCGTACGCCAGGTATTCCCTGCTTTAAAATTCATACAAACATTTCATCTATACGAGGTAGGGAATAAAATGTCATCCTCTGGTTTCCCTTGTCCCATTCTGGCAGTCTTCAACAACTCCGTACGCCAGACTGGATCGGTGAATATGCAGATTCAACTTGTACGGAATATACTTGTGTGTGTGTGTGTGTGTGTGTGTGCGCGCGTGTGTGATAGGTTCGTATAATTATTCGTATCCCTGCGTAAGCCATTCAGTAAGATTATTAATTATTTATAAACAAAGCACTGATTTTTTGTACAGTTTTTCCACTGCACAGTATGAAATATTCCTCATGACTGACGAAAATTAGACTGATTTAGACAGCGTACTGACATTCGTAAACCCTATTCCAGTGTGTAACTTAAGATCCGAGCGAGCAATGATGCTAGCTGAAAACTAAAATACCAACGCCGACTTTGTCAAAGAAATACATTAAATAGAATGAAATAAAAAATCGAATAAGAACGTAAATAGATATCATGGTAAACAAGTTTCCTTAGTTTGTCAGGATTTCCTGAAAAAAAAAACAACAATGTTCTGCTGTGTATGTAATCCGTACTACCTCAAAAGTTAGCCTTCCCAATAAAAAATTTACTCTACGCCACTGGCCAACAGTAAACATAATGTCTACGTAGGGGAGCAACCGCGCGTACTAGTGGTATTCATGAGTGGATTTCGTGGAGGGACATAGGGGCGAGTTAAATTTAACATGGAAGAAGTGGTCGTTCATATAGGACGTAATAGGAACGTAATAACCGGAGGCGTAGCGTCAGAGAACAGACGTACACTCTGCGTTCTAGTTAAAACAAAACTATACTCAGGTTTCACCTTCATAAATTTTTATTTTTATTATAAAAATTATTTATATAAAGCACCAAATTATTTTTATTAAGCTGTGTTAATGAACAAAATCGAAAGAATATCTTAAACAATGGGTGAGTGATGCAGTGGTATCTGATTATAGAATGTGCCTAGAGCCCCTTGCTTATCATCTTACACTGAGCTGAGGTAGCCTCTTTGTGTCTGCTTTTACAGTATGTGGCTTCGTGTACGTGTGTGTGAGGAAAGCGCTGAATTACTGCGTTAGTGCACTAGTGTTAGTACAAGCTGTGGACGTCTATGTGCATTGTTTTATCTTCTGCAGTTTGCTAAGCGTTATAAGTTGTGTTCAGCTGTGGAATCACATAGTTAATTTCACAGATACGTTTAAATTGTCTTCTATATAGGTTTCAAATGATACCGACTTCATTTTGTTGGTAAGATGCGTCGGTTTTTCAGGCCCGTAAATGATACAAATGCTGAAGGTAGTGATAATAGGTGCATTGTCTGATAATAGATCCCGGAAAGAGGAGATATTAACGCAACTGGATGCTATGCCATTGAGAATAAAGAAGTCAGGTATCTTGTAGCTATCCGTTGGACAGTATGTCGGTTCACCTCTGGAAAGATGAGACCAGCCATTGTTTGTGATGGTTCTTAGAAGGTACCTGCCTTTATGTGTTGTGACTCTAGAGCCTCGACGCTTACGTTTACCTATGCATATGAAGAAGAATTCATGTTTGTCTGTGCTTTATGCATGTCTAGGCGGATTATAAACTGTGGTTTTACATCGACGTGTGTGTTCAGTTGTGTATCGAATAATATTGCCGTCCCACCAAGCGCAAATCCAGCAGGATTAGTGGTGCCATGATTTCTGTATTCGGAAAGTTGTCTTTTCTGTGAAATGCGTTTCTGAGACTATAGCACGAATTATAGGCCTATATAGAACGGTGGTTATTTCTTCTTTGTGGTTTAACAAACAACTGGCGTTCTATATGGCGATGCGAATTTCTGGAGCATCCATTAGCTTATTCGTTTTGTTAACACAAATGGAGAGGAGGATAGGTTTCTGATGTATGACAGAAGGAGTTGGCCCCTTGCGGTATGTGGAACAATTTTTGGTGGTACACTGAACAATTTAAAACATGTAACATAAAACCAATGGAAATGTATTATTGAAAATATTGATTTTTAAAAATAACGAGTAAAGTGAGTCGTCACTATCGGCGTACCAGTCGGTAATAACTAGTATAACTGAAATACCGTAGCGAGTACGCAGTTTTAACCTGACAGTTTGGCATTTGCTTTGTCTGTCTGTCTGTCTTCTAGTGGTAGGCCTAAGTCTCAGGGTAACTATTGAATGAATCATACGATTTTAGTAAAACCTGGCGTGCGTGTCCATACTTTTAGTCTACATATCCACATTGCTTTTAGACTGATCCCCCAAAAAAAAGTGGAAGGAGGCATAATTGTGAGGGGATCAAAAGTATTTAAAAATAGAAAGAATCCATGTGGCTATCAAATTAAAGGGAATTTTAACCAAACATTCACCACAGTGATCACTTTTATAATTTCAAATTTTTGGACGCGAAAGCTCAAAAAGTGGGTCAAAAACTTTACAAAATCGCAAAACTCTATGTGGAGTATTAAATTAAAAAAAGTTTTAACCGCAATATGAATGTAGTGTACAGTATTAAAAAATTTTAAATGTTAGGTCACCAGGACTAAAAAAAGTATAAAATTTGAAAAACCTCAGCCTTAGGTCTAAATACGACTTTTGGTCTTAAGACTAAAGGGAATTTTAACTCAAATCCGAATATAGCATTAATTATGAAAAATTTTTAAGTTTAGGAGCACCACGGGTCAAAAACAGTATACTCAAAAGTAAGCAAATTATAATAGTCTATGTGGCGAATCAAGTTATAAAAAATTCTATTCAAAATACGAAATCGGTATCCTTAATAAATTGACAAAATTAATGTCTTTCAAAACTTCTTGCAAATTTTGGATTGCCTTCAATTAAATCTAACCTATGTTTACAAAATATTTATATATTGTTACCAGTTGTGTATATTAGTGAACAGTATTAGATACACGTCTATAGATATCTATGGAAATAAACACAATCTTAAAAGTAGGACTATGTTATTTGTAACTTAGGCATTGTGGTTATAAAAACTAAAACACCGATGCAGTAGTTTGGAATTGTTAGCGTTTATGCACTATTGCCTGCTAGACAATTGTTTATTACAAAAATAGCTGAGTAACCGTTATTTTCTTGATAATTTAAAAACTATATAATATTAAAATTTTCCCAATAAGAAATATTTCGTTCAAAATAGTGAGCGAGTTCTGCAGCCAAGGGAGCTTACTAGTATCTGTTGTATACGTATTTCATCGACGTACGGTAGGACATTAGGAAACCTACATAGAAGCACCAAGCACATATCTGAAATGGAACAATTTACCTAGGACAAGATTTCCATTGAGGTTAAAGATGAAAACATATTTTAATTGAAACTAACTTTTTCAAAATTAGTGACCCAAAATTTTTTGGAATGATTTCAGAATGTAAATTTAAATATACTCATACATTGAAATTCATTATATTTTTTGTATTTACACAAGCTGAATAGTATTAAATTAAATAATTCAGAAACCATGCGTGTTTTGTTGGTTGCAATATAAATTGGATAGGTATTGGACAATAACTGTACTAAGAGATCGACTTATTTTGTGTCTGTAGTTAGTAGAATAATTACTGTAAAAACACGTGCACAGTTTATTAATGTCTTTAATCCGTTTTGAGTCAGTTCATGTTGGCAAACTGAGTGACATTGTACATAAGCTTGCGTATAACACTGAAAAAAAGGTTCCTGCCCCCCCCCCCCAGATTTATAACCTATACGAAGACGAGAAACGAGAACTGGTAGGAAGAAATACTGGATAGAGGACTAACTGATTGAGCAGGCAATTGTGAAAAACAGCATGCGAGAGATGCAGGGCCTATCGACTATCAGAACCGTTATAATAATATACTAGTAAGCTCCCTGATCTGCAGAACTCGCCAAATATTTTCAACAAAATAGATTTGTTATTATACATACACAACTGATAACAATACGATAACGTCTTTTTTGTAAATAAAGCTGACAAACGTTTTGAAAGCGATCAAAAATTTACAAGAATTGTTGAAATATAATAATTCTGTAAAACTATTACAGATACCGAGTTTGTATTTTGAATAAAGTTTCTCATAACTTGCTGCCTCACATAGACTCTTGAGTTCTATTTTTGGCCTTTGGTATCCCTAAAGTTAAATTAACGCTACATTGCAATTCGAGTTAAAATTCACTTTAGTCTGATACCCGGCGTTTTACAATTTTTTTCACAACTTGAATCCATTTTAGGGTCCTGGTGACCTAAACTATTGGAATTTCCGAAAATACAAACGTACAAACTTCCAGTTTGAGTATTGGATAGTGGCTGGCGGAGTAATAATAATCCCAAGGTTTCCCAAATTGTCTTTTAAAAGTCCTTCCGATAACTATAGCATTGTCTAAATAAACAAGGGAAGTTTTCAATGTCAGGCCTCGAAGGACCAGTTCCATCAATCTTTCAAACATTGCTGGTGCATTACAGAGTCCCACTGCCATGACTTTAAAATGGAAGAGGCCACTTGGGGTCAAGAAACCTGCATTTTCCTTGTTTTCTTGATGAAGACCCACTTTCCAATATCCGCTCTTCAGGTCCAATGTGGAAGACCATACAGTGCGTCGACTAGACCAGACCAAAAGCTCTTCAAATGAGATCCAGACAGTGCGTCGAGTGTATCGTCGACGCGAGGTAGTGGATAGCAATCTTTCTTTGTCACGTCGTTCAACCTTCAGTAGTATACACAGAAACCTAACCCACCTTCTTTCTTCGCTACCAGCACTACCGGAGAAGATCAAGCACTTACGAAGGCTCGATTATTCCCTCTGTCAACATGTCCTGTACTAACCGAGACATTTACTCCTGCTTAGCTAACTGAGGTCTTCGAGGAGGTTGACGTATTGGTGTAGTATCCCTGTGTTGATG
This sequence comes from Magicicada septendecula, assembly GCA_034769895.1. Classification (NCBI taxonomy): domain Eukaryota; kingdom Metazoa; phylum Arthropoda; class Insecta; order Hemiptera; family Cicadidae; genus Magicicada; species Magicicada septendecula. The sequence continues at coordinate 207,233,620 of CM068376.1, forward strand.
CGATGCTGTACAAGAGAGGTTCTTCCCTATGACTAGGCCCGAATTCAAAAGCACCTTAAATTCATGAAAAACTCTTTGAGTTCTTGTACCTCACTATTTGAGAGATCGTCAGAAAATCTGTCCAACAGTTCCTCAAGTTCGTCTCATAATTTTGAAGTGTCTGAAGCACTGGATCTTCGTTGCGACATTCCGGCTACCCAGCCCACAGAAGAAATTTTACATAGGTGTGTACTGCTTTGTAGAGCGGCAGGCTGGTCTAAAATATTCACCACTCTAATAGGCCCACTTCCGGTTTCGTCTGGTTTTACTAAACTTCTGACAATTAGTGTGCCCGGTGTGTTTGCTACACCTGGGGTTCGAATATAGAGCACTGGTCCCCCCCAGTATATATCTCGGGTATAATTATGATTTTTTCGGAGTTTGGCGGGATAGTCACGGCCACTTTATTTGTCATGTCCATTGATATGTCAGAAGTATCTGTTGTAGAGAGCATTACCTCTTCTTTCCCCATTCACAAGAGATTGTTTTTGAAGTCCATAAACGTTGGAAACTGTGGCACCCGTGTCGACTGTAATTTTGGTCGGCCTTCCTTGAACGAATCCGTTAACTACCAAGCTCCCGCTGTTTTTCTAAAGTGTTTAAATTCCGTATTGTTTAGGGGCTTTGTTCCTCCAGTTAACACAGGCCCCGTTGTACCGACTACTGCTCGTTTCTCTGCTGTTGGATTCAGGATCGACAATCTCTTTGAAGTTGTCCTGTTTTGCCACATCTATAACACTTCGGTCTTCCATGCTTTCTTCCTTTATACTGTGGTGCCAATCGTTGGTTCCCTGTTCCTTGTTCTTCCCTCTTCAACGTATGTGCCGTTGCGATCTTTCAGTTCGCGCATTTTATGGTTCGCCCAACCAGACGCTAACTTGGCGGCCTCAAATTGTATTGCATGGACCAAGGCGGCCGCAATATCCTGATATCTTGCCGTTAGTAACACTTGTTGTAGTTCACTATCTCTGATACCATCAGTAAATGTCTGCATCTCAAACCTCATTCGAAAATCTTCTGATGCTTTAGGAAAAACCACTCTAATTAGCTGTCGATAGTTGCTTCAAACTCTTGAAGAATCTCGCCGGAATGCTGTCGCCTTGCTCTCAACTGAGTGGAGTACATGTCCCGCAAATGTTTATCACTATACTGTAATTCTAGAGCTTTTATCAATTCGGCATAGATCGTCTGGCTATCAGGTGGCACTTTCTATTGTAGCTCTGCGGAAGGTCCTTTAAGAAAAAGCGAGAACGAGTGAAATTGCTTTCTCTTTCTTCGTCCAGTTATTTACGCATGCAGCAGCTTCAAATTGCCGAAGATGCGTCGCCCAGTGAGTACTTCCGTCAAATGTTGGGGCCTTGATGTGAACTGGCCAAGGCTGGCAAAATTACTTTCTCTGATACCTCATTTTCTGTATTATTCTTTCTGTACCAAAGGTACAGTCTGTTCATCAATTTGTTTTGAAACGTATGGTTGAATTTTCATGATCTGCTGGACTTCACTTTTAATTTGTTCTCTTATCTTTGCAATTGAGTCTTCTACTGCAGATATTTTTGTTGACATTGCTTCTTCCATACTCGAGATAAAATTTTCTGCTTCAGCTCTTTTTATTGTCACTGATTCTTGTACTTCCGATATTCTTGTAACTTCTTCATTCAGCTCACCTCGCAGCAGACCCAGCTCTGTAGCAGTAGGCTCTTGTATCTCTTTTTGTACTTGTACCAATGCTTTGATATCCTCTGATTCCTGTCTACGTTCTTCTTTTTGTCATACCTATGTCTCGAGCAAGAAAACCTTTTGCCGAACTTCTCCCTCTTCTCTTTCACACCTGCGTTTCTCATCCTGTCGTTTTACTGCTTTTTCTGCATCCTGTCGTTATTCTACTTCTTCTGCCTTCTATCGTCGTTCTACTTGTTGTTGTTCCTGTGTTTGCAGTAGAAGCGCTTGGAATGCTTCCATCAACTGACTGGTATCCATGTTGTAGATTAATTACCACGTACACTATTCTTCTACATAGTGTCCTCTGTTTCCACTGTTAAAGGTTCTGTCACACTTCAGACCCACTGTTACGACGGTCTCACGGATCGTCTTATTGTAGAAATGAATTGAAATACAAACACCAATGAAGTCACTAATTATCAATTTCAATTAATCACAAATAACAATTTGAAATCAACAGGGGTGCTCTCAACAATAATTCAAGGTAAATTTTTCCACACGCAACAATAATGTCACCTTATTACAGGGCCACAGTAATTAATACAATAATCACTTGATCTGCACTAAATAAATCGCCAACTAATAATAGCAATAATAGCTAAGCCGGCCGCTGGCGCTTATGTATGCCCTGTGGAGGTTCCAGAGTACTCTTTGATTCTCGGGACGGCATGTCGAATTAACTTACGTAGTTATCAGTGCTCGAGCAATCTGGAGACTATGTAAGCGCAAGACCTTGACACAGACGTCACATCTGGAACTGCCTTGAATAATGCCGGCTGCACACGCTGGACTAGTCTAGAAACGTGTTTCCTAAGTGCCGTAGTAATATCTTAGGAATTATTGCAATTACATTGCAATACGTACTATTGCAAAATTGAGGACTTGTTTTTTTATGAACAGATTATATCACTTAAGTGGGAAAAGAATTATACGAGTAGTTTTTAGTCTCATAGAGAAACAAAGAATCACAGCTAACTCAGTCGTTTTAACAGTAGCAGATCTTCAATAAGTGAAAGGACTGGCAAAAGACCGAAGGAAGCGGAAGGCATTCATGAGGAAAAGCAAGCGGCAGAGGATTTTTCAGTGTTCTAGTGTACCAGAATACGACGAGTATGAGTATATGGTAGATACTACTTACTACACACAAAAAAAAACTTAATAGCATACTGTGAATGACCACATATGTTATGAAAGAAGAACACATCCGATTTTATATTTTAGAGGAAGGAAAGTGTAAATATTGACAGCGGAATTAGCGACTGTATTTCCAGTATACAATACGAAGGACATATGTTTTGCATATAATACTTATGATGCCCGTTTCACATACAAAACCAGAAAAAAAGCATTTTAGTGGAGCGTGACGACACAATCCGACGGGGGTCGCCATGCAGATAAACCAAACAATATACGGTACAGACAAAGACAACTATAGTAGCATTCCCGTATTCCGCAGGTTTTTATTCATTCCGGACACAGTCACCAAGCTGCAGTAGAGATTACACCATTATTGAAGATACAACACAATTAACACAACATAAATATCAAAAACAATATTTATACTACCGGCGAATCAACTTTTTTAAATCAATTCGTGTTAGCAAGCGTCGTGCCATATTTTTGTGCGATTACCTGAATGATGTTTGTTGTTTGTTACTGTGAATATTGTGTTTATATTACGTGTTAAATATTTTCCCACACATTAAACGCTGTAAAAGTACTTGTTGCCAATTTTACTTGCCATTAAACATATCTGTATATGTTTCTGATGCCAAAGAACAAAACAACCTGTCCCCCAAATTATTTTATAAACCATTATTTGCGCTACCCTTTTGGCTATTACCACAATGATACTGAAAATCTACATCCATGTGGCTACTTACAAATGTTGAAATCGGAAAGCGCATTAATATAATTGTGCCCAATTTGGAAGACAACCCTCATTAACGCATATGTGGTATTCGGATCCGCTCCTACACGAATAAGGTATTCGAAAAAATTGGCCCCAGAACATATAAGGCTTCCTCTGATTCCGTCCAATACCCGCTGATTCTGCCCCAATTAGTACAGAGATGTCCGCTGATCCTGCTCAAACACGTAGGTCCTCCCTGATACCATCCCAAACATTAAGTAAAAGATATCCAACAAAAAACGACGCACTATATCAGACTATACCGTATAATTGCCAGATATATTCTCTTTTGCCACTGACAGGCAGCACGATACACAAATGAGACAGTGTTAGCTAGCACCACGCCTTTAATTTTCCAGACAGGTTATGATTTGACGTCAAACTGTGGCTGGTTTCTAAGGAGGGTAATGTGTTTCGCAAGCAAATTTGTTTCCTTGTACGCTTGAAGTGGACACATGCTTCAAACAACAACATGCGCGGAATAAAAGATGTACAGTCAATACTGCTATAAAGAGTGTGACAAACGACTACCTTTTTGTAATTACGATGATCATTGTTTCCATAATCAACAGTCTAAAATTCCGACAATATAAATGGGTCACAGGAAAACATTCCAACCTGTCTTTATACAGTGAAAATCTAATCTATAATCACATAATTAAACCCACCTGGCTGTATGGAATTCAACTCTGGGGGTGCGCAAAAGATAGTAACATCAGGGTAATACAAACATTCCAAAACAAAGTTTTTCGGATCATGGTAAATGCACCATGGTATGTTAGAAACGCCGATATCCACAGAGATCTAGGTATTCCAACAATTAAAGAAGAGATTAAAAGGTTTGGGAAGAAGCATTAAGAAAGGCTTCACTTCCACGAAAATGCAGAAGTTCTTCAGCTGCTGGACAATCAACACGTGTTCCGAATACTGAAGAAAACAAAGCCATTTGAACTTGTGTAGTGTTTTGTGTTATAAAAGCAGAGCATTGTGCGCAGGTGAGAGTGTTTAGTTAAGAACACCAGAACTAACTAAAGGATGTCATTGGTTGATATGTATTTAGTATTAAGAGGTATTAGAGATAAGTTAATGGTTGGTCTTACAGACCAGTTTTAACGTGTAAAAAAAAAATTATCAACAGGATGACACCAAGCTCAGTATTGACGGAAACATGGGAGATGCCGCTGGGCCTTCACATGCAAACGCGCTTACATCATTAGAAACTGTTATAAACTCTTAAGTATTATAAACAACATGAATTAAATTTAAAACAATTTTATTATTGAAAAGACTAAGATATCTCGCCTCACGAAAAGAGACAACGACAACGGCCACACACAGAATCGGCTATTATTTTCGCTATCGTGTTATGTTAAATTTTTCAATCTTACGAAGAACTATTGATTCAATTGATAATTTATATTTCCATTAAAACAGAAAACTAAAGGTTCAACCATTTGTAAAACCTTGAAGAATTGAATCTGCATTTTGCATTTCAAAATGCAATGCACTAATCTAATGCATATTCTAAATGCATTTTTATTCGGCCTACCGGTTAATAAAGAAAACTGTTCTCGAATTATTGAACTTAGCATTCCTTTATCCTTAATTTAGTACATCGAAATTCTTATAAACTTATTTTCTTCTGTTCAACTGCCGAAATCCCACAGGTTTTATGATCCGAAATGTTTGGTCTCAATAGTTGGCGTCCACGTGATAGGCAACTTGCATGGCAGCGATGTTTTCTAGGTAGGGTAAAGTCGTAGTTTCGGCGTGGAGGGACATTGCCACACCGCTTCAATAATCGAGAACTATAGGCGATTTGCCACACTGGCCAAGCGAGTTAGTCGCAAGGGAAATCTTGAATAAATTGCCACATCCAACTCCGTTGGCAGATGACACAGACCTTAGACTGTTCGTATGTGCTGTTTGCGTTATTACCGTTACGTGCCGTTCCAAAGAGTTATCACCTGATTTAGTTTTAGATATTACAATAACTATATCCTGCTAAAACATTCCTATCGTACGACTAGCTTCAAGATTGGATCCCTTCATTTTCCTCACGTGAAATGTGATATTCGCGATTCTTACTATATAATTTCGTAAATATTCAATTATAATTAATGTCTGTTCAAGCACACAAAATATTATTTTTCGTGCCCAAAAATTCAGTAAACTTGATTAACTGTTTTATCAATTATTTAAATTTTTACGATATTAATTGATGACTCGTTGGGCACTTGGTGAAACATATTAATACAAAGGTTTGTAAAATATATAAAAACACTTGGTAAGTTTCACAAATTTTTTAATTAACTCTGACAGCTGTTTCAACTATGACAACTCTGATAACTATATCCTGCTAAAACATTCCTATCGTACGACTAGCTTCAAGATTGGATCCCTTCATTTTCCTCACGTGAAATGTGATATTCGCGATTCTTACTATATAATTTCGTAAATATTCAATTATAATTAATGTCTGTTCAAGCACACAAATGCTACACACTGTAGCAATGGCTTAAGTTAGTCGAAACAGCTGTCAGAGTTAATTAAAAAATTTGTGAAACTTACCAAGTGTTTTTATATATTTTACAAAACCTTTGTATTTAAATTTTTAATAACTAAGACACATTGTCAAATATTTACAGTCTTCAATTTGTTAAGTTTGGTACATTGAACATTTCTTTTGCAGATACGATCACGAAAGAAATTTGTATTGCACCAATATTCTTGTTACAACACTGTAGCAAATGTCCATCATTACTTATCAAACATGTATCTTCAGAAATTCTACACTGCGAAACCAAATGGCGCGGTTGTGGTGTGGCAGTTTACTTACGTTCATCCTTTGGGTTCTGACCTTTTTCCCACCTGCTTGACGGTGTGGCAGTCAGATATATTTCTATACACTAAAACGGTGTGGGAATTAATCTTCAGCCGTAGTTTCGAATGTTTCAGAGATTTCTACGCTTCCGGAATCTGGTCGATTATTCTCCACGCACCGTGGAACAATTTGCAAACTTGACGGGTTATAAATAGCAGTGTTTTAAAAGTGCCCGGGTAGTCGTGCCTTGGGATTCGGTGCATGTTATCTGACAGCTATGTAAAGTGTTAACTGATTACAATAATAATTATTATTGTATGCGAACATTTGTAACAGGTAACTTTTATCATTTATTGTTGTTTGGAAAATTGTTGTGTACAAGTGTTTTGGCTTAAAAAAACTGTTGAAGTTGCGAATAACGATTTTCTGGTGTTTATTGATTTTTTCCACCGTGGGGTCGCCGTAACGGTATTGTAAAGGTTCTAGTGTATTTAAATATCGGTATGGAGAACCATACATGACTTCCATATTCTAAGATTTATATTTAAAATCATTTTCAGCCAAACAGACAGGCTGTGTCTTACCAGCCTTTTTATTGCTGTATTAAATGAAAAATATTATATTACATTAAAATGACAAAATTATAATTTTATTGCCTGGCAACAAAATTATTTTATTTTTAACAATTACCATTGTTTCAAAAAGTTTAAATAAATTTTCAAGTACTTTACTCTTGTTAAAACGTAAAAGGTTGCAGGTAAACTACCCCTTCCCCTTAACCGATCTTCACCAAAATCGAAAGTCATTGAGACCTCTACAATTCAGGGACGTATGCAAAAAATTATTTGATTCTGTTTGAATTTGCGGCTGTTATCGTTTGCCATAGAAAATACGCTTGATAAAAAAATCGTTGCTGGTAAACTACCCCTTCCCCTTAACCGATCTTCACCAAAAACAATAGGTCTTGAGTACACTACAAATCAGGGCTGTATGCAAAACTTTATTTGATTCTGTTTGAATTTGCGGCTGTTATCGTTTGCCATAGAAAATACCCTTGTTAAAAAAACGTTGTAGGTAAACTACCCCTTTCCCTCAACCGATCTTCACCAAAAACAATAGGTCTTGAGAACTCTACAATTTAGGGCTGTATGCAAATAATCTTTTGATTCTGTTTGAATTTGCGGCTGTTATCGTTTGTTTCAAAAAGTTTAAATAAATTTTCAAGTACTTTACTCTTGTTAAAACGTAAAAGGTTGCCGGTAAACTACCCCTTCCCCTTAACCGATCTTCACCAAAATCGAAAGTCATTGAGACCTCTGCAATTTAGGGACGTATGCAAAAAATTGTTTGATTCCGTTTGAATTTGCGGCTGTTATCGTTTGCCATAGAAAATAGGCTTGATAAAAAAACGTTGCAGGTAAACTACCCCTTCCCCTTAACCGATTTTCACTAAAAACAATAGGTCTTGAGTAAACTACAAATCAGGGCTGTATGCAAAACATTATTTGATTCTGTTTGAATTTGCGGCTGTTATCGTTTGCCATAGAAAATACCCTTGTTAAAAAAACGTTTCAGGTAAACTACCCCTTTCCCCCAACCGGTCTTCACCAAAAACAATAGGTCTTGAGAACTCTACATTTTAGGGCTGTATGCAAATAATCATTTGATTCTGTTTGAATTTGCGGCTGTTATAGTTTGCCATAGGAAATACCCTTGTTAAAACATAAAACGTTACAGGTAAACTACCCCTTTCCCTTAACCGATCTTCACCATAATCAACAGATCTTGAGAACTCTACAATTCAGGTCTGTATGCGAAACATTATTTGATTCTGTTTGAATTTGCGGCTGTTATCGTTTGCCAAACAAACAAAATTACCCTTGCTAAAAAAAAAACCGTTGCAGGTAAACTACCCCTTCCCCTTAACCGATCTTCACCAAAAACAATAGGTCGCGAGTAATCTGCAAATCAGGCCTGTATGCAAAAAATTATTTGATTCTGTTTGAATTTGCGGCAGTTATCGTTTGCCATAGAAAAAAAATCTACAGACACACAGACAGACAGACACACAGACACTTTTCGGAAAACGACTTTTTTTCATGTTTTGAGTGTAGTAGAATCAGAATCTGCAATAATCTCGAACACGATTTTTTTTGCCATCACCATACTTCCATTCCTTAAGGAATATGGAAGTAAAATTACCCTTGATAAAAAACCGTTGCAGGTAAACTACCCCTTTCCCTTAACCGATCTTCACCAAAAACGACAGATCTTAGGTACTCTACAATTCAGGCCTGTATGCAAACAATTATTTGATTCTGTTTGAATTTGCGGCTGTTATCGTTTGCCATAGAAAACACCCTTGATAAAACATAAAACGTTGCTGGTAAACTACCCTATTCCATTAAACGATCTTCACCAAAAACAATAGGTCTTGAGAACTCTACAATTCAGGGCTGTATGCAAAACATTAGTTGATTCCCTTTGAATTTACGGCAGTTATCGTTCGTCATAGAAAAAAAAACCTTGTTAAAACATAAAACGTTGCAGGTAAACTACCCCTTCCCCTTAACCGATCTTCAACAAAATCAACAGACCTTGAGTCCTGTATAATTCAAAAAGGTAGGCAGAAGAGTAGTTGATTCTGTTTTAATGTACGGCAGTTATCGTTCGTAAAAAAAAAAACCCTTGATAAAACATAAAATGTTGCTGGTAAACAACCCTATTCCCTTAACCGATCTTCACCAAAACCAACAGGTCTTGAGAACTCTACATTTCAGGGCTGTATGCAAAATATTATATGATTCTGTTTCAATTTGCGGCTGTTATCATTTGCCATATAAAATACCCTTGATAAAACAAAAAACGTGTCAGGTAAACTACCCCTTTCCCTTATCCGATATTCACCAAAAACAATAGGTCTTTAGTACTCAACAAACCAGGGCTGTATGCAAAACATCATTTGATTCTGTTTGAATTTGCGGCTGTTATCGTTTGCCATAGAAAATACGCTTGATAAAAAAACGTTGCAGGTAAACTACCCCTTCCCCTTAACCGATCTTCACCAAAAACAACAGATCTTGAGTACACTACATACCAGGACGGTATGCAAAACATTATTTGATTCTGTTTGAATTTGCGGCTGTTATCGTTTGCCATAGAAAATACCCTTGTTAAAAAAACGTTGCAGGTAAACTACCCCTTTCCCTCAACCGATCTTCACCAAAAACAAAATGTCTTGCGAACTCTACATTTTAGGGCTGTATGCAAATAATCTTTTGATTCTGTTTGAATTTGCGGCTGTTATCGTTTGCCATAGGAAATACCCTTGTTAAAACATAAAACGTTACAGGTAAACTACCCCTTTTCCTTAACCGATCTTCACCAAAATCAACAGATCTTGAGAACTCTACAATTCAGGGCTGTATGCGAAACATTATTTGATTGTGTTTGAATTTGCGGCTGTTATCGTTTGCCAAACAAACAAAATTACCCTTGCAAAAAAAAACCGTTGCAGGTAAACTACCCCTTCCCCTCAACCGATCTTCACCAAAAACAATAGGTCGCGAGTACTCTGCAAATCAGGGCTGTATGCAAAAAATTATTTGATTCTGTTTGAATTTGCGGCAGTTATCGTTTGCCATAGAAAAAAAATCTACAGACACACAGACAGACAGACACACACAGACACTTTTTGGAAAACGACTTTTTTTCATGTTTTGAGTGTAGTAGAATCAGAATCTGCAATAATCTCGAACACGATTTTTTTTGCCATCACCATACTTCCATTCCTTAAGGAATATGGAAGTAAAAATGACCTAAATGTCAAAAATATCGTGCGACTCTCTTCAATATGAAAAAGAAAAAGAATGATAATAGGAGGAAAACTGAACAATATGATAGACGATAAACTAGAAGTGAAAACATTTGAAAGTAACGATGAGCCCGTCAAGAGCAATATTTACACACACAAATACGTCAGAATGTTGGCATAATAAACAGGGACGTTCACCACAACTTTCAAGAACTGAAAATTACTTAAAATCTACTCCTTTTTTTTACCACGTACAAGAAATAATGGCACGTTAATAATTCATACATAATGTATGGATGTAGTAACATCTCAATAGGTAGTAACCTGTTTCACCCGGCAAACACGGAGTGGCCCAGCTTGACGCTCAGTATTTTATCACTTGAAAGTGCGTCTCGAGCTCGTGTCACGACATCTCAGCTTTGTCTCCCTGCTCCTACGGGCACTTAATACTGCTGTATAGCTAGGACTGCAGAGTCTAGTTATTAACAATAGTGCCACCTACACTTAAGTCGCACACACACACACACACACACACCTTCCCATTGAAACAGAGATCGTTAAAATGATGCTCCACTGTGTACACAATCTGCTATTCATGAAGGTCTAAAATTCGTAAAAACAAATATCTGGGGATTGGTAAACAACAAAGGAATTGTAGTACTGCCTCGTTTTATTCGTTAATGTTGGTTATCAAATTGACTTTTATCAGTCGCGATTAAGTTTTTATAACTTAATCTCATGAGATATAACTTTGTACGTCATGTAGTTTCGTTGTTTATATGCTTCAGAACATCACTTGAATATGAGGCCCAACAGACAGAATGGCAACAACACAACAGGTCGGGTTCACTAAAGGTGATAAGCTTCAGTTGATGAATACTAAACGCCGCATCGAGGCGGACTAAATACGAGAATGTTATTTTACTAACGGGATAATGTTATTGATGAACAGGGACAGTCTCACAGTTTTAAGAACACATTGATATATCAAAAGCTTCCGACTATTATTCTTCTGGCTGAGGCACTAATACCAGTAGGCCTATACGCAATTCAGTATTTGATCACACGGGTTAGTATGGAAAAGTGATACCAGCGGAGCTTTTACTAGCGCATGCGTCGGCTACTACTTCTAAACTCAGGATAGGTTATTAACTGCGCAGTAACCGTGTACTGTTACAGCATGTAACAATATTAGGGCAAGCTGATGTTTGCAGGATAACCAATAGTCAGTGGAAAAGAGAGCACAAATTGCCGGTACCACACTTTACTTCTCGTGGACAATGTGTTTCGGCCGGTACTGTTTCAGTATCATTATGCTACTATAATACATGTTACGAGAGTGTTTGTGATGCGCTTTTTATTTACATAAACCACAAGTATACTATAACTTCTGATAAGTGTCATAGATATAGTTTAACAAATAAATAAATACATAATTAAATTAAATTATAAATATAATTAAATTTAATCGTCTCCCTCTGTCCATCCTTACGGGTGCAGAGGTCTTCGCCTTCTGCCACCGAGGCCCGTTCAGTTGTCCACCTAGGTTTCTGTCCTTACGTATCTGTCAAACATTCATTTGTTTTTTGGAATCAAGACACGGGAGTGTAATAAACACAAATAATATTATTTTTAATATTTTTAAAATTTTATTACTATTTAAAAAATATCCACATATTGAACTTACAGTAGAATAACTCAAACATAATGATTCTAAATGAAACAACTTTTAGCGCCATTTTCACATTGAGTTACACGTAAAACACAGTTCTCCACAATAAAAATAAAAAAAAGATACGTAAGCAAAAGAAAATAAATTAGAAATACATAAAATATAATAGTCCTTTTCACTTCGCCGCACAAATTCATTATTATTACACATAATAACGAAACAAAAAAAACTTTTTACACAAATTACAACTATGAGGGATGACTGAAGTACCACACGGAATAATGCCGTTGCAAATGACACCTATACCGGCTCTCACTGATTAAGGTTATGTAACTATTTTTGAAGATTACTGTCACTTGTTAATGCGGATAAAAATACAATTTTTAATGTGTTTCTGGCACTGTGACGCGGTGCAGATGAGTGTGTGCGGTCCAGTTTTGTGTGTGTGTGTGTGTGTGTGTGCGTCCTTGTGCTGAAAATTAGGAAAGATGAAGACGAAAGGTGAAATGATACGCAAATACATGCGTTTCGTATAAAAGTGGATGATGATGATGACACCGAAGAAATGTAAGAAGAATGTGAATGCACACACACACACACACACACACACACACACACACACACACACACACACACACACACACACACACACACACACACACACAATTTACAGTATTACTAATTTTTCACAGAAATACACATTTAATGGGAAATGAGTGAATGAGAAAAATGCGAGAGAGAAGTGACGGGAGGGTGACAAGGGAAGGAAGATAAGAATGTGTGTGTGTGTGTTTTGGTTGGAACAACAGCGCAAAAAATTAAGTATTTTGTAGTATGTGCGTAAACGTTTTCGCGACAGACACGCACTAACACGTCTGCACACATGGAAGAATTCAGGCCACGAGGAGTCCTGCGAATGACGGAATCATCCACCTGAAACAATACATCACAAATTAAAACCAAAATCTTCATACACCTCTTATACTAATCCTTAATGGCGATACACATAAATGAAAATAGAAATATAATATAGATGTTAAGTATTTTATTAAAATAGTAATTTTGAAAACACTATCCTTTTTTGTAATAATTTGGATTTGTTCATGTATTAATTAATTATTATTTCATGTTTAAATATTTCCAGTTTTTCCCATAGGTTCGTTTTTTGGCCTTTGAAAGTATTTTTTAATAAAGAGATACTATTTAAATCTGGGGATGTGTGATTATTTCTAATTGAGTGTGTAGCTAAATTTGATTTGTAAATTTCTGGTTTTAAATATTAGTTACGGTGCCGAATAAGTCTTACTTTTAAACGTTTTTTAGTTTGGCCTACATAAAATTTATTATAGTCAGGGCGTTGAATTTTATATACACCATTTAAATTATGAATTAGATTATTTGTTTTGGGTTTGATTAGTTGTTTTATGTTGATTCCGCGTGTAGTGTAAAACCCCTAAATATGTAATAGCCCTCAAAAAACTAACGTAAAATGTAACATGTAACGATAGATAATCACTATGCAACATTTTAAAACTTTTGGTACGATGTTTTAAGACTGTAAGGTGATTTTAAAAGTATTTTTCATGCTGATTTCAAATCTGGTTTTAGTTTTTCTGTATCACGTAAGGTTTTTATACAATTCAATTTCGAAGTTTTAAAAAATCGAATATGTGAACACGGAAAATTATTATTATTTGATTGTGATTTCAAAATTGTTTACGTTTTAATCCTGCATAAAATCACAACACATGGCGGTGCAGTAGACAATGGTATACACTCACTTAAAAATTTTATAATTATTACGAAAACACAACACATATATGACAATTTAATTCCTCTTCTTCGCTGAATTCACTGCTTCAACGTGAAAGATCTTTCTGACGTGGGTTGAAACTTCTCTTACGTGATTGTCTCCCTTCACCAGTGCTGTCTCTTTTTAGCATAAAACAGTAGTCGGCCATCATGATGGCATTCCACCTTCCCTGGTATCTCTTTTCCATGTCCTTGATATCCTGGTGGAAACGTTCGCCTTGTTCTTCACAGACATCGCCGAGGTTCGCAGGGAAAAAGTCAACATGTGAGTGTAGGAAGTGAAGCTTTACACTCATGTTACATCCTAATTTCATGAAACTCTGCAACATTCTTTTAACCATGGTTTTGTACTCTGGATGTTTGTGGTTGCCCAAAAAGTTGACAACAACTTCTTTAAACGAAACCCAGGCCCTTTTTTCCACTGGATTCATTGTACTTTCAAACAAATTGTCTTTCATTAACTTTCTTATCTGCGGTCCCACGAAGATCCCTTCTTTAAGTTTCTCATAAGATACTTTCTGAAATCTTTTTACCAAGTACTGGAAACAGTCACCATCTTTTGGAAGAGCTTTAGTGAACTGTTTCATTAATCCGAGTTTGATGTGCAGAGGAGGTAATAGTATCTTGCTTCGTTGAACAAGTGGTACATTTATTATGTTCTGTGAACCGGGTTGGAGGGGTTTTCTTTTGGGCCAGTCTGTCTTCTTCCAATGTTTGTCTCTGGCTCGACTATCCCATTCACAAATGAAACAAGGCATTTTTGTGTAGCCGGATTGTTGACCAAGTAACATACCTACTACTTTTAAATCCCCACAAATTGTCCAAGAATGTTTTTCATAATTCACGTATTTTAGCAGAGCTTTGAGATTTACATACGTCTCCTTGTGATGAACTGAATGTGCAATGGGTACTGAACCAAACAAATTTCCATTGTGTAAAAGTACACCTTTGAGGCTAGTTTTGGACGAGTCTATAAATAACCTCCACTCATTTGGATTGTAAGTGACGTTAAAGAAATTCAATAAACCAGAGAGTCTTCTTCTTTAAAGAATTTCATTAATTCCTTCTCTCTGGACCTATACCAAGAGAACGTAACTCCGGGTAGTAGAAGATTTTTTGCATTCAATCTTGACCCAAGCAATTGGGCGGCATCTTTTGTCAGGTTCAAGTCACGAGTAATATCATTAAGTTCATTTTGACTGAATAATTTTGGTGCAGAATCTTCTTCCGGGTTGTAATCATCAGCATTATCGCTTTCATTTTCTGAGCTGCTCGCCAGTGGCACATCTTCAAGAACGGGAGGTGGAACTGGGATAGGGAGAGAATTACAATGCGTAACTGGTCGTAAGGCCGAAGAAATGTTCGGATATCCTTCTTACTTTTTCCGTTATGACCTTGAATTTTAACCATACAAAAATAGCAATCGTTAACATGATTTTGTGGCTCCCTCCAAACCATTGGGATTGCAAAAGGCATTGATTTTTTTGCACCATTTTTCCACAGTCTCAGTCCCTCAACACATGTACGACATACCTTGTGTGGTGCCCAGCTTTTGTCTTCATCACCAAGCCTCATGCCGAAGTACGCGTAATACACGTTTCTCACAAAACTATTAATGTCCTGTCTTTGCTTACCAATTACGTAGCTACCACAAATATAACAGAACACGTTTGGGTTATTCAAACACTTCCGGGAACTCATTTCTACAGAAAGTTCACAAACTATATATGACAGCACAAATATAACCTCACAGCACTATAGCATGTAAACAATGAACTACTGTTTTCCGCCTAACAGCCAGCTGGGTGTAACAAGTGTGGCCAACTAATCCCTCCCCCACAATAAAATTTCCCCTTGTGAAACTTACGTGTAAATAAAAGATGAGTTCATTTGATTTGCAAAAAAACTGTACGTGATAGAAAGAAACGGATTGCAGATCCGGAATCAGCGCAAAAAAATGTTGTAGGAACACCTAAGACTACAGAAACATAGAAAATCATGTTGCATAGAACGCTGATAATGTACTTGTGTGCTAGTGATGACATGGCTCCCAGGCTCCTACTTTGTAGCTTGCCTGGACACGAATATCCCTCTGTCCAGTTTTGGGCGGTTTTTAGTTGGGCGATTATTTTTGCACCGTTTACCTTACGTATGTATAAATACTGTTTCTCTTGTACCCGTGAAAACACCTCTGTCACTAGAATGACGCCACAGTTTTTATTTTGTATTTATTTTTTATCATTCGCTTAAAGACGGCTTTCCATTTCTGGCACAGCAGACACGTACTTCCTAAATCAGCGGTAGCTAACATGAAGTCAAGGAACATTAAGAATTAGACTTTGCCGGTTGCGCCCGAACTTCACAACCGCAATTCATGTCAAAAAACAGTTTTGGATGAAAGAAATTTATGACTTTATGCCATCAGATTACGTATTTTAAAATCCTTTAAATTCACGAAACCTACGATTCTACACCGTAGACACAGTATTTAGTGGCGCTACATAAACCTTTTCACATCGCTCACTCGGGAAATATAATTATTTCAATAACCTCGTTCCTTTGTGTCTTCGTTCAGTTACCCGAAGTACTCTGTTTGTATTACTAACAGCGCACAGCATTTGAATTGCAAACAGAAAAGTTTAATTCCTTCGTAGCGAGTGCATGTAACGTTAACCGCGGAAGGGGACGTGCGTTTGATTCATGTTATATGTGGTAAACTTAATACCGTGATCTATCCTGCGGCAGCGCTTTGATGAACGACGGCGCTGCAAGGCTTCTCTTTGAAACTGCAGGGATGTGGTCACGTCTGCGCAAGTAAAGCTGTTCGATGACAACCAGAAATGTGCATCCCTTAATATATAGTCTATTTCCGTTTTTAGGCATAGAAAACAACTGGTTTCTACATGATACTAATATCACACTTTTTCCACATAAATCATTCGAATATTTCTCCAGTACTGATAACTTTACTTCGTTCTAGCTCAAATATTTTCTTTGTAAATTACAATTGGAATAACACTGTCCACACATGCGCTCCCCCCCCCCCACACACACACAGAGCCATTATGAGCTAGCGATCTGCTTAAGTTACAATTCCTCTTAATTAACTGTAGAAGTTAATTTTATAGCTCACTACTTAGCACTACTATTTTTCTTCACCACTCACATGTATCAGGCGTTGCTCGGGGTACCTAGATCTCTTCTTCCCTTAGGTGCTGTCACTGCTAACCTATTCTGTGACTACGCAGATGACTACGCCGATTCCTTTTATTTCCTGTTATTGTTTTATTACGATATGTTACATTCAATTCTTTCTGCGTACAAATATTCCTTTTTCTAAGAGTGTAACAGCATAAGGTACCCCTTAAGAATGTCATCTCTGAGGACTATTATATCTTCTTCTCATCTTGAGACCGCCCATGACTCAACGGCGAACAGTAGGCCAAGTAATCACTTTACAAAACTTCATACGTGATTCATTCCTAAGCGTTCTGTGTATCTATTCACAAGTTTCGTTACCTACTGTCTACGTCTTTATGAAACAGCTGACGTGCTTTAATATACAATCTCCTACTACTACCTCTGTTCTTACTTAGTGTTTGCTCTATACCTTTAATCCACGTCGCTTTAAGATAAGATATTACTAAATATACATACTGCCTCTCTTAAACTTGTTCTCACTTCTCTGGATCATAATTATATCGCCAGCAAACAGTAAAAAATTCAAAAATAATTGTGTCGAACATGAATTACCAGAGACACTTTCGACTTCCATATTCTAAATGTACCGTCCATATAAAAATTAAAAAATTATCGATGATAGAGATATCTTTGTCTAACCGCTCTGTTAGTGGGAATGTTTATAGTTCGTTTATACTCAAGTCCAGGGTAACAATTGCAGTTGTTTAACTGTATCAACACTGCAGAGTTGCTATCAAATGACGTGGAATTCCCCTCCGTTTCAAAATTTCTCACAGCGCAGGTCTATTAACATTAGGCCACTGAAAGCTTTTTCTAGATCTATATAAGCTAAATGGATTTTCAAGTGATACTCCTGCTTTTTCTCCATAACAGCAATGGAACGGCAGTATTAATAAAAATATATAATATATATAATATATAATAAATAGTACCGTATTTCATGCAGTTATGGTCGCCCTTACTATGCTGGTTGAAAAATGTACAGAAATTTCTCTCATAGTGAAGTAAGATTTTACCTATTTTCTTGAAACTGAACAAAGCGGAATGTGCCGAAATTCGTTTCGTTTCATGTAACAAATAGTAATCAGTTTTCCTCAGAGTCGTTACCATTTCATATAATAATTAATTTAAAAGATTACGTGTAGGCCTAAATAATTGAACAATTATAAACAATTAGTGGGTATGACGCCTGGCCACTAATCTAGTGATCCCCGACGCACCAAAAAAATCAAGGTTCATTTCAGCTCCAAAGTAGATGCAGCCTGTAGAAATAAGGTCTTGGGTAGTAATGAGCGGGTGAAAGTGAAAATCTTGTGCGCCGAAAGTGTAACAGTGAGTTGACAGCGTGCTCTGCGTAACTCCCAAAATTACTCCGGTGGTACAAAAAGAAGCCATAATTGTTACTGATTCTGGCTAATTTCAAAATCTTTTGCTAGTCCTTGAACTTAAAACAATCTAGTTGTAAAATTACTAACATTATACTCTGATATAAATGGAAAGATTACTTATAAAGAAGGAAAATATTTTCAGTTCGTCACTGATGTCTATACGTGAAAAAATAAATGTATGTAGGGCAGAAAGAAGATGGCAAGAATCATACTACACTAAATTCTTTACGTTCTTTGCGTCAAGGAGTGCAGTATTCTTTATGCTGGAAGCACGAAAATTTATCTTGCTAAATTTTAAGACGTAATAAATGAAATACACAATTTTAAGGTAGAAATTTCGTAGATAGGGTGAATTCATATCCATGACCTGCATACTATGTCAAACATCATCTCATTACAGTATTTGTAATTATACAGTTTCAGAACACACATAATTTACATTTACTTCAATTTATGGTTCTTTTTGACATGTTTGTTTAAACGGGTAATAGTATGATGTAAATATATATGACACAGTACCCCAAATATTTCTTGTACATCTCTCTGTTTTCAATCACAAGGTTTTGTCAGCGACCCTTTCAGAAAATTGTATCTCGATTTCACCTACCAATAAAGTACTCAATGTAGCTGTGATTGTAATTTTTGAATTTTACCAAAATATTTATTTACTTGATCTGCAATTTTTAATTTCAAAACAATAGTTTAAAAATAAAATAACCACGAGCTGGAAGTCTACAACTATGTACTAAAGTCAAATGATATAATTGAATTTCACAAAAACAGATAGTCCCCTACAATCACTGTCGATAAAAACCGAGATGACAGAATTTCGTTTTCATTTAAAAGTCTTTCAGTACCATACATAAAATATAGGTTCTTCTTTCGTGTCAGTTATCAATTTCTTTTCACATTAAAAATCGTGGCACATTTATTTAACTTTTGTGGTCCGAAATTATGCCAACATAAAAGCTTAATTTTCTGTTAAAACAGTCTCATTAAGTTTTGTATTTAATACTGTTCTTAAACATGTTTAGGCGAATTTGTTTTCTTCTTACTCTGACACCGCACTACTTCTCGTGGGGGCCAATGATACTTCCGCCCGCTTGGGACAATACACATATATATGTACTATACTTGTATAATACTTATATTGTGCAATGTATTATTTTGTATGGTCTAAAGTTACACTACGTAATGACACAATGTAGGTGCGGTGGCGTTATCTATTGCCAAAACATCACCCTATCTCTTCACACCGTGACAAATCGTGTATACTGCATTAACTATTAGGCTGTGCAAATTAATTATGATAATTGTTACAAAAGGTAGTCAACATTTCAAAGCAATTGATTAATCAATAATTACGTTATAAAAAACAGGCTTCGTAACTGTATTATTGGAAAATTCATTTCATACAGTGTTCAATTACATTAATTTCAATTTCAATAATGGAATAATGGTATATCCTCAGTGTACTTAACATTAACTCCCATATAATATCTGCTTTTCAATAAATCTGTTTAATAATTCTCAATACTGGGTACAGTGTTTTTTTGTCTTTCTCGGATGTAATTAGTTACTGGAAATGCTCTCGCTCCCCCCTCACCATCTCAACGCTCGCTCGCTCAGGCAAAAGGAATTCTTTAATATCACACACACACACACACACACACACACACACACACACACACACACACACACACACACACACACACACACACACACACACACACACACACACACACACACACACACACACACACACACACACACACACACAAGCTAATCGTGTAAACGCTTGAAACTAAATGCTACAGAAGTCCGCATATTGCTTTATTGAATTAATATCATACACAATCATCACGAACTTGATAAAAAGGGCGCTAATTCTGAGTTAGTTATTCAATTTTTATTGGAAACATTAATACTTTGTTCATCTTCTGAATACAGTTAGATTTTTTCGGTCTTTTTGTAATAAAATCAGCTGTTTTATCTTGTGCGTCGTATTTGCGGGCAATTTTAATGCCGAATCGCAGAACGACCCCGTCAGACTAGGCTAATCCAGCATTAAATTAGGTTTTTGAAACTATCGGCGTCTCCGTAAACCTCGCCCACATCGATCGACGTTTATTAATTAATAAAAACATCCACGTGGACAAATTTTGTGTTTTACAAAAATTGTGCGTTACGTACAAGAGATTTACTGTTTTAAGTCAAGTATTAAATTTTTTCCACCGATTATTGTGCCACTACTAATGCATTAACAATAACACGGCATGGTGAATACCATAATGCAATGGGGGTTGCAGAACGAGTGCTACCACTGAAACGGTCAGTAATTTGGAAACCAAAACAAGAAAAAAGAAAATTAGGAATTTATCAAAATTCAATTCAATTCAATTCAAACTTAATGTTTTAGTTTACACTGAACAGAAAAAATGCCTCTCGCATGCTACTTAATTTCCTTCGCGTATGAAAAAATTTAAACTTTCACAAAAAAGTATATTTTTTATTTTGTCATTAGAAGAACATTTTTAAATTTCAGTAACTTCTGGGTCACTGTCGTACTTTAAACAAACAAGCGCGAAACAAGTTTTGTAAATGAATTAACATCTGGCGATGAAAGGCAGTTTATCTAAAACTGTAAAATCTTACATGCGATTGTTTTATTAGAATTTTTAAATTCTTTCCAATGTAATGTATTCTTTACCTCTTGAGATAAAAAGTTATACAAAGCACGATACATTTAGTACTAAGAAAATACAAAACGCTTTAAACCGAAAAACAGTATTGTCAATAACAGTTAACGCAGGAAAGATTACCAGCGAGAATATTCTGACTTTAGTCAGCTTTTTGCGCCAGAGTTACAATTGTTAGATGTTCTATTACAGGTGTGTTTTCAGTGCTGTATTTTCCATGAAGTGGACACGGCGGCAGCTGAGGCCCTTGGGGGGAGAGGTTTTCATAATCTCCGTGAAAAATAACCATGTCCTTAACTGACTCCGTTCCAGCGAGAGAAAGAATATATAAACACAAATTCACATTTTATGAACAAAAATGTACAGAAACGTTTGTTAGAACGTCTTGAAATAACTTGAAACCGCAGGTTCTGTTCTCACAAAATGAGTTAAGCTCGGGATATTGGTTTTCCTGCTAATTATTGACTTTGATGACACACCGTAAATTACGATCAGAAGCATATGTAAGCTATTTGATGACGTATCGTAAATTACGATCAGAAGCATAGTAATGTATTTTTAATAAATCAGAGTTTCTTGAATAACCGATTGCTATTAAAGAGAAACCAATTAACTTTCACGTGATGCTTTAGCTTCTCAATATGAAAACGACGTACGTAGATCAGAATGGCTTGAAGAATGCCTTCATCTCGAGTGATACGTGTAACTACGTATAATAAAGACACATTTTCAGTTGAAAACTACATTTTATTCGTATCGTAAGAACACAAAATGTTTCGCCCATACTATGACATGCATTTTCAGTGGTAAAAGGATACCAAAAATTATTGGCAAAAATTTATGATACCAAAAAAGTGACTGTCTAACCGAGAAAAAGTGTTGTTTTTAAAAATTCTTACCAGAAAGTCTACCAGCGAATGTAACTACGTGTAAATGTAAATGTGTAAATATACTAAACGTATAGGCTATTAAACGTTTTATAAATATTAAAACAATTAAAGTAAAATGAAAATAATATTTTGGGGTGGTTGTTTAAGAATTATTGAGATCGTAACTCGATGGGCCCCACCATGGATCTGCCGGGAGCCTCAAAGGTCTTGAGAACGGCCCTATGTGTTTTCTTTCTTTTTTGAGAGCCATAACTCAGTATTGGAGCTGAAATTTATTACGAAAACTTTTTGTTATTGAGTCCGCAGCCACCGTTATCTTGCTTGAAACAACGTTCCTGTTAGCACCACCTTAAAAATAACAGAAAAAATGGGAAAGTGCCATGCAAGTAAAACTTCCTTTAGCAGGACCAATCGATTTAAAAATAGAAACCATACAATGCAGATTACGGTCACTGTGAAGTTATGTGATAACCTAAAGGTTACGTGCATTATTACTCGACGGGAGCATTAAATTAACAGTAGTCGGGGTTTTGTGGTATTTGTTGTCCGTCCACCCGCGTAAAGCTGGAAAATACCGCTTACCACGTATTGGTGGTACTGAGTTTAGTACGGGAAGCGGTGTGTTGGTGTGAGCAAGTTTCGTTGACGAATGCCAAAGAGTGCAGCCGAGACGTTACTTTTTCAGAAAATTAAATAAATCACTGCTAATGTCCGTTTTCACAATTGTAATTCAAAATTGTTTGTCATTTTGTTCTCATTTTCGCTACCGGCACGCTAAGTCAGCATGACACATCCAGAATGGCATTATTTCTTAGATTTCTTTGCCCACCAGGTTTGCTAAAACGAATCGATTTTTGTTTTCCACAGTTTCGCTTACAATATGGTTTGTTATGTTTGGGGAGGCCCTTACACAAAATTAAAACCGTAAATAAAAAAACACTATAAGTGTTAATGATATGTCGGTCAAATATGACTTCATTTTTCAGTTTAAGTCAATGGATATTTATAATATTAATGGAAGAAAAAGGAATTTCAATGGAGAAAAAATACGTACATTTAGCAAACTAGTTTGTACTGTCCTAAAAATTAACCGTCAGCCGATAAATTGTTTAATAGGTCCAAACTATTTAATACATTACCAAAATGTAAACAAAACTACCAGATTTTTAATTTTTTAAGCTTTTTAAATAATGGTCGAGTTTAGTAAATAACAGAAGATATTTTGAAGTGAATTCTGTGTGTTTATTATTATAAGACCTAAAATATTTTGTACTGTATTTTGATTTATTTTTTTCTTTATGTGAGTTAAATCTATAGTGAATTTACTAAAAATTAAATAAATAGTGCATTTACTAGTACATGTACTAGTGAAGGATAGCCTACAGGGAATAAAGCGGCTAAGTCCATTTTTTCTTGAAAATGTGTTAAATTCAGCACTTTGTACATAGGTATCTGTAAAATGGTATGATCACCTCTTTTGGGGAATAAACAAGCCATAACCACTTCAAATTAGCGTGGGAAAATATTGTATACGCCTACGGGGAATATAGGGGCCAAGTCCACGGCTCCTGGGAAAGAAGGGGCTCTCCAGATTATATTTAAACACATCAGCTGATTTCCTGTTGCAACCTCAGAGTTGAGTCAACATCGATGTCTTTAGAAAGACATTTCGCTTTACCGGTATTCTTTAAAGTACTTTAAGATATGTTTTTACAACCTGGAGCAGTCAGCGATTAGATTGAGTTAACAACGACCAGATTGAGTTTACTTCAAATTATCAAACTACACCATATTTTAAATATTTTTCTTTTTACAAACGTAGTCTTTAACTAGGGCGCTGTGTGCAATTTATTTTAAAACAACTTTTCCTTTCTAATACAAAGAAGAATTATCAGTTTTACTCTGCAGTTATTGGAACTAACTGGAACTGAGGTAGGTTCTCATACATGAAAATTCGGATACTCGAACACAGTAATACAAAGTACGACAGTAGTCTAATGGGCTAGACTTCACGTGGCGTTCAAAATTGATACGTTTCAGAAATGCATTTGAGGGCTTGATATTTGGACAACTTAATAATAGGCCCAAGAGTAATTTAGGCGTGATGAAAACAAATCACTTATTTTGTTTATAATTTTTTAAAACATTTTCCTTACAGCTGTCTTTCAACCATTTAAACAAAACAAAGTTATCGTTTTTACGTTCACCGTAAAAATATAATATACGTAGGCCTGTTACGGGTGAAAATTCTTTTTAACTTTCAATACGATCATTTACCGCAGCCAATACATACTATTTGGAAATGAATAAGAGAGAAAAATAATTCAATAATTATGGTTAAATTGAATCATGTAATAGTGAAATAGGTTCAGTACGCATAACGCCCTTGACGATTAAGCAATAATAATTACATCGTTCCTGGGAAATTTTCTTTTTCGGGGAGCTCGGATATATGGGGCTTTAATGGATTTGTAATACCAAAATAATTGCAAATCCCGATCAGGCAGTAACTGAGGACTGCCTGTTTGATGAAAAAAGTTAATTAAATTTTATTTTACACATATAATGTACATTTAATCTAATCTGGTGACAAAAAACGTTAATAAACGATATTGTAATATATTACTCATTACTTAAACAAAATTTCTTGCAGTACTTACGCACTAAAAACCTAACGTAAGTTGGTTTCACAGTACTTATATCATGTTAGTACCATGCACACGCAACACATACATTAGAACAAACATACGCACGCGTGTTAAAACGACAAACATGCAAACAACACAAGAAACAAACAAACAGCACTTACCTCGGGAAGCTGGTGCGGCCACTCCGCCTACAAACTTTGTTAACGGCCGTCCTCTGCGACGTTTACGACGCATTATGCAGAAACTCTACACTTTCGCGGATTAACGTCTCCACGAATAGTGCTCACTTTGCTTCGCTTTAATCTCCGCAAGTCGTACGTTAGCGATTTGCTTAACACCGTACAACAAGTAAACCGTACCGAGAAATAACCAATACCTACACTTGAAAGCAAATTTCATTTGCATAAATTTTATATTCAATAAGCCTACTGAATCCACGCAGCTGTGACGCACACGATGTTATTCCACTAAACCAGTCTTATTACAGTTTCCCGAAAAAAAAAAATTGGTTATAAGGGCTATTTTGGGGTGAATTAAACAAAAACCCTTGCGCGAATTTTACACCCGCAAAAATACGTAAAATAGGTTCAAGTCTTGTTTTAATGGTAGAGAATCTGAAAGTTTTCCAGTTTCAAGTAGGCTATGTTGCCAGTAAATTCCGTTACTTAAACCTAAGGGAAAATTCCAGCCTTTTCCTCAAGGGAATGCAGGTAACGAGGTGAGACATGCTGATTTTAGTGTTATAATATTGACCTGAGTACATAAACAGCATTAGATTTATGTTTTAATAAATACCGGTAAGCATAACTCGGTTACACTCTTCGAGCTAGCTCTCCTGTTTCTACACACTCAACTGTAAGACCAGACTTGAATATAAAATTTAGAGCTAAAACTAGCAGGAAAACAAGGCCTTATTTTCGAGTAAATACTGTCTATATTCTCACTGTAACGTATTTACCTTGTTCATAATATTTGTAGCTTTATTATCAGTACAGTAACGTTTCCCGAGGCCCAGTGCTGCCGGCGTTGGATACCATTCGACCCAATCAACCAAACAATTACAGACAACTGTGGCTGTGCTTGTCAGACAACTGTAAACAACAACACGTCAGTATAGGCTATTATAGCAGTGGACGCACAACGATCAGTACGCCATAAACGTTCTCATCTCGTTATGTTCGGTTTTTGCCCCCCCCCCCCTACGCGCTGGGTTCAGGTTTCCTTCCCCATTTCCAACACTGTCTGCATTAACAATCGTTCTGAAAAACTTTCCAGCCAGTGATAACACATGCCAATGATCACGCGCGTATAAGGGAACCGTCCTAGTCATTACACTTTCTGCCAGCGAGAACCTTTGACGTTTTACATATATAGTTTATTTGTTTAGCACGATCGAGTCACTCGCAGTAGAAGAACTCTTCCACAAAGAATAACAGCAAAGTTAGAATACGAAATAACGAAATACGGGATGAACACGAAACTAGGAAAAACAAAAGTTACGAGAATTTATAGCAGCTAGAACATGACAGTTATGACACAGTAAAGGAAAATATAATATGGAAAGAAGACGTATATGAGAAGCACGCTAACGGAGGACTGGAAAAGTGCTGATTACAACAAGAATTTCTTTGGCTAAAAACAAGAAGAAAACCCTAATAATAATAATAATTATTATTATTAAAATAATAATAAGAAGAAGATAAGCGGCAAAAAGAGCACTTGTGATAAGAAGACCGTATTCTATAGCAGTCTTTCTTGCTGAGAAAAGCTGGCGAATAGGTGTGCATGTGTGTGAAGCGTTCGGTTTTAAGGAAATGTGACAAGTGGACTACAGGTCCGGCCAGGTTTGGAGATAGCAGTGGTGTACAACCGGCAGAACTTCATTTGATGGTTATGTTTAGCGCGTATTATTGCTTGCCAACGTCATATGAGTGCTCACTTTGTTCTCGTTACAATTTGTATTGTACTTCTTGTCTTCACAGTCGAAACGTCGTTTCAAGGTTACAACCTGTCTGAATTCAATCAGCCGTATGAGGTCAAGTACCGCGCCGTCTCTGTTCTGCTTCATGACTTGTTTTGTTTTGTTTGTTTTAGTTCTGGTTTACCATACTTAAATCATAACGTAAAACATATTTATGACAAGAAGAAAGGACGCACGATTATAGCTCATAAAACTGACATTGGCCTATAGAAATGCTTATAAAGTAAAAACACACACACACACACACACACACAAGCTGTAGAAAAACAATATACAAATTGTTACTGAAAGTCAATTACAACAATTCAACTGACAGAAACGTGACTAAATTACATTAAGTCATCTTACCGTGTACCTACGCTGTAAAAATATTAGATATTCTAAAACGCTGTTTCAAAATTAATAGTACATTAATGTCATTTTATATCAATTGTACACATTATAATAACACTGTCTTTCGATTATTAAAAATAACGCTAGAATTAAAAAAAAATATTATAGACACAGAACTACATTTTCCGATGCACAGTATGTAAATAGTCATGTCCATATCGTGACACGAGCGGAAGCAATACGGATAGGCGCACACGGATGGATGAGAATCGTGTGAAGTAGCAACCAGAGGGGGTAGGCGATGTGAAGAAGTGGTGATTATAATTCAGGCAGATTATAGCAAATGTAAGGTTATGGTGAATATTATGTGTCACATCTTAACATATTATGTTAAGAAGCTTGTGTCACATGGTTAACTATCCTTCCGTGTAAAAATCGCTCTCGTAAGCTTCTTATTTGAAGCTGGACTGTACCAGTTGAAATCTAACTCTGTGATGCCACATTAATTAACGGCGCCAAATTCCAAGAACAATGATATCGCCAGGGAAAAGACTAACGAAAACCAATTTCACGCGTGAACGAGTACTCAGACTATCGAATGCCGCTTTCACAAACGTAGATCGGCCCCTGTACATATAGGCCTACGTACATGATATTTTTGTTTCTACGGATAGACTTTCCAAAGTTACAACGATTAATCTTAGAAACCAGGTAGCTGTATAACTGATTGGAAAAGGATGCCAGTTGTCGGGAATGAGTAAGCTACTTATGCACAAAAGTACACTAATGACAATAAGCAGATAAGGAGAGGTAGCAAAAAAGGCGCTTGGTGCGTTTGAAAGACAAATATTAGGAAGAATATACGGACCAATAAATGAAGGAGCGGTTTGGAGAAAAAGAATCAATTAAGAGCCTCCTTTATTTTAGAACATGACTATAATCCAAATGATAAAGACGGGACGGCTGAGATGGGCTAGTCATTTAGTAAGAACTGACCCCCTGGTTTCTGTAAAGCGCCTCTTTTTGTATAGACAAGATGACGACAGAAAAGTACGAAGACCAGACCTGAGATGGGAAGAAATGCGTGAGAGCTAGAATACGCAATTGGAAAATAGTTACAATGGACAGAGACCGTTGTCGAGATCTCCTCCAGCAGGCCACGGACTCGATCAGAGTCGTAGCACTGACGATAGAGGGGGTTGTGCGGGACGAAGGGCAACCCCGTCACCCGCTCGTATCCTGCTTCAATGCAGCACGTATCAGTGAACTTCAATCTAGAACTCCTGCAGCATGTGGCCTGGATATTAAGGGTGTGGCCTGCTACCGGCCGTGGGAGTCAATTAGTTACCTAATTGAGGGTGAGTGTACGCCGAGGCCAAGGTTCACCTGGCACAGATGGGTTACGACCGAGGGCGCTAATGAGGTGATTGCCCTCGAAGCGGGCACAGTGGCGATAGAAATATCGGGAAAGTATCCGTACGGTGGCGTTCAGGGAACGGACACCCAAGGATTACCTTATTAGAAGGCACGTGGTGGGCCTTACACGCCCAGCACAATCTTTGGTCCAGGAGAGACTAAAGCTTTCGCTTATGGGTCTTACCCAAATAGCCCCATACAGGGATCGTGTAGGTCCCATAAGTGGTGACGATGAGTTTACCTAGGCGGCGGTTTGTAGCACTGATGAATATCAATTTGGACATACGGAATCGCTTTATGGAACTGCACCAAACCATCAAAAATAAAAATACTGCAAATTTTCTAGTCCGATCTTGAATGTGCCAAGAATGTTATCTGTCTGATATGTCTTAAACCTTTACGAAGAGTTTAATGTACCGGTTATCAAAGCCGTTATCAAAACGCTGGAAAGAAGATATAGAGAACGGATCGCTGATCACGAAAATAATTTAATCAATGAATTGTCTAACCTCCCACAGTGAGAATAAGGTTGACGAAAAACTGGCCGCCTTCTTAGATAAATTAATGCAAATTTCCCACAAAACACGCTGAATTCATTATCATGTACATATTACTGTTTGAAATTTGAGTAGAGTTCACACTTGAAATTCGTTTCAGTGCATAATATATTATATCGCAAACACGACATTCAGCAATGCATATGGTACGCAATATTGTGTTGTCAGGAGTGAATCCAGCGTTATAGCTCGTGTTTTTCATCCAGTCTTAAGGACTGTTAAGGCACCAACACTTCACACAAAATCAGCTGGCACTCGCTGTTTCAGTCTTTGCGCTAGGTGTAATATCTAATTTCTTCCCC
Organism: Magicicada septendecula; assembly: GCA_034769895.1. Classification (NCBI taxonomy): domain Eukaryota; kingdom Metazoa; phylum Arthropoda; class Insecta; order Hemiptera; family Cicadidae; genus Magicicada; species Magicicada septendecula. Next base: position 207,262,827 of record CM068376.1, read on the forward strand.
TAACGGATTCGGATATACTCGCAGCCTCTTAGCACATAGTTCGGCACACGTTTGTATTTCTTGCAGATACACCCAAGTCGCGGTGGATATTGCATTCCTTAGCGGCGGCGCTTAGAGCATTTGATTGAAATCTCTGTATGCTTTCTATGTTTCGAGCTGGCAAGAAAGTGCTGGATGATGCAAAACACAACAATACAATTAAAACAGATAAGGAAACCCTCATACCAAACAGACTGTGTTGAATTTTAAAGAAGTGCTCGGTGCACCTTCCACATGCCATGTATTTTCTTTACTTTCACTCATAAGTTCTGCTTAATGTTACCAAGTGACATACACGCGCGCGCGCAGGAAGTCGCCACTTTACACTGCAGAAAAATCTTTCTTTACAAGTTTTTAATCCACAACATTTGGTCTTGTGCCTGTGAACTCGGAGGCTGTGCCTGTAACAGCAACTCAGTATATACAAAGCTTTTAAATGAAAAACGACAGAAGCGTGGCAGGTGTCCCATTTGCAAGATAATGAGAAGATTCTGAACAAAGAAATTCAACCGAACCAAATGCTAGTGCTCTAGTACACATGATTTGCTAAACTCCAGAAATGTAATATTAGCAGAGAGTAACAGGACTTTTATGCCATTAATTAATCAGCAAGACCAGTCAGGGTAGTTCTCATGATAATTTACGTTACCATGAACGTAGCGTTACTGTAGCTCAGTAGCTTCAGCTTTACATGTGTGGTAATTTTTAGACCCAAACCTCTATCCTTTTTTACCGTCCTACCGTCCAATATGAGAATAATTGATGAGTGTTCTTGAAGAGAGTTCAAAGGTGAGGGAAGACGGAGGTGCATGTAAGTTCACGCAGAGCTAACAGTATGTGCTAACAAGATTACCACACAATGTTATGAAAAGGTATAAAAAGACACGATTACAATAATTTAAAATTTTCTAAAAGGGATTACTCTTTGTGGAACATATAGTGAAATAAATACGCGTATAAAGTAACAAAACTTATTATATACAAAAATTGTTAAAATTATGTTAAGTAACTGCACAATTTTTTTAAGTTATAGTATACTTTCTAATTATTTTATATTAATTCTCTTTCTACACGAGAGAGAGAGAGAGAGATTCTGCGTTTGAATGAGAGGCGGTTTACCAAAGTTGCAGCAGTAAGTCAACACCAGTTTTTTTAAACGGATTTGTAAACAACTTTTAAGGATGAATTACGAGCATTCAGCCGATACAGCTACTTTAGTTTAAAATCGGAAAAAAGTTTCTAGGAACAAAGGAGAATGCGGGGAAGCCAACAAAAAGGGGGGGGGCAATATTAAAATGTTGACAATTCCTGTAGCAGAGTGCAAGGCACAGAGTGTTTGTCCTTTTACTTATCGCAGTGTGTAAAGAGAATGAATTAACCAGATGAGCATACGGATACGGAAGCTCTTATTCACGCAAATCATCTTATTCAGTGAATGGAAACGCAGCTGTTGGTAAAGTGTTGTGACTAGGACTGGTAAACAACGAGTTTTATTGCACTGGCAGTGGGCGACGTATCTCTCAAATTTATCGCTTCCCTAAGCTGTAAAACCCGATAACACTATAAAGTGCAAGCAATTCGAAACAATCGCGTTCTAAACGTCTGGACTAAACTGAAAGCCATGTAGGCTCAACTGTACCTTCTGATCTCGAGTCTACAAAATAAAAATTATTTTCTACGTTATTCGAGTTAAATCGTTTGTCAAAATTAGGCGAATTAATATTTAAATATAAAGGCAAGACATATATTTAAAACGCATATTCAATGCGTTAAGCAATTTTTTCAGACGACAAAGCAATTCTGATAATCTGCTCTTATACAGCCACTGTTACGAAGAAACCACAGCGCCATAGGATACCAACAGAAGTTAAAGTGGCCGAAGACAAGTTCACGTGTGTTCACCTTCCGGTTGAAAAAAGCCACCATGTCTACCAGTCACAGTTAAACAACAAACATATTCCACAGTCTGGCGAAATTAGACTATGCTTTATCAGGCAACCACCTTGGAGAACCCATATCAACATAGAGCGTAAAGGATTGAAACAGAAGATCGTGTACCGTACTCTCATGGGCAGAAAGTCGCCACACTGCAGAAAAATCTTTCTTTACAAGTTTGTAATCCACAACATTTGGTCTTGTGCCTGTGGACTCGGAGTCTGTACCTGTAACAGCAACTCAGTATAAACCTTTAAACGGAAAACGACAGAAGTGTGGCAGGTGTCCCATTTGCAAGATAATGAGAAGATTCTGAACAAAGAGATTCAAACGAGGCAAATGCTAGTGCTCTAGGACACATGATTTGCTAAACTCCAGAAATGTAATATTAGCAGAGACGTAATAGGAATCTTTCATCAGCAAGACCAGTCAGGGTAGTTCTCATGATAATTTACGTTACCATGAACGTAGCGTTACTGTAGCTCAGTAGCTTTAGCTTTACACGTGTGGTAATTTTTAGACTCAAACTTCTATCCATTTTTACCGTCCTACCGTCCAATATGAGAAGAATTGATGAGTGTTCCTGAAGAGAGTTGAAAGCGGAGGGAAGACGGAGGTGCATGTAAGTTTACGCAGAGCTAACAGTATGTGCTAACAAGATTACCACACAATGTTATGAAAAGGTAAAAAAAGACACGACTTTAACAATTTAAAATTTTCTAAACGGGATTACTCTTTTGTGGAACATATAGTGAAATAAATACGCGTATAAAGTAACAAAACTTATTATATACAAAAATTGTTAAAATTATGTTAAGTAACTGTACAATTTTTTAAATTTGTATTTTACTTTGTAATTATTTTATATAAATTATAAAAGAAAAGGTATATTAGAATCATAATTAAATTTAATAATAATAAATCATCTCAAATCCCATACAAAATTATATTGAACCCTCCCCAAAACCAACACCCTCTTTGGTGGTGGGGGCACAGGGTAATTACCATAGACTTTTAACAAGGAGTTCTCTTATTATACGACGTAGCTTCCAGTATGCACGTGCCATAATTAATCTGCAAACTAAGAAGCACTTTTTCACGTTGGAACACCATCCCGTCGTCCCCATTCAAGACTGATCCGCCATGGCCAAAACTACAGAAAAAGTGGCCAAAGTATCTCACAATGTAATAAAGGAAAGCACTAGCTGAAAGTCTGAATTTGTCCGCGCAAAAATTTTAAATAATAAGGACACTAATGGATGTCTCATTCACACACATTACTGTATTTCTATACAATGAAATGGGTCATCAAATTTGGTCATTAAAAAAAATGTCTGATCTGACTGCTAATAAAAGTAAATTTAAGACCACGGTGTTATAAAAAGACGCACTTGTTATTGGGATGTTTTTTTCTTTGCCTTCTATTTGTACCTACTTTTTTCTATACCCTTTCATATATGCGGGCTTTATTTACTTCGCTGACATATTCATAGGTGTGACAGTACACCCGATACGCTGCCTACAACTAGCCTATGTCTAATAGCTACCGGCTGCCCGTATTCCTGGTAAGTAAGAGTACAAGAGACGGAAGGAATATGCACGTGTGGAAAACGTTGCCAATTCCTTGTTGCTGAGGACATCTATACACATTACAGGGCGTTCCTCTAAAACTGCCAGGAAATCAATACCGACCGCACAAATGTATGTAAACAGCGTTTACGTACCGTCAACTATAATCATAAAAATATATAAAAAAGTCTCCAATCGAATATCCTAATATTATTTCTGGACGACGCAGAAACCGAAATAAAAACCACACGAACACACTAATGTAGACCGTAAAAGATGTAATTAAAAGACTAGGAAGCAAACACTTAAATAACGAGTTTCATCCATATCAATATGAAACTTTCAGTACAAAAGTTTCCCACCAGCAGTTTTGAAAGATCAACACTTATATTATAGAATTCAGAAAGATTAAAAATATAAATTTTAAGTGATTCGTAAACATGTTAATTCTGAATGGTTAACTGATCCAGTTTCATCTTTGACTGGCCATCCTTATAACCGTGCCTGAATGTACGGGTAACTGATTAGTTACAAGTTTAAACGTTTATTTAGGTTGGAATAGTTTATAATTTTCCGTCACGTAATCACTGTTTATTGTTTTATCTATTGGGTCATAAATACGTTGGCTATTTGTTTTTCACTAGAGCTAATCTTTGCAGAACTACTTCACTAAAAAAATCCCGTATCCCGAAATTTTGTTCAAGACAAACAACCTCAGTATACGTCCTCTACTTCCTGACTAAGAAGGTGAACCTACAGACTGAAGACGAAACTGATATCATACTAAAGTCGCGATATTGTCGGCGTCGACGATACAATAGGTTTCTATTGGACAGTTCGACGCAGCCCAATCAACTCAGACACCTTCTAGATTTAGGTCACTGTACATTCAACGTCAAAGTGGAAGTCCCAATTTCGGGGTTCCTCACGTTTTATGTCCGACAATCATCCATTTTTTCGATTTAACAGTCATTTTTCTCTGTATGTATCTCTGTAATTTCTCAACACCCAAATAGTTCTGTATAGTTTCTATATCCTTAAAACGTCCTACTGTATGTGTTTAATTCTTCTGGGAAACTTCATCTCTTTTAAGTTCGGAATTCGGAATTTTATTCTTTTTCCTTTGCTGTGTACATTAATGAAGAACGTGAAGTATTGTTAAGAATATTTGTGTCTCAAATGTGGCTTTACTTTTTTACTTTTTCAAATTACTTCGCTTTTTAAAATGTTCATATTTGGTAATTTTGTGGACGAAATGTGACACGACGCATATCATGCGGACGTGCTCCGCCAGTGGCCTCACAACAGATGGAGAAACGGCAACGACTCGTAGTATCTAATATAAAATTTTCTTAGCCAGTCTGTCGTGTGTTTACTGTTACTATGATGGAACGATATCAGTTACTGTCAGCAACCTACACGTAATATGTTTTCTTATTCTCTCGTTTCCGTACGAAGTGGAAGCCTCATACGCTATTTCCTGCCCACGCATAACGAGGTGACGTTATTCAGCTCAATTTACGCGCTCCCGAGTTCCAACGCGACCCATGAAAACTAATTACTGCAGCCGATACATACGTTTAAACTACCGAATATGTATTTCTCACACTATTAAGGTTTTTACTTCTATTAAGACAAATGTTGCTGCTGCTTTTACTACTGCGATTAATGACTATAATTAGACCCTACTACTTTACGTCTACTGGCATGCCAATGAAGAATCACAGTTGGAAGAAACTGACCGCTAGATCAAAAACAGATCAACAGAACTAAAGGAATGTGAATGTATGTAGCCTATATTATTTTGTAGGTAACTCTTGACTGTTTCTTGCATGATTTCTATAATATATGTGTGTGTGTGTGTGTGTGTTTTCAAATAATAAATACTTCTGAAAGTATATTTGTTAAATAATTATAATTGTATTCTTACATAATAATTTACAGTTCATAAAGAAACATCTATATAAAGCTATAGAGCTATTCTGCGAAACGTACGCCAGGTAACAATACAACGATAATAATTTAACAGATACAATTGCAAAAGTATTAATTATTTGATATTTACCATCCGATTTTCCGGAACTCACAAATTCAATTTCTATTTATATAATTTACCTTATAAGTTCCGTCAAGTGACGTCAAGCGTAATTTGTGCTGGGTTACGCGTTTCAGGCCATATGACCCATCTTCAGACCTTCACTCCAAAGGAGCTCGTTATATAATAAAATCCATATTAAAACAAACACATAATAAACAAATACGTAAAATACACTGAATGAACATATTATAAGCGTATTATTAACCGACACGGTGCACCGCGTGTAGCATGTCAAAACTGTGTCGATGGGCACTATTATCTATTATTATCTGTAAACGATCGCAGCGCGGTATCATACAGTGGGTTGGGCCTGAAGTTAAGTTTATCATTGAGTATATCGTCACATATATCGGGGTTATTATGACCTCTATATATCTCGAATTCTTCGAGTGCATCCATGTAACGGCCCTTACTACAATAATGTAGAGGTATAAGGTTAGCGTTGAAATTGGTATATGAATGATTGCTCGAAACTAGATGCCGTGTAAAGTTAGATTTAATATTATCTAGGGAAAAATCACCCCTTTTAAAGTGGCTGTGTGGTGTGTGTTCACGGAATCGTTTGATAAAAGGTCTACCCGTTTGGCCGATATAAAAACGGTCACAATCGTCGCAATAAGCTTATAAACACCGGTTTTGGATTCACTGTTGGTCTGAACGACTGGACGAACTAAGTACCGTAGACGGTTATTTGTTTTAAAGGTAACGGTATAACCTAATTTACTTAAGGTGGATGTTAGGATCTTAGGCATCAACTCGGTGTATGTTGTTGAGATGAATTTGTTATTAGGTGTATTATCTTGTGTCTGTCTGGAACGACGGGATTTATGTTTTTTAAGGATGTTGTCAATTATTTGGCACTCATAGCCGTTGGCCATAGCTATGTGTTTAATTATGTTGAGTTCACACTCGAAATCATCATTATTTAGGGGGATCATCAAAAGCCTGTGAATGAAACTGTTGTAGGCCGCTAATTTTTGAGAGAAAGGGTGGTGTGAGTCTGCATGTACGGTCACGTTTGTGGTGGTACTAGATAATACACCATAATAGCCATATCCCGTTTACAGATAATACTAGATAATAGTGCCCATCGACACAGTTTTGACATGCTACACGCGGTGCACCGTGTCGGTTAATAATACGCTTATAATATGTTCAGTCAGTGTATTTTACGTATTTGTTTATTATGTGTTTGTTTTAATATGGATTTTATTATATAACGAGCTCCTTTGGAGTGAAGGTCTGAAGATGGTTCGTATGGCCTGAAACGCGTAACCCAGCACAAATTACGCTTGACGTCACTTGACGGAAATTATAAGGTAAATTATATAATTATCATACAGTGACTTGGACCGCATTAATTATGTTTCAATTTCTATAATTATTACCTCAGTTTTTCGAGGCAGTTGTAATTATGAGGGATTGCCTAGAGTTATACTATATACGTTATAAGTATCTTTACTAAAGACCAGCAGTTTCGTGACTTTGGACAATAGAACTTCACCACAAACGAAACAGTGAATGTGAACAAAGGAGCTACGTGACCAGTGGCGGGTCCAAAAGAGGCGTCGGAATCAATAGTCTAGTTGCTAAAAAATTAACCATTACTACGAAGACAAATTTGTTTATAGTACAGAAAACATCGTATGAATAATTCGTTGCTTTAATATATGATCACGAATTTTTGTCGCGACAATAAAACATTATTTTAAAAAACTATAACTCTGAACCGCCAGCGGTGGTTTCGAAAGGATCCAGCAGCCTCGGACTAAATCAGATACAGGATGATCATATGAGGTATCCAAATCTATTGTGAGAGAACCGTTTGACTTATAATCTTTCATTTTATTGACAACTTGCCATTTACAATCTACATCCATAACAGAGCTGAAGTAAATCAGATGAAAGAGTTAGTCCTGCAAGGGAAATAACCACTATGTTTCTCTTTAGAGAACAGTGTTTCCAAGGATGTAGCAAATCCTGAGGCCTCATCTTGGGAAGTCTTCCCTCATCGGTATAGTTATTAATAATGAGGCTGTATTTTGTTACATTCGTTTTGATTTCGTCCTATATTAGTGGTACTTTCACGCTGTGGGAAGCGTCTGATTGCTACTGTATCATGGGGTATCTACTAAAAGCTCGCAGCATTTTTGACTGAAATCTTTGCACGACTTTTAATCTTAACCGTTTGGGGCATCCCCATAGTTGGAGTCCGTAGGACCACCAAGAACTCTGACATGGTTTCATAGTACTATTCTATTATTTAACGACAATTTAGACTAACGCCCGAGAAGCTAGGCCATATCTGTTTGAGCTTGAGGTCTAACTGCCTTCATTTGGTTTGAATACGCTTCTGCAAGGTGAGTCGCTGATCGGGATAAAGTCAGAAGTATTAATATGAATTAACATTGACTGAATACGAAATATGTTATTAATTGCTACAGGTGGAACACACGATTATTTCCCAATAAGCTAATATGATGGGAAAGCGCGGAAAAATATTATCGTTCGTTTTTAAATCGAAAGTGTTCCAGGAACATTGTTACCGTGGTTCTGCTCTCAAAATTTGCTTCATTTGCATTTGACATGTGGTACTCTTACTAACGACCTTTTAAAATTAAACACTTACATGAAAAAATCGTGTCATTATGTCATGTGGCCTCAAAATGCCGGCCAAAGAACGTTAAAAATATAGGATCTTTAAACTTAACTTTCGATGATATGTAAATATTATCAGAACGGTTATGTCGGACTGCTACCATCGTTAGAATTTTGCAGACAACATTTCGACCACTAAAAAATCTGGTCATCTTCATGTGTAAGTTACACTAATGCATTAATTATAAACTTATGCCAACGTAAGATTCGTTCACTAACAAGGGTGAACCGTCAAAAGAATAAACCACCACCAACCTACAAAGTTAAACACAACTATGCTCTGTATGACGGTGGTTGGCGTGTGGACCCTTAGCCTACCTGCTGCCTCTCCCCATTGTAATACATCCGCCCGGGCTCGACAGCAGCTAATTGCCGCGTGAGTTACCTCACTGTGCGTCCAGCATGAAACAATTTTTTTTTGCCTCGCCCAATACTGGTAAAATTTTGTTATATTTGAAATCAGCGAAATAATACGATAAAAATGACACCAAACACGACTAAGGAATATTAAAAATTTGGCGTTATAAAGTAACAATGACTGAATAATTACAATGACTTTACTTTATTTGTATTATTTATTAATATTTTTTAGTCGTGTTTGGTGTCATTTTCATCGTATATTATTTCTCTGATTTCAAATATAACAAAATTTTACCAGTATTGGGCGAGGCAAAAAAAAAATTGTTTCATCCTGGACGCACAGTGAGGTGACTCACGCGTCAATTAGCTGCTGTCGAGCCCGGGCGGAAGTATTACAATGGGGGAGAGGCAGCAGGTAGGCCAAGGGTCCACACGCCAACCACCGTCATACAGAGCATACGGAAAAACTATATAAAAAGAAGAACCGCTACTCACCCTGTAAGTCCGCTGGACAGAACCGGGAAAACCCACCACACTGCCGCAAGTTCAGTTGCATATTGTATGACGCAAAGTTGTTCGTTGTGTGAACTTGGCGTTAGTGTGTTGTCTTGCGTCTTTTATAGTTTTTCTGCAGTTGTGTTTTTAACTTTGTAGGTTGGTGGTGGTTTATTCTGTTGACAGTACACGCTTGTTAGTAAACGAATCTCAAGTAGGCCTAAGTTTGTGATTAATGTATTAGTTTAACTTACACCCGATGACGACCACAGATTTTGTAGTGGTCGAAACTTTGTATGGAAATTCTAACGATGGTAATAGTTACAAACTTTCCCCCAAGTTCGCAGTAGTAACTGACACAACGAAATGTAAAAACAAAAAGACTAAATGTTCTACCGTAAGAGGTTTGGGACACATTATTTGATTCAACCTATTTGTTTTTCTCTGAAATAAAGTTACTACTTAAACTTCGTTTACTGACACTGATAAAGGAGTAAGATAACATTGGGTCGGGCACGATCATGGTAGCGTGCCTCCAGTCATAAATCCTAGATCCTCCGGAGAACTTGCTATTCGTGTTCGAATATTAACTTCCCGAGGAAACCGATTCTGATCAATTAGCATCAAGTGATGTATTAGCATCATGGTGCTATACTGATAACTTTGCTTCAAATGAATGATGGTATTAGCGCAAGTCGTAACAACAGTCACGTGAACAAGATACCTGCACGTGACTCCTTACATGTCTCACAGGTACAATACATGTGTATGTACAATACTATCTCGTCTAACTAAATACAACACAACCAGAAACTAATCGTCACAGCAAGCACAAGTATAGCCTTAAGATGACGTTATAACAATTATACACGTTTGCTTGTGTTCCATCGTTAATTTTCCTATTACGCAAACTGTTCGATTAGAAACAAGCCAGAATAAGTAGGCGCAAGTATGGCAAATTTTTCGCGTGTCCAGTAATTCTGACAATACACAACAATTCTCTGACAATACACACAACAACTCGTGTCGATTCCCTTATAGTCACATGGTTTTCGAAACGAAATTTTTTCATCGCCCATTCATCGCTTTTTATTTTGTTAATTCGTTCGACGGATATTCGATGAATTTATTTAAAAATTAAGTTCCTTTGTTGGGGACTTTAGAGAAACAATGAACTATCCGGCTGTTACAGCAGTCTGACGACAAAATACACCCGATCTGAAAAACGTTAAGTCTTGACAAAACGACGAAGATTTCTTGACAAGTGCACACTGAGGAATTTTTATGATTACACGCAATCCATTATGACTGGTCTAAAGTAAATAGTTCACGCTTCAGAAGGAAGATAAAGGTCCATGTATTGGGCAAATGAATAAACCTTTACGCTCTAATTTACGAAACGATTTAGTCATAGATCTTGATAGTCAATGACGCTGAGTCTTAACAGACAACGGACGGACGGACATAATAACAATAATTACTATCACACTGAAAAAATTAATATTACTGCTGCCTGTGCTATCTGTAGTATGAATATAAAAAAAAAAAACAGATAATTTTAGAATACTATTATAGTGATACTATGGTAGAAGCGGTAAGGTTATAGAGAAGAGTGGAGCGAAATCATTCCTTACTGAGTCGGGGCAGGGCCGTGCGAAGATTTGCCGACCAGGGCACAGCATGATTTTCCCGCTTCTTTTGAAAATCTGAAATATGGTGTTTTTGTACGTATTACGATTTGGTAGCTTACAGCACCTATATTTTCAATGAAATGCAGGTATATAAAAAAAAATCCACTAAAAAGTTTATTTAAATAGCATAAAATGAAGGCTAACTAAATTCAGAATATTAAAGAACATAAACAATATTAACTGAAAAAATTAAAATACAGCTTTTGGTACGACTGGTCGGAATGCAACACAAGAAAACTAGAAGTAAATAACACTTTACACCAGAGATCAATGTATAATTATGTTAATGTAACTTTTCTTGACTTTGGAGAGACAAAATCGATGGCAGCCTTTTATAAAACTAATGATCCAATTATATAATGTTCAACTGAAAGTAAATTTAATTCCAAAAGTCTGTAAATAAGTTTCAAATACTTCCTGAACTACTGATGGTCTGAAAGGAATTTTAATTCTATTTATCTTTTCTAAAGGATCCTACTGCCACTGCAGCTGTTATAGTCGTAATTTTCGTATTAAATTATTTCCGAGAAACAATTTCATTTTTCTATGACTTCGGCGTCCCCTTCATTAACAAGGAGCAGGGACTTGTCAAAAAGGTAGCACTGCGAATTGACAGTACACTCGTAAGTATCAGTCAGTGATTGGTTTACTCGAGGAGCGCTGGAAAACACACCGCATTCAACACTCGCCGTGTTTTATTAAACAAAAAAAGCATTAGAAACGCCGACTAAGCAAAGCGCGGGGCGGATCGACACTCCCCTGATAAGCGCTGTTAATATTCTGTCCGCGCTCCGAACGCAGTTTCCAGTCAAATCACAATCCGTTTTCGTTCACGTATTTTACGGCGCGTGATTTGTTCGTTAGATGCGTAATGGCGGATTATACGAAACACGGCCGCACGTTCTGAGCGTTATAAACGTATTATTCTCAATTGTAACCTTCGTTCCAGTAAACAAACATAATGATCTGCTTGTGAACGGTAAATCACTAATCAGTGTTACTTCTCTTTTTCTTGTTATCTTCTCCTTCTCTTGATTTAGGAGGTACCGCTGATTGTAACACTACGCTATTCCATGCGGTTCTTCCATCTAACCAGTGGTCGTCCGATTCTTGTTCTGCCTTGTGGACGATTATCTCGGGTAATTTTAACTAGTCTATCCTCATTCCACCCTATCGAAGTGGTGGTTCTAGAGTGGTAGCATGTCTTTTATTTCGCCTTCATTACTCTGTCTAGTCGTGTTTTTCCTATTATTCTTCAAAATTTCCCGACTTTAGCGGTTCGTGTTTTTCTTCTAAACGTCCAACCGTCTGGGTTTATTTCTGTTCCGCATGTCAGTATGGGTCTCACCGCACTGTTAAGTATTCTCATTTCATTTCTCAAGTTGCAATTCATTTTTACAGGTAACATCCTTCATATATGTTGATATTTGCAATACGGCAAGTTAACTTTCCCTAACGAACCATATTTTGTCATAATTACCTGTAAATAACCGACTTACGTAACTAAACAATGTTCATGAGAATACAAGGACTGCTGCCAGAAATCGAGGTGTTCAACAAGGGTTTAGTTTATCACCACACTATTTAATATCTATATTGATAATGTTATTCAACAATGGAAAAAGACCGTCAGCTGTGGAATAGAAGTAGGGAAGGACAATTATTTGAATGTTTTGTGATGATTTAACAATAATACTGGAAAACGAGAAACACTCGCTGTTATTTATCATTAGCAAAGTCTTATGACTAAAATATATCACGCTGTAAGATAAAAGTAATGGTTTTTTGTGGGGGATACATCGTAAGATCGAAAGTGGTTGTGGGTGACAGAATTATGGATTCTGCTGGTTGTGGGTGATTATTTTAAATCTGATGTGCTTTTGTCAAGAAAGGGAATACTGACAGAAAGATGAACAAATTTCAGGCAATCTGTGGCAAAATACACAAAACATTATGCATAGAGTATCAAAAGGACGCAAAATGAAGTTTTATAAAGTAATCGGGTGCCGGTGCTAAGTTTGGTAGCAAATGTTGGTTTTGCTAAGCTTGGCTTGATGTAGGCCTACTGGTAAGGTGCTGGTCAAAGTGTACACTATAACTAAGATATTTGGCTTCCGAGCGCTCCTTTGACTGTAAGTGGGACGCTTGAAAGCGTTTTGTGGTGAACGTGATCTGGACAGACTTGGCTCCGTGACACGGAATCGTCATTTAGTAAAGCTGCTGATGAGTAAGTTTAATTGAAGCTGAAGGTTTTCCACCGCTAGAACTTGGCCACTGCGGGTAAGTGAATACAATGTCTGTGAAAGAAACGGCGAAAGATACAGTGTCTGGGAACAAGTCCCAGTAACGATCCGTTTTACTGGGGAAAAACCGGGATTATTTAATTAAAAAATGGCACGAACCAAAACAAATATGCTGAACTTTACCATTTACTGTGACTTTACTAATATCAAAATAATTATTCTGCAGGACACTTTACGATTTATTAACCGTTTTTTATTACAACCACGTGTCGTTTAATTAATTGTACGAGAAGTGATGGTGTTTCGGATAGATTAAGGGCGGGGAGGGGGCGCAAAATGAATGACTGCATGGGCGCTGCCTAATAGGTCCTAAGTACGGAGCTGATTTCGTGTATCGCATCCACATATGTTACCCAAATGGACATTACAGGTTTCACAAAAAATTAAAACGCATTTGTACACGGGAAAAACTCATAATAATTCTCATTTGTCAGTGTCTTCCCTTCATTCCATATTATCTTTTTTTCTTTGTTATTACTTGATCCCAGGTTTGTTCATTATCTGCCAGGCTTTTCTTATTCTTGTCAGTTTTCACTTCCCAATAGTTTCACTGTACATGTCCCTGCCAACTCAAGTGTCTATAAGTTCTAGAATAATTTGTATCGCTGGCTCTTCTAATATCCACATTTCTCAATCCATCCTTCGTAACTCCCATGAGTCTTCTCAGATACTTCATCTCCATGACCACCGGTGATTAATATTCAAATGTCAAAGTAAGCATGTAAAGTGTTTTAAATATCTTAATTTGAAACAAATACCTTTGTTTTCCTTCCAATTTTAAGCTGGATTATGAAATTTTAATTACAGGACAGTACAATTTTAGCTGTGACTATTCTCTGAATTGAACTTCCCGTGATATTTTTTCATCCATTATTTGTTCCAGTTATCGAAAAGCCCTTGCTTGCTCTATAACTGTTCCCTGAATATCTGTTTATATCTTCCACTGTACTACCAATTACCGTCACTTTTGTTTTATTGTTATTAATTCTCATGCTTCTCTCATCTGAGTGTGCTCGGTACGTCCAATTTCTCTAGAAATCCTCTTTCGTTTCCAGCTATCAAGACATCACTATTTGCAAAACCTTTACCGAATATTTACCATTATTATTTTAAATTGATTTTTTAATGTTATTTCATATGATTTCATTTTTTTAAATACAGACAAATTTTATTACAAATTGTAATATAATTAGTAGGCCTACGTATCACGAAGAGGAAATTTCATAGCGAGTAAGCCTAATTGATTTATACTCTATTTACGAGTACAGACAGCGACTCGTAACGTAACACTGTACGTTTAGGTAGGCCTATGGTGAAAACATCAAAGCCTACACGTGCGTCACACTAAAACGAAATTGCGCCCACGTTTTCGACGCTCAACGTAGGCCTATGTGATGTGATGTCTTCAATTAACTTCTGCTGTCTATACATTTACGCGTCTTTACTAATACAGAACTTTCATTTCGCACTAAAAGCCACGGTTAATGCATTAAATTATCGCGTTGACTCCCGGATCCGTTTACAAATTTTAAAATTACTACTACGTCTACTACCAGTAATAATATAGCCTAATAATAATCATCATCATAATCGCTGTACGGTTTAGGCATTTCAGAGTTTGTGTGTCCCCATTACTTCAGGTTTAGATATTGTTCTAAGACGATGAATTCTGTCCGAAGCAGGAGTTGTACTCATAACGTTAGATATAGGGAAAGAGTTTTAAAGAAGGCATTCGAATTTTCCATCGTTAAGAATTGGCCATCTCTTCTTTCGTCATCCTTCTTCAATTTGTTTTGTTTGTGAGTGCTTGTCCACGTCGTCTTTCTTGATCCATTCTTTCTATGTTATCTTTCCATTTTGCCTACACCTTATACTTTTCCATGCAGCCTTTAGGCTATTTAACTGGTAACGAATGACTTGATTTCTAATTCTGCTATGGGTGGTGGTAGGAGCTTTACTCGGACGACTGTATTTTTTATTCATATATATTTACTATATTTACCATGTTCACATAATAAAATACGAGCACCTACCGTTCTGTAAAATTTAATGTTAATATCTGGTCACAGTTTTCCTACGTTTTCTACTGGCGGAAAGTCTTAGTTGTTTACTAAGATAATTTTGCATTTTACTCTCCACATCTATTATGCTATTTCAACATCTATAGTGGAGATTGAGCGTTGCATCAGTCTTCAGTTTCTTGAATAATTAGTAGACTATGTTAGTTATGTGTTTGTCTCAGCCAATGTTATTCCTGACTGTATTTTGCGATTTTTAACTCCTAATTAAACCATTAACATATATGTTATATAATTTAGAAGACACACGCCGTTAATGCGGTGACGATGATGATGATAAAAATATTATTTTCATGTTACGTTAGGCCCGGTTGGATTAGCTAATAATGCTAATAAATTGTAACGTGGCGCCGCTGAGCAGTTCCTACGTAAGAAATCAACAAAACTGAAGAACTCGCCTCATTTCGGTAGTAGGAAAGTAAAGCTGCAGAGTTCCTCTGCAGCGAGGGAGTCTTTATTAGAAGAGATCATGTTAACCCAGCGATTTTCTACAAAAGTAGGGCATTCTGATCAAATATTAATACAGATTTTAATTAACATTCGTGGAGCGGAGAATTACTTGCATTTGTAGAGCGTTACAGGAATTACGTTTTCAATCGAGTCATGGTTGGGAAATTATGTTTTGGTAGTGAGAGTCGGATAACATGGTACCAAGAAGAACTATACAGCAAATGGGATAAAGACTGAAAGCATTTACAAGAAGCACTTAAAAAACTTTTGATGTTACAAGAAACTGTTGACAATTACATGCAATGAGAGATGAAGTTATTCTACAAAGACACGAAAGTAGGCACACGTTTACGGTGAAAACATGTAAGGAAACAGACATGTAAAGCTTATCAATGAGACATTAGACTGTTTGACGGAGCTGCAAGAATATAAGGCTAAAGACGAAGTAAAACAGAGTACCTGAAACGGATGCAGAAATCGTTGTAAACGCGGAATGTAGCATGGGTGCAGACGCTAAGAGATTAGCAGAAGTTGGACGAGGCCGGATATTCGATAAGAAAAGAAAACGAATTCACAATATTTACTTAAAAACTGTAATCTGTAAATTGCCACCATTAACATAACAAGCTTTTCTTGTGGTACAACTTGTTCTTTCAGTTTTCCCCTATATCCACATTTGAGGTGCTTCAAGAATAATTTTAAATTTTCCTAGTGTCCACCTTTTAAGCCCATACAATAATAATCAAAACAGTACGTCTCCAATAAAAATGATTTTCCAAAATATTTCCTTATGCCGCACACTTACCGGCATTAAAAGATTAATTATAATAAGGGCTTTTTTTACATATTTTGTACTACCGAAGTTGTTTAGCAATGAGGCAGGGAAAACAGCCTATGTAAGCCGTTCGGCATACAAGGAAGATAGTCGTTCCTGATACTTGTTTCTACGTAGCGAGTCGAACTGGGGATGAAAAAACGCACCTTACTTTCATGTGCTGCTAGGGAATTGAAATCCAGAATCTCTAATTCAGTGCCACGCGGCACACTCAGTAGTCTACTAAGCTCACACGTCAACGATGCAAATAGACATACTACATTTGCGAAAGCCATTTCCCTGTACCTTTGCTGAACTAAGTCTCTTTACCAGCGAAACTATGCAACCGGTTTCATGTTGGCGTTCTGATGTATCGCCTGCTTCATTCGCTGCAATATTATAGATGTCGATTCATGTATTACTAGAAACGTGGAAACATTCATATACGTATCAATAATACGTAACATTCATATACGTATTTTATAAGCAGGTATTCGATGATAGTCGGCGATAGAACGTGTACTGGTAGTAGAGACCCGCCAGCCCGTTGTAGTCTGCTGTGTACGTTCATATTCAATAACGCACAAACTTGCAAAATGTAACAACTAAACGATACGACCTTACGCCTAGGTGATACGCAAATTTCATAGTAGCCTCGTGACGTACAGGGGGAATGTCACCGCTCCTTCAGTTGTGCGATTAGTCAGGCTTCTAGAGCGTCGCTACCGTTCGGGACTAGTCTCAAATATCAAGAAAAAATATCGTGACAAGCTGAGTTCTGCAATTCAGTGCATGTTATTAGACAGTAGTATTTACTGTAAAGCGTTCACTTTTAATTATTGTGGGTAGACATTTGTATTTTGGTGACATTTATTACGCGTCGTTATAGTCTGCATTGCATAATTACATAATTAGAATTGTTGTGTACCGAGTATTTTTTTTCACTAAAAGTGAAAACAAATAGAGGTAACGTTTTCTCAAGAAAAATAATTTATTCCAGTGTTTTAAAATTACGATCCGTCCGACCACTGTAATAATATTTTTAAATATTGAACGCGAACGACATTTGCGCGTTATCGTAAACGTGTTGTAGTTACGACTGACATTTACTGCTGGACAAATCAGTAGTCGCCATTACGCTTGATAACACATGACAGCTGAAGTGTACTGTGCACCGAACGTTATGTACACAGTATGTACGCTAACGTTATCTATTTCTAGCATTTGGCTATAAAGCGGATATAAAAATATCTTTTATTCGTTCAATGGTAGCTTTGTGGATTAGTGGGAAAGCCACTTTGCTACTAGGCTAGAGGTCACGGCACCAATTCTCGGAGCACTATAAAATAGAGTGTGTTTTTAGGCGTCAGGTTGACTTACTCTGTGGAAATGAGCATCTGACACAACCTGACGTAATAGAACAGGCGGTTGAAGTGCAGCACCGGTTACATATAGTGTAATGTACAGGCACCTTATATAATGTACGGCTGGTACAGGTGTACCCTGCTTACTATAACATAAAAGAAGTACGTTATTATAATTATTATTTTAATCTCATTTCTCAGCCAGGATCAACGGTTGGAAACGTTCATCTATCCCAGCTGTTGTTGGGAATAGGCGGCAATCACCAAGATTCAATATGAAACCTAAGGTCCTGCTTCACCGCCGAATAAACTGAATAAACTATACACATAGTTTCTGGCTGTGAGGTGTGTTTAAGATAGCTGTCTTCTGAATGTTCTGAGATAGGTGTGAAATCTCTTGACTGTTATTGAAATATCATATTTACTCAATTTTGTCGACTCCTTCTTTATGATGTTATAATCAGATGGTATAGTTGTATCCACTAGTAGGCAGGTTTTATTCTGACGATCTCTTACAGGTATATCTGGTTTATTGTTGGCTGTAGTTCTGTCCGTTTGTAGTTGCATACTCCATATAACAGTTATCACAACTTTTTCTTCAATAGTTTTTGGTTTGTGATCGTACCAGTTATTCGCGATTTCTGTTATACTGTTTAATATATTCCATTATATCAGTTTAGCAACTGCATGGTGACGTTTTATGTGTTCAGTGAAAGCAAGGATCAGATGGAAAATGGTTTCAGATTTATTCTGGCATAATCTACAGACGGTATTTTGTTAGGTATTTAGAATTTTAAGGTCTGTAGTAATTGGAACTAACTGCTTGATCTCGACATGCATTTATTAATTCTTCTGTTTCCCCTTTCACGTATCGCTCGCTATTCACTGGCTTGTTTTTGTTTATATATTCTTCCTTTGTCTCTCTTACGTGCCGTCCGTGCAATGACTTTCCTATCCAATCACTTTTTCCTTTTTAGAACGTTGCTTTATCTCTACTGGATGTACTGTTGCTCCTAAAGTCATTGTAGTCACTACGAGTCTTTCACCTCTCGCTATTATACTGATTCTGAATACTTCTTTCTTGATCGTACAGTGCCACCACCATTTCATGTGTTCACTTTCAGTAGTTTTCAAGTATGCAGATACTGCCGCTAACGTACTCTATTTGTTTTAAACCTCTGATCGCTATAAGCATAATCATCAATGGATATCAAATCTTGGGTGTAACAAAGCATTCACAGTAAGTGATTTTCTAATTTCCGTATCTATTTTTCTTAACTCATATACTATCCACTCTATTATAGCTATAGTATATTCTACTACTAACGATTCTATAGCCATAAATTAATACTTCTGTATAGTTGTGTTCGAATATCTGAATATCTGACGAACTCTTCTGCAATACTATTTTCTATGTCACATAACTTTCCTGATTCTTCTAACCTCACACACTTGAAACATTCTCCTGTGTCAAGATCTCGAATAACAATTTTAGTGCTCAATTCCACATTTGTTGTATTTTTGTACTTTACCTCTTCCAAATGAGGCTTTTGCACACTTTCCTGATCAAAGTTCATTTTAATATTATTACTAAATCGTGTTGAGATTTTGACAACTGCGTTTCTAATCCATCTTCTGATTTTGCAAATAATTCGAGATCACCGTTATTTTCGATGTTCGTCAGCTGTGGATTCATGAAATAACTTCTCACGATCTTTCTCCTGTCATTACACAACTTCACTTCAACTTCATTCTTTCACTATGTTCTTTCTTTATTTTTTTTCTGTCCAGACGATCTTGATATGCTTTATCTCTTTTTCCTTAAAACCCTGGAATTTCGTAATCCTCTTTCGAATTCCTGTATAACATTTTTTTATCCAGAAAGTTTATTTCTGGTAGACTGTGTTACACTTCTACGAACTATCACCCCAGGGTTCATTAGTATTTCTGGATGCATTCGGACTGAGAATCCATAGAATACAATCCTTCGCTTCTGAACATTATGCGTAAATTTACCAGCTTCTAGATATAATGTTTTCGTTTCTTTTCTTCCACTCACCTCCAATTTTCTTTGGGCCATTTCCCTTTCTTTTTCCTAAATCTTTAATTCCTCCTTTCCAATTTATAACTGAACAGTGTGCTATGTGAAAGCATTATGGTTTTATGACTGTATTATAACAATACATTTTTGCTTTTATCGGACTGTTTTTTGTTGCCGAGATCCTTCGTTAACTGGTAAGCGAATTCCTTTGTTCGAAATAGCTTATTTGCCTCCTTGTCCCCATAAATGGTTTTTTGTTGTTTATTATTATTTCTATTACTATACTAATCGTCTAGTAATGTCCGCGCCAACATTTATTTAGAATCCATCCTTCATAATATCACAGACAGTTGACTTCCGAAGTTCTAATACAGTACTAATAGACGTCTTCTTGTATACGGCTTCGGTGACACAGGGTATACAGGAGGTAATGTGACCAGCACTATACTTAAGCAGCCTATATGTTACCCCAGATATTTATATCCAGAGGCTGTAAAACGAAGCTTTATGCTGCTAACTGGGAACTGAACCTGCGACCTTTGCTTTAGTAACCAGGTGCCATACCCGCTATTCTACTGGTTTTTGGGTGGCTTCGGTGAAAATTGCATTTACTTAGTGCAGTACTTGTAATGAACTCGTAATTGTTTTTCCAAAAGTCAATAGGCTACTGAAAATTATTTAACGTTCAACTCAACATTTGTTTTATATAGAGCCGACAATGATTAGAATCTAATGTAGACATCTTTACTTGCACAAACTGATTACAGGTATGTTTCTCCGTGTTATGTAAAGGGGTTATTCTCCTCCCCTTAGTTTCTGTTATTCTAGAGACAGGATCCGTGTTTTCTGCTACAATAAGCAGCGCTACCAATCGTCAACTCAAATAGCCGATACAATTCATTAACACGTCTGTTAGGATCTGCTAATCGCGAATTACGATGTTCCCTGTAAAAATACCGTGACGCTCTGCCCCCCTCTGCGCCCGACTTATTAAGTTTTAATTTCCGGTAGGGGAAATTAAACGGGAACAGAGGCGCTGTCGCCAGAGATTAAAACTCGTACCTAACGAAAAGGATACATTTTCGCAGATAAATTACTTTTTCAACGCACCGTATTGGCGCGGTTAAATTGGAAAATCTAAGCGATACTTAATCTAATAAAAACGCGTTCTACCCTATGTGCAGATAGGCTTCAGTAAAGAGCTAAATTACTAGTAAAGGGAATCAAACAATTATCCGAAACGTACTTGCAATACATATCCTCACAATTTACCGAAAACTGAAGCTAGATCTGTCACGTGTGATCACATCCGCTTGCGATTCGCATGGAAACATGATAATGCTGGGGGCGATGGAAAATAACGGTAAGTTGTGGAAAAATGAAATACGCATTAAAAGTTGCATAATGACGAACAGAAACGTGAACGGAGGGTAAGTTTTACAATTCTATACAACGGAGGGCTACATTCTATACAATTAATAAAATTTTAAGTACAAAATATATTAGTAAAATTAGGTTTAAGAAGTCTTTACTGCTTTAAAAATTTTACTTACTTTATTTTTATTCATAATATTCTACACCTCTTTCTAGTAAAAAAGGAATATTATTTACTACTAAATTTAGATCAAATTAATATTTTTTGAAATCCTTTCGAAATCCACGCGAAATTATTTTTCAACCCCAAAACCCACCAAACGAGACACTACCGTTGGTCACGGTTCCGTGCCAACTATTCTCATCTTCTATCATCTTCTACCCATTTATCCACCTTATTCGACCTCTTTCCTTCGCCCGCCTGGGCGCTCCACATGATTTTCCTTCCTCGGTTCCCTCAATATTTCCAGCCTGATTAACCCTCATTTTATTAAGTGGGTTGCCGGTAGCTGTTTAAATACTTCATGACTGCTCACAATTAAAACACCTGCATCATAGACCCAAAATCCTCCTCAAGATGTTTCTTAGAAACACGGTTACCTGGTTCTCTTGACAATCTACAGATATTCCTCAGATATTTAGTACACACGCAGACTGGAGAAACATCGCCAAGGAGACTTACCACTACTTGCGAAATGACAGCTACTTGTGTCGTTTACTCACTGTAAAATTTGTTGTTTACCTTAGTTGGCTGCGGGTCGTATCCGGAAAGACGAAGCACTCCGACAATACACGAGCGGAAACACGAAAATCATTATGAGAAATTTGCAACAGTTCTATAAACACACCCGTGGGGACGTTTTAAGACGAATAAATTGCGTGATCAGTGACGTAACCCGGTACACGACGATATCATGTAAAAACTATTACCGATTAAAACTATTGAAAACTATCCAAGTGGATTAGTCTTTGACATGTTGTGAGTTCTCTTCTGCATAGATTATAACATCTGTTTGTACGGACGACTAAATACATAGTCAGAAAGGAAAGAGAGAGAGAGAGAGAGAGAGAGAGAGAGAGAGAGAGAGAGAGAGAGAGAGAGAGAGAGAGAGAGAGAGAGAGAGAGAGAGAGAACAACTATCCGTTATGATAATAAGGCACGATTTTCAATCAATCATGTTAACATAACTGTGACCGCTTAGGTAGGTTCAAGTTTTAAGTTGTTGCGTCAATTACCCTTTGGAAAAAGGAAGGGGAATACAGTTAGCATAAGCCTGTTAATAACTACGAAGGGAGGGAAGAGTAACCATGAAGACACTGCGTGAAGCGATAAGTTTCAGATCTGATCATATAAGATGGATATTTGTGCACTGCTCTCAATACGGGCACAAAAAGACACGTATGAAGCGAAAATTTTCTCAGTTTTACATCACACAGTTGTGCGTTCTTGATCACGGAAAACAAAACAGAAAACCGTCGATACAGTGCCTATTTCTAATTAAATTTGTTCTACCATATTTGTAAGAAAGGGAAAAATGCAACCACAAAATTCTTGCTAACGGTCCAGTACGTCTTTCAGTTTAACGATCTACAGCTCACTGGCGACGAATGAATTTTTCTAAGGAGGACAAAGGATTGTTATGGAACCTAGCACATGTTTTTTCCCACACAGTGAATACGTCCATTGTAAACAAAGAACCCAAACAAAGAGGTAACGACCCGTATCCCTCATGCGCCACACACACACACACACACACACACACACACACACACACACACACACACACACACACACACACACACACACACACACACACACACACACACACACACACACACACACACACACACACACACACACACACACACATCTCAATTAGTCATCTTTTGTGTTTAACGTAAATATTACGACGTTACGTTCTTCTGTGTGTGTGTGTGTTCGTGTTAACATATTTCTAATACACTTACATAGACAAACAGGCCGTGGGATTTGAGCTTATTTGAATTATATTCACTACGTCACATACATAAATATTTGTTGACATAGTAAGCTACAAATTGTAAAAACTATCCACTTACGTCAACTACAAAGGAAATAGGACGAGTTATGTTTTCAAGCACAATAAATTGTTTAAAACTTCAGGGTTTTGTTTTCATTTTTTTGCAGCTTTGTTTATGGTTAAAATAACGTAAAAATCTGTGGATCGATGGAAAGTAACCGTTCTGACGTTACAGTAGTTTAAAAATTATTCGATATAGACCGCGGATCGATATCCCGGCAGTTTAATCTAATAACGAAGACGCTAATGACAGCTTGCACGTTACAGTGAATATAGTGACATCGGATACGATCTACCTGTTCGGTGACCAAAACTTACTTAATGTATCGTCAGCTATACTTTACAATCTAAAATAATTCGTTTACAATGACACTGTATACAATGATACATCGGTTAAAGTGATCGTACTTTTGTAATTAATATCTTACAACGAATCTTACAGTTTATCAGGATAACAAAAATTATGGATGGACGAGGACATTAAGACATAATGAAAACGGGGACAGTTATGACTACGCTGGGATGACGACGACCTGCTACAGGTTCCTCGAGCAGTTAACACTATCTGTACTTTTATTAACTTTACAGATTAGTGGATTCAAATCAGTTATTTTCCCGTTGTACAAGTCAATACAGAAACTATGCTATATAAATCAATGTGCAGAAAATAGACTATCTGAAAAGTAAATATCCATTTCTCGTAACAAAAATGAGGTGAATTAAAAACGTATTTTTGAGGTATACAGTAGTACTGTAGTTTTTAAATACCGTGATGTAAAAAAAGCGTGTTTATAAATTTTAATTATTGCTCTTGAACACTAAATTTCTTTTTAGACAGATTCCGTTTCAACGGTTTAACAGAGAGACGTACAATAGCCTATATTTTTGTGTTCATCTAGTAATTGGCTTACAAGTATGTGGTAGGCCTATTGTAGTTGTTACATTCCATATCGGATATAGTGACAGTCGGGGTGAATAGGCTGCTGTCTTGAACGATACCTACTATAAGATAAAGTGCCCGAAATCCGTCCCCTGCCCTAAATTCGTCCCCCTCTTTAACTTCCATGGACAGTGCTGCAACCTTGCGACAGCGTAGGAAACTCTTCAGAACCATTCAGTTGACAAGTGGCAGTGACACAGTTACTTTGTTCCGTTCATTTACGCTTAAATTTTTCAAAAATAGTTTTTGTGAAAGCTTGCTACAGTGTGGAATCAACTTTAAACAGTTATATTGACGCCTCACGGTAAGTTTTTCATCATTTAGTGATTGATAATTATAGATTACTACTTGAATATTGCGTTCCAGTTGTCACAGCCGTGTAGTTGTAGTCGTTTGGTCAGGAGCACTCGCCATTTTTGTTATTACTGGAGTCCTAAATCCGTCTCCTTTGAGATTCTCCGGGGACGGATTTAGGACCTTCATAATGCATTTTTCTTGTGATATATTTTATTTTTTCCTGACCACTTAGACTAGTTTCGATTGATGTATAATCACTTGTCGACCTTTTTATAACACTTCTATGCCTTATTCTTGAAAAGAAAATTAATGCTAATAAATAAAAATTATATATTAAACTTAAAGTTCTATGAAGAAAATAACAACTTTAAAAATGACATTAGGCTACTTTAAATAAACGCAATAAAAGGTAAAAGCTATAACCTAGTTAATAAATGGTAAAGGTAAGTTAGTAAATAAATACCAGACCTACTAACAAGGCCTACATTTTTTTCAGATGCCGCCCCGCAAAACATGGGATCCTGATGCCATGGTGAAAGCTATCACTGCTGTGAGAGACAAGGAAATGGAGTATAAAGCAGCTGCGAAGGCTTATGGTGTTCCAAGGGCTACCTTGAAAGACTGCGTCAAATCTGACCTCACACCTGAGGAATGTGTGAGGTCAAAATTTGGAAGGAAACCAGTTTTTTCCGCTGAGCTCGAGGAAAGTCTTGTTGAACACTGTTTGGATATGGAGCAGCATTACTATGGACTGACTATGTCTGACCTGAGACGATTGGCTTACCAGTTGGCTATTAAAAACGAAGTCCCTAATCCTTTCTCGAGTGAAGCAAAGGCTGCTGGCAAAAAGTGGGTTAGACTATTTTTTAAACGCCACCCACAACTTTCCCTTAGACGACCACAGAACCTGTCAATGGCCAGAGCAAAGGATTCACAAAAGAAAATGTTGAAAAGTATTTTTCTATCCTGAAGACTGAACTTGAAAAAATAAACTTTGACCCCTCAAAAATATTCAATGTAGATGAAACAGGGATAACTGTGGTACAGCACAAGGCTACCAGAGTAGTTACCTGCAAGGGAAAAAAGCAAGTTCACAAACTTTCATCTGCTGAACGTGGGGCTACAACCACAGTGATAACCTGTATGTCAGCTGCAGGCCAGTATATTCCCCCTCTACTAATATTTCCACAGTAAAGGTGGCAGGAAGAACTGCTTGACGGAGCTCCTCCAGGGTCGATAGGGGGATGCTCGGATTCAGGTTGGGTCACTGGTCCATTATTTTTCAAGTGGTTTGAGCATTTCATTTCCATTGTCAAGCCCTCAAAAGAGAAGCCAGTAGTGCTCTTTTTTTTTTTTTTTTTTTTTTTTTTTAGAATCACACTAGCAGTACTAGTCGGTATGGAGTTGAGTTGCTTAAATCAGTGTTTTAATTATTTTTAACTCTAAACATATTTTTAGAATTGAAGATTTTGCTTAGAGGGACGGTATTTTGGCACTTTACCTTATTGTAAGTTCTAATGGAGCGGAGGAGCAGTATGCCTTTTACATTGTTAACGCATACACTGATGATTTAATCAAGAGTTAGACACCGCAAGTAAACCAAGATTAAAAGCAGCAGGCTGAGACAGGTACACAATTACCATACTTATCACGGACGACCAGCTAATTAGTCCAGAAAGTGAAGTTAAATTACAACGCTGAAACTATAGGCTATGCTGAAACTATAAAGTGGCTAAAATATGTGAAGGTTATAATGTAAAAATCCAAAAAAACTGAAAATAAGATTACCGATTCAAAGGAGAGAAGCCTTATAGACACAAAATTTTCGATTAACATCCAAATATCCGTGCACATAAATCATGTTATCTTCTTAGGTAATACAAGCTCTGATAGAGATTACGGATATAAATAGTAAAACACATAAATACGAAATAACGTGTTCAATCAAGTAACAGAATACTTGGACACAAGGTGCGAGCAGGTACAAAAATCATTAAAGTGTAGGTGTCCCTGTCTTACTATACGGTAGTGAGACACTGGATATGACAACAAAAACGTTAAGATTGAATCTTTATTCCATAGTACACAAAAATACAAAAAAAAAGAAACGCAACTTACAAAAAGCAAAATACAATCAGTTACGTAATATACAACACTGTTTAATAAATTTCCACTTGTAATGTCACTTCCTTAATAAATTAAATTAACTCGTACACTACGGTTAAATAACTCCCTAGCAAGCTGTGTGAAGGTTACCTTCTTATACTTTCAAGCGACTCACAAAGTGTTAGGTGAAACAGAAAAACACATTAAAATGTAACATAATCATTTGTACTTCTTAAAAACTTTTTTTTACAAATTAACATTTTACTCCTAATCAAAACTTCATTTAGCAAAAAGCTTCAACGTCCTCTAATGACAATAACCACTTTTTTAAGCGGTTTGAAAATATGAATAAGTTTGTTGATGAAGTACTATTATAAAATATAGTTGAAGTAATATAGTTGTTTCGAAGAACATTATAAAATTTTTGTTCAAAAATGTAGAGAAAATTTGTTAATAGTAGTCTCCATTAATTTGTTAATTTTTTAAAGAACTTACAACGTAAGTGGAAAATTAATTATTTTTGTACAGAACTGAGGCTATTATGTATTATGCAACTGATTGCATTTTGCTATTTGCATGCTCCGTTTATTCCTAATCAAAACTTCATTTAGAAAAAAAAACTTCAACGTCCGCTAATGACAATAACCACTTTTTTAAGCGGTTTAAAATGTGAAAAAGTTCCACAGTATTTTTGAATACTGTGGAATAAAAAGATCAAATATTAAATCGTAAAAAATCTAAACAGAAACATTCTTCCAAGATGATGTTACTACGAGGAGTGAATAGATGTACGAGAGATGACAGAATTAGAAACCAACAGGTTTATACACGGCAAATGAAAAACAGAAAGACCCCACAGAACGGATGGGTAACGAAACACTGCCAAACACGCTCTCGGTTCAAAAACAAACGAAAGAATGGCTATTGGACGACAAAATAAAATACGGAAGACGGAACAGGCAAATACCTAATTTCAGCGGCTCACAAATGGGGGGGGGGGTCGCTGGGAGAGGTCCGCCCCGGCCCCCTTCAGGTTGGGGGGCTACGTATAAGTTCCGACAAAATATCGCTAGAATCCTTTATCTCAATTTTATACTCTATAACTGAACATTTTTCTTAGCCTTTCACCCAAAGAATGGGTTACTTTCATAAGAAAATGAAAATTATTCCGAATTCATCTGCTGCGTGATGCAACCGTGGGAAACGATTCCCAGTTGACTCACTCCCGTACAATCAAAACTCTTAACAGAACCAATTTTAATGATTTAGAAAAGCGCAGTCATGTATACGGCGTATTAATAAAGAACAAGTGCGGCAAGAAGATAAACAGATCTCACCGACATGTAGGCACTACTAATGGTTCCACAGAAGCAACAGTTACATGGACAGCCAGGAATTTCTTCAGTTTATTGTCGAATAGAATTTCATTGAATACATTCCCAACCCATGCCTCATCCTACAGTTTTTTTTTTTACCAATTGGCATGTTGTAGCCTCATGTAAGAAACGTTCCTCAGAACTTAAAACAAATACAGAAATTATCTTATATCAACTATGAGTAAGGAAAGACTGTAAAAACTTGGCCATATGTCTATAGAAAGAAAATGAAACTTAATTGTAAGTGAATACAACTTCGAGTGTTCTCGTTTTATACGTCTATTATTGTTCGGTTTCATAAAAAATCTATAAATAATGAGTACACAAGTTAGTATTTAAAAAAGACTATAAAATATTGACCTACATAAAACGAACCGTAGCTGGGGCCTTAAAAAGAAACCCCTTTCAAAAGAATAGCCCCGTGCCTTGGTCAGCCTTTATGAGTACTAAACGATGACAATGAGTCTTTAAGTAACGAAGACAACGGTAAGACGATGCTACAGCTTTGACAATTCTTGAAGTTAATTATAACTACTTCTGATAAAGCGAAAAATTTTCAATCAAATGGATATTGGTTAAACGTGAAAAAGAAGCACAGAATGTTTATTGTCGCGTTTTGTAAGCGAAGCACTGAAACAGGTGAAGTAAATGAGCCGATAAATCGAGTACAAACAACGGCCGGCCGTCCAGATTAATAAAACCCGTGGACGTGCCGGTATTTCCATTACCTGTTCGCAAATACAATGTGTGTATCAAAGCCGAGAGTAGGCACGCTGAGCAAACATCAAACACCGATCGACTAAATCCCGCGCGACTAGTTTTTCCTGAAACTATTAAATCCACAGGCAACCTCGTCATTTTCACCACGGGGTGTACGTGAATAGGATCAAAGAGGTAACGCAATACAGTATCGACACTATTACCGTTCAAGTATTGTACCCACGACTCATTTTTACTTATCTACTGTTGCTTTTTCACGAAACACGGTCTAGGGGTTCCCGTTGGATGATGCACCTTGCTAGGACCAGTTAATGTACACGTATTCTTATGTTTTATAATTGTAATTCAATATTAAAATTATGTTCGTTACTTGTTTAGGTAACGTTAAGAATAGATTTAACCAGTGGCGAACCTGGGATTTGCGAGGCACTACGCTTTCGGCCGCGCATTATTACCCCAGAATGTTATTCTAGTTAGGCTACTCATTTTCACAAGCTGAGCCAACTTAGAAACTAAAAACGCGCTTTGATTTTAGTTGCTGCCAGAGATTCGAACCCGGAACCTCCATATTAGTAGCCAGACGCTGTACTCACTGGTCTAATAAGCCCCATAACAAATTTGTATTCTGATTAGAAAACCACTCATTTCTCTTAAACACCAAGCTCTTATATGAAAAGTGCGTGATTTACAAAGACGGTATCTCGCGCAACATCACGGCGATCGCTTATGGTGGACGCTAACGTTGTACACAACATTTACATACGTTGGCAAGTCATACATAAAACAAAAGCTAACAGTCAATGGCGTACTAATGAAGGCAGCGATTCGCACCCTACTTTATCTTGGGAATCACCGACTGCGTCGCTCTATTAAACCGGGTAATTTATAGTCGCGCTCTGTGGGACGGGCTTAAATCTGCCGAGTTAACATACGAATCCAGCTTAACGAGCCCTAACGTTACGATCTTTCTTAACTCACTACTTGTAGGAAAATCACCGTGTATGTGCTCGCAAACACCTGCTAATGACTTCGTGCGAGATCCGCAAACCGAATTTATGCTGTCGTTTGTAGGGTACGGCTGGAGGTTTGAGAAAAACTGAAAACCGTACACGATGGGTATTGTCACTACTGAAGCCTCATTTCAACGTTTCAGCAGTTCAATCGCCGTATTCACCTTCCTTATCACCACTATGTTGCTACTTTGGTTGGGTATTTGGTGTTCCGTCTTTAAATATTTCCTTTGTCATACATTTATATCAAAAAAACAAATATCTTTACTTCTTTATAAGTCAAACAAATACTTATTTTCTTCAAACATCACTTCTTATGTCCTCCTTCAATAACGTACAAAAGAGATTAGGATATAAAACCCGTATCATAGATAAAGAAAAAACAGATGTGTACAAAATTTACTGTGATGATAGCGACAAGCTCTACATAGGACAAACGTGAAGAAAATCGTTTTAAAGACACCTAAGAAAAAAACAATATTTCTAAGAGAAAATCTGACTTCGCTCGACATCAGATACAATGTAATCACAGGTCTACTGAATTCCATACAAGCTACACACGAATCCATCAGTGTAGAAACGATGAATGTGTGGAAGAATATGAAATTTATAAGGCTTGCAAGTTACAGGCGGGCCATCGGCTAAACGTTAATTTATCAATTTTTTATATTTTTTATTGTATTCTTTTTTATACAGCCTAAAGGCACCATATGATGTTATTATAAAGCGATCGATTTCGGTCAATAGACCATCTTCAGGTTATCACAATATTATAAAACATTCTAGCACATTTGTGTTCACAATATTATAAAACAATATTATTTATAAAAAACGAATTTGTAGACATTGTTAATTTTATATATATGTTGTTTGTATAAAGCTTCCTAAGAACTGATTCTGTTATAGAGTGTTTATGTTTACATATTATATCAGCTGATTTTGTTGATTTTGCCGTAATATTTCAAAAGTTATATGATTTTTAAAGTCAGTCATAACATCATAACGTTTAAATTTTCATGGCCCTCTTCTTTTATATGTTTGTATATTTGGTATTGTTCATATATATTTGATCTTATTTTGTCACTGCATGTTTTCAATACGGTTAAATGTTGTTGTATTAGACCATATTTACAAAATTGTAGTTTTATGTGTTTGGCTACTGTTTTGTATGTTCAATATATCTGTGTTTAAATGATCTTGAAGTGAATCCTATGTATTTTTGTTGCACTGAACATTACATTCTGTTGAGTTAGTAGGTTGACATTGATATTGGTATACTCCTGCTTTTTCATAAATGTTTTCCTTTTTTGTACTGTTTATTTTCAGATTGTTGTAGATGTCATTGCTTGTTCTGAATACTAGTTGATAGTCGTATTTTGTAAATGTTCTAGCTAATGTTTGAGAGTTGTCGTCAATGTAATGTGCAGGTATATAGGTTTTCTTCTTTTTGATTGATGTTTTATTTGTTTTTGATTTATTTCTTTTTTGTTTTTTTAATGATTTTATCGATCATTTGAGGCTGATATCCATTGTTTTGAGCTATTTGTTTTATGATGTGTATTTATTTTTCGTATTGTTTCTTGCATAGAGGATATGTGAGGGCTCGATGTATCATGCTGTTGTATGCAGAAAATTTGTATGAGTAGGGATGGTTGCACTCTGCGTGAATGGTAATATCTGTTTGAGTATCTTTTCTGTATATAGAGAAATGATGTTTGTTTGCATGGCGTTTTATGGTAAGATCTAGGAAGTTTATTTCGCCTTTATTCTCTATTTATTTTGTAAATTTTATGTTAGAATTGATGGAATTAATGTATGCTAGAAGTCGGCTGATTTGTTTAGCAGTACCTATAAATAAACAAATGACGTCATCTACATATCTGTACCAATATTTGATGTGTTGTATAAATGGATTTTTGGTGGTGAGTATATAATTTTCTTCTAAGTGCTGTAGGTATATTTCACTTAATATTGAAGAAAGTGGAGCCCCCATTGCAAGACCATTTTTGTTCTTATAGTTGTGATTTTCATATACGAAATAATTTTGGTTAATTATCATTTTTACTAATTTGATCAAATTTTCATTTACAATAATAATATTGTGAACACAAATGTGCTACAATGTTTTATAATATTGTGATAACCTGAAGATGGTCTATTGACCGAAATCGATCGCTTTATAATAACATCATATGGTGCCTTTAGGCTGTATAAAAAAGAATACAATAAAAAATATAAAAAATTGAATTATAGGTACCATTAATAAAACAATAAGTGTAAGTATATAAAAATACATCACATTATCATTAGTTAAATTATCGTTCAAATCACATATTCAGTATAACTAAGCTATCGATATCGAAATGCTTGGGGATAGTATCGATAATATACTATGGGGCAGTCGGTCGCCGGTAACGAGATGGTGCTCACCAAACTCTGCTGTGATTTGTGCTGATTGTAATTTTTTTTTAATTTCATTTTTTTTTGGATATAACATATTTATTTTTCCGCTGATTTTATATTTTTAATTGTGATTTTCATTAATTTTATTGAGATTATTTTTACAACCTGAAGACGAGGATTTATCCTTGAAACGCGTCGTTATGTAAAAATCGAAGTCACAAGAAGGAATATAACAAAGGTAATTAGTTAAGTTTTAGTATCCAGTCGCACTTCGTTGTTGATGTTGCCACATATCATTTGATACTTATGTACTTTACAGATTACGTCCCTCTCTCCAACAAAACTAATAAGCAAAATAATATAAACTAATACAGAGAGTTGGAAATGATTTACATGTTGCAGATCTGGTGGCTAAGCTACGTAGGTTGTTCTAATTCTACTCATAATTTCAGTAATATACATACCTATAAATCTGTTCAAAACGAGGGATACTATTACAACATAGTCATTTTTACGTTTTTTAGATTAGGCTGGA
Organism: Magicicada septendecula; assembly: GCA_034769895.1. NCBI lineage: Eukaryota > Metazoa > Arthropoda > Insecta > Hemiptera > Cicadidae > Magicicada > Magicicada septendecula. The sequence goes on from CM068376.1 coordinate 207,295,543, forward strand.
TCGTCTTAGGTTTTTAGGGTCGACAAAGTTGTTTCCCACCTTAGAACATGAAATAATTTATTTCTTATAATTTAAGAACGTTCATTCATTAGAATGTCAGCGTAGTATTCAAGAGTACGCCTACACAAGCACAGCTACTATTTGGGCATTGTTGGGGAAACATATAATTTAGTTATTTTATATTTGCGACGAAACAAATTAAGGTAACAAAGTAATAGTGCATATTTGTCTGTTTTAGATTAGAGCAGTCTGTTCGTTTACTAGACAAAAGTATACTGTTATGTCGTTTCACCTGCTTAGGTGTAAGTATTAGTATTTCATGTAAGCGTACTTTATCTGTCTCGCTCTCACTGGCGTGATGCAATGGTGTTTACGCTATTCTATTTTCCATATTTTACAATTATTTAACCGTGAAGCTGAAGTGTGGTTTTTTAAAATTATATCTGCGATGCCTAATGTCACATTTTAAGTTTTAACAGATCGTCATGAAACCACTATGTGAAAAAACCAACTTCTGGGGGGGGGGTATAAATACCGCGGTGTAACGTGTTTTATTGGTTTTAGTATTCCCTTAGACAAAATAGTAACGCAGCCGCCTTTATTTTCCTTTTCGACGATTTCGATTATCGTTGCGTTCTGCAGCAAGAGTTATCGGGTGAATAAAAACAAAATCACAAACAGCATTCCATTTAGGGCAACAAAAACCTGTTACTGAAGACAAATACACAAACATACATATTACATAGGACCCAACTCTGACAAAAATGTATGTGTTATTTTACATGTACCATCAAGCATTCGTTCTTTACACTTTAATAATATATCATGCAGGACGTAACACATTGGGATAACAGGTCAAAAAATACAAACTTATACGAAGAACATTAAGGGTAAGTACACGTACGCTTAGTAAACCAGAGGACGGACACCACTAAAAGCGACCCACACATACAAAAATAAAAACCACTTACTTCTTCAAAACTAAACTCGACGGAGTGAATGTTTTCGACAACAAAGCCACGCGATCTATCGGGCAAGTCGTCTGCTCTTTTAGATAATTTTTGAGGCAATTCTGGCAGAAGGTATGTTGGCACGGAAGGTCGACGGGAGTGACGAACGGCTGCAGGCATATCTGGCACGTCAGATCGTCGTCAATGTCCTCGACGTAATCGTACTCGTGGGAGTCGGCTGGGCTGTGTCTTTGGCCACACGTGACGCAGGGTATAGCTTTGGCACGCATGTTAGCCCGTTCCATGTTAGTACTGTTCACCCCACGTGCTGAAACAGAAACATACGATTTAGGCTTCGACTGTTAATCTGACAAATTAACTACAAAGAGAAGTACATTTTTAAAGACAACTTGAACGTTTCATCAAAAGTTTACATTTGCATTATTTAACGCTATGATTCTACTTTATTTTGACTTTATAAATGTCCAGGTTTTATTAAAATCGAATGACCACCATATTAGTTATTAATGTTTTAATTAATTATTATTGTATTAATTAATACATTAAGAATTAACTGTTTACTGTTTCTTACATTACGTTAGGTTAGCTCAGGATGGTGTGTGTGTGTAGGAAGGCAAATGGAGGCGATCCTTACACGAATGTTTATACTTGCCACCAGTTATTATGAAGTAATCAAAGATTAAAGCAAACGAGTGAGTCTAATATCCTCAAAAAGTGTCTGCATGTCAAAAATTAAAACCCAAATGAATTTGTTAATCATGGCGTTTGTACTCGCATTATGCAAAAAGGCACTGGACTTATTTAAATTGGGAGTTTATGATGATGTGTCAACCTTTAAGAACAAAACATTTTATCGAGCGCCAAGTTTGGAAAAGTTAGCTACGACTGTATGCAAGAATTGTGGGAAAGTGGTTTTAGTCGCAAGATTGCAAAACTGATCAAACTCACAATAACAAAGCTAAAAAAAAAAATGCATTCAAGTGATCGAAAGGAGAGCTCGAAGTTAAAAGAGAAGGGCAAAAGGAAATTCTAAAACTTTTATGAGGAAGAAGAGAATCTCTTAGCACCATCATTCGGCGCTGATCTCTACTAGTATAAAAATCTTTAACGGAAATAATTTAAGTCTGACTTCAATCATAATTTTCTGAAAACATGTTTCTTTCTCTGTAAAATATACAATAGTAAATACACATCTAAAAGTTTCTCAAATTCGATTTCCTACATAAAATAACTTTATAATACAAATATCTACACGACGATCTGTACAGTTTATGATAAACAATTATGATTTACATGTCGAATAGTTTCAGAGAAAAATTAGACTATATTTTGCAAACAATTTTATCGATTAGTTGCCTTTTAAAAATAAAAAAGGACAAACTGTCAAAGTACCTATAATTTCTATAAAGAGTTAACGCTACGGTTGTAACTTAGCGTTGAGCCTGGTATTAGAGCCGTCCAAAGATGGATGGCATAGATTGACAAACTCTTACGTTGCCCGATTAATCTAATTTTACCTGGAAGGTTCCTGATAGCATAAACTACTACCAGTGGCCTTGGCTGGGCTATAAAAGCCAAACATCTACGCTATATGCATCCATAAACGCCATCTCGACGTCTGCATCTACGTTTCAGTCTGCTAAGTTTTCCGCGTATTAAAGAGGCGAATTCAATGCGTTACGGTTGTAAGTTAAGGGGAATGAAAAGAAAGTATTAGTGAAAGCGTCACGAGTTTAATTGTTTTTGTGTTGCAGATTACTGTAGTTACAAACTTGGTGATTTTATTACTGGCTGTGTATAGTTGTATTGGGAAATTGTATAAGTAGGGGAACTACTGCAATAAGAGTGTCAATACTCCTTAGAAGTGACAATAAACAATTTGAGTATCCATTTCTCCGGCGATCAATAATTTTTCCACTGTTTTAAAATCACGGTCCATGCGAGACTCGTAATAATTTAACAACGATAACAACATCAAGAGAATATAGCTTAACTTCTAAAACTCACCGAATAATTCATAACTGCAGTTGGTAAGGAATGTAAGATACTATTAGTGGAAATAAACATAAATTTAAAATTTTCCTCTTTCAATTCTGAAAATATAAGGCAATATAAGGTATAAAAAGTGTCAGCTCTATTACGGTTAATTCACTTCTTCCATTGGGGTACATGACGATGAGATGTGGTTAGCCATTAGTTCCGCAAGATATCGGATTAGAGGTGGGCCGATATACCTGTAACAGGTATTTTGGAACGATATTTTTGTGGAACGGATGTAACAGTGACTGAAAAGTTGAAATACCTGTTATTCGCGGCGACGCTGTTACGAGTCGAGACATGCCCCCCTCGCTGTTCCGAGTCGAGGCACGCCCCCTACACTCCTATACAGACACACACACATAAAAAGTACGCAAGTAACAAGTAAACGAATACGCCAAGGCCAAATACTAGGCGTACAAAAATATCGCTGGTACGCAAGGAACAACCAGTATTTCAAATACTAGGTATTTTAAATACTAGGGGTATCACCGATACACAAGGAACAACGCGTATTACAAATACTAAGCGTATCAGAGGAACAGTAGTATTTTAGGAACACCTAGTATTTTGGGAACAAGTAGTATTTTTATATCAAGCGTATTTCGAGTAGAAAGTAGTACGAAGCCACTTTTTCGTCCTGAATACTTCATTCTGCGCAAAGAGACGAAGCTGTTTTTAATAAAGGAAATAATTCATCCTGCTGTTACATTTATTCTCGTGTGATATGCAGATATATAATACAGATTATATGCTAATAAATTATATATTATACTAGTCACCAACTTGTAACTAAAATCGGTTGGTAAAACTTTGTTTTTACTCAAAAAAACTTTGTGTTCCGAGTCGTTAGTGAAATAGTTGTATTTAATTATATTGAGTTATAACCTATAGAGTGGCTGATATTGATAAGCTATGTTATACTTTTTATTAATGTGATTTTAACTTCACTACACATCTCACGTAAATGATGAGATTGTTGTAATGGACATTTATGCACTTTATCTAGTCCTGTTCCTTAAATATCTGTAATGCATTTAATTTACTTTTGTTGTTGCTTATTATTTATAAGTTTTTATTTATGTATTTATATTTATTTTATTACAATTTGTTTTTTATTTTTATTTGTAAAATTTTGTTTATTCTCATTCACTCTTGTGGCTTACTGTTATGTTTTTATTATACGTTTCTGATGTTTTTTCACATTATTTTTTGTGGTATTACGTGTAGGCCTACTCTAAATTATTTAATTGCCCCGAGTTTCGCAACTGATTTGTCTAACCAATGTTAGTTTGTTTACTACTAGTGAAAACTTAAATTGGTATTCCCAAAGGGAGATAGGCCTATAAATTCTCTTGTTTCTTATTTTCATTTAAACAGTAATAGTTTAATAAAGTCACAGTGTAAAATAACACTGTTAATACTTTTAGTTTCAATTTATTTCTTATAACAAATTATATAGTTTAGGTTATATAATATCTTCAAATAAATACACAGCAAGTAGGTTTATTAATATATTAATAGGTTTATCTAGGTGAAAATAAACCTACTTGCAGTGTATTTATTTGAAGATATTACATAGGAGACCTGCAGGAAACTCAAAACGAGTTAATTACAAAGGATAATATAGGTTATGTATATATAGTAGCCTATATAATAACAGGTATTTGTACCTGTTATTTTTTTGGAACGGTATTTTCATACCTAGTATTTTAAAATAACAGTTTAGCCCACCTCTATATCAGATAGACCTCCAACACGTCGTACGGCTACCAACATAGGTTCGACGTGGTAGCGGTATGATTTCAACCTCGAACCTACCACACCAGAGACGTATGACCATTGCGTGAAAAGCAGTCAGCTTTGATACATGGATACAAGTACGAGTAGCAAAAACTCATATTACCTGTTCATGATTAGTTTGTAAAAACCTAAAAACCAAATACGTTACTACACGCGGAATATTTTTTTCTTGAGTCCATTTATTTACATAATTAGTCAAAAACATGTATGTAAGTACGAATTATGTATAGCTCCCTCGGTCAGAATGTAACAGTCGCGCATCAAAGCAACTGTTATCAATGACAGTAATTTTTATCTCGCATCAGTGTAGTCACATTGTTGTCATCAGTAACTAACGGCAGTAAAACTATGGTGACTCGACGGATCTGCTCCATTGCATGTGATAAGCTACAGTAAATGAATACTAATTAAGATAACAGCGGCAATACGGACTCAAAACAGTAATCTTATCTTATTAACGGTACAATCTGATTGGTGCACAGAGACAGCGTCGGGAAGTGCCGAGCAATTAAGGACACTCTTACATCAAAGGCTTCCGACTGACTGTTATGCTTCTGACCGAAGGAAATATAACACGCTTAACAAAATCTTGTCAAGTAAGGTCCACGTGATTATTTTCCAGTCTGAACAATTTTATATTTCGAGATCGGATCCATATGGTCTATTAACGGCTGGAAATATACGTGGTCAGATATGCCCTATCATAGGAATAAAAAGTATAAGATAAACTGTATAACCGTCATTGTAAATAACTTAGTTTTCTTATTTTTGTATAGGTAAATGGTGCATTTATTTATAACAAAACGCTATGGATAAAAGTGTTTACCTTTCGTTTTCATTAGTTTCACTGAATGAGGACATATGTTTTCAAATTTTAAACACTTTCGACTGTCTGCCACTACGGTTTTTTTATTTCAAGAAACTCCTTTCTACTCCGCACGATATAACGAGGGCGAACATGAAAAATGATAAATCATTATGAGAATGTTTACAGCCTCTTCTTATCCAATTAAAAACTTTTTCTATTAATATTGTCACTAATTTTACACATTGATGGATACTCGGATTTAGTTTACGTACTCTTTTAACTTTACTCTAACTTCTTTAGCCATTTTACTCTGTGCTTGTGCTTAACTCTCTGTCAGTATATTTTAGAATTTTTAACGAACACACAATTGGACACCCACAAATTTGAGTAATAGAATTCGATACCAAAGTTAGATTTCATGTATGTCAAATTTCTTAAGAGTACAGGCCTTGTACTCACGTAGTGTACTCACGTTCATTGGCACATACTGCAATTTTCATTGCATACTTGCTGTTTTTGGTGACTTATTCTCTATTTTTTAGCATCTTTAAATACGTTTGTAGAACACATGTGGTACACTTGTCATTACTTGGAGGGCTTTATTTTTGCACACCTGTAAAATTACAATGTTGAAGTTGCTAGCTGGACCTCAAAGGAGGATGCTGTACGTCCAAAGTCTGGGTAATAATGGTGGAGCGCTGAGGTAAAGGTTTTGTAATTAGTCCCCGAACGAAGAAGTCCTAACAACAAATAAAACATCTAACACACATAACGCTGTACAAAAAACTCATTAAAAGGGCTGAAGAAATGATGAATAAAGTTAAACGTGAGAAATTTAATTCACCACTCAGAAAAGTTTCTGTTAGAGCCGGTAACAAAGACAGAGCTGGCAATTTATCTTAAGTTACTAAAATCGCAAATAAATCGAACACGTCATTATATTACAAACGCGCGCGCGCGCGAGTTTGGAGTAAGTGAAGCGCTGAGTTATGAGTTCTGTCGTTTTTCACAGGCTTTATCTTATCAAGAAAGACAATGACAAAGAAAACTCCGAACACGCACACGCTGTAAAAAAAAAAAAAAAAAAAAAAAAAAACAGTAAAAAGGGTGGAAATATGTCTACTAAAATTATGCACGACGAAACTCAATTCACCACAAAGAGACGTTCTGTTAGAGCCGCCAACAGGATTGAAGCTCGCAACTTGCTCCTGATAAGTTACTAAAAACAAGTTATTATAGTACATGCAGACACAACACATGCACACTCACAGAGGACGGGTAATTTATAGGTAGTGTAACTGCAGCCCTGAGGTAAACGTTTCGTTGTCCCCCCCCCCCCGAACGACAGTTTGGTTTTATCTGATCAAGAAGATATAATGGCATAGAAAACTCAGAACACGCCAAACGTTGTTAAAAAAGTTAATAAAAAGGGCCAAAGAAATGACGAATAAAATTATGCACGGCGAAATTTAATTCCCCGCAGAGAAAAGTTTCTGTTAAGAGCCGGCAACGGAGGTAAAGCTGTCTGAAAGGTGGATAAAAAAAACCTCACCGTTACCACTCCCTTATTGCCACCGCCCGTTTCTCCCCCTTACGTTCACGCTTAATGAAGCACCTTTTAATTTTACAAAGAACATCGTTCGTACAATATGTGAACGCTTTAAACTTCCTTAAGTAAAACCGTAAATAGAGTTTTCTATTTAATTTAGCCCAACTCGCTCCACTTGTTTAAAACAACGTTTAAACTTTCGATGTTCGCCGCCAAGCACACAGGGCTACTTACAATGGCTGCATGTTACAATAAGCGCAGCGAATGTTAATTTAATTACGATAATCCATAAGAAAATTAACATTCTTTTACGCGTTGCAGCGTTCTGTTTTATAATCTACTTACACTAAAAAAAGGCTTAAACGAAGTGGTCATATCGGTATTATAATAAAAATAATGGCCTCTTTAGGAGTTAGGAAGGGTAGGCTGTTCGGCATACAAAGACAGTAATATGTCCAGCCGTCCTTTACTACCCTAGAACGCACCCTGATTTTATCATACACCCGGCAGTCCAACCCGGGACCTCTAGATTAATGACTAGGAGCCATACACACTGATCTAATTAGCTCCTACTGGAAAAATAATAATGCTGTGATTTCGAATAGAATATTAACGCGTCTGAAAGGAGGAAAAAAATGTTTTAATTTGTTAACGCTGAATGGAAGAATCAACACAAAAACTTCGTTCTTACTTTCTGGTACAAACTCAGTAGTCAATAAAGGCTGTCACAATTATTACTCGTTAAGAGAAAGCGTGATACAGAAGAAAACGTCGAGAACGTCCGGTACATTTATGAAGAAAATAAACGTTGTGAAGAAACATCCAGAAGATAATTACTGGTCACTTCAAATATGAGATACAGTACTACGATTATTATTAGCATTATTATCAGTACTATTATTAATATTAGTAGTAGTAGTAGTAGTAGTAGTAGTAGTAGTAGTAGTAGTAGTAGTAGTAGTAGTAGTAGTAGGAGAACTCTCGCGACACAAGCACGCACGCCGTTTCACCGATATAGTTTATCTCAGGGCTCGATAATGGGTTTAACTATTATTAATTCAATTTCGGTGTGTTTTACGTATACACTCCGGTATCTTGACGTGTCCTCGCGTTCACCCAGATGTATTTCGGTAAATACACTGATTCCTATGCGGAAAATCTTGACTATCGCGAGATAGCACTATTTAATTCATAATTAAATTATTTTGAGTTCTAATACCCAATCGATCTAGCAAACGGGCAACTCGTTGCTAAGACCCCGTACTCGTAACCCTTATGTAGAACGTATACTGATACGACAAACTCGCACAGAGACAACGTCTGTTAAGGCCATGCTGTTAGGTTGAACTGCGCGAAGCTTCTTCCGCAAGGGACCAAACTGAATGAAAATTGGAGCCTCCGATTGGCTAAAACCCATAGCACGTGATTGATGGGTTAGATAGATAGATATATGTCCTGATCAATTTTGCTGAAGACTGCAAAAGCATGTATAGATTTTATCTAAATGTTTTATGACTTTCAGAAGATAAGGATTCTTTAGAAAAGTGAATTATGTTAAAAAATACATATTAAAATAATATGTTTTGAGTATTTGACATATGAAAAGTTTAGCGCTAAATCAGAAGTATGAGCTGTCCTAGTTTCAATTCGATACGTTAATTTACACCAGAGTTATTCATGTAAATACGAATAACACGCGCACACGCGAAATAAATTCGGACTTGACATGACAGAAAATAAACTGATGGGCATTTTGACATACAACAGTTAATTACCCATTTCTTATTTCAAAAGTTACAGCTATTTTACAAAATTTTAACAAAATAAATTTTCAACATGTCTATAACGTCATAAATTGTATAAAAGCATGTAGTCATAGCTACAAAGACCCTTTTCTGCGATGTTCCATTGCAATATATATATATATATATATATATTACATTTAATATTAAATATTTAAATTTATAAATTAATAGATTATTTAAATGTATTATAAATTTTATAACTAAATTTACCTCAAGATGTTATTTTTCCTTATTTGGAACATGTTTCGAGAGCTCCCGTGCTCTCATCTTCAGCCTTCGCGATCTTGTGATCAACACAAGATCGCGAAGGCTGAAGATTATATATATATATAATATATATATATATACAATCACTTTCTGCTACAGTCCGTTTCTTAATATATGTATAAATGTAATATATATATAGTATTTAAAATTTATAATTATATTACCTCAAGATGTTCTTTTCCTTATTTGGAACATGTTTCGGGTACCATCTTGTACCCATCCTCCAAGATGGTACCCGAAACATGTTCCAAATAAGGAAAAGAACATCTTGAGGTAATATAATTATAAATTTTAAATACTTTATATATATATCAAGAAAATAAAAAAAAAGAATATACAATATTATCTACTTGCAGAAGAAACAAATTGAAAACATCACAAATTATATATATATATATATATATATATATCTTTTAACGGTATTAAAACCTTTTTCTCGTCTAAATATTGTTGGAAATAAATCTTCAGGATTTATTTTGGTCAGATTGGAAGTGATCACTTCTCAGCCTTGTTTATATACAGCCTTGTTAGTACTTACTAATGGAGGAAAGCGAAAGAGGTTACTGTAGAGGCGCGCCGCGCGACAACTGACTGACACGACGAGTACAGTAGTAGGCAATTGTCATTTTTGTTTGAATCTCATTGCAGCATTCAGGGCTGGGGGGCCCAAAGGCCTAATTTCTATAATCAGGTCAAGACTCAAAAGGGGGCCCATGGCATAAACTTGCAGGAGGGCCCGATTAAAAAAGTTACGCTGCTGGGACGGAGTGACAATGGACCGGGCGCCGAGCTCAAGGGGGCTCCACCGCCGTAATACACTGTGCAATATTATTAATTGGGATTTTATGTAGATTTGTAGAGTATAAATGTTCTTTACAGTAGAAACATTTAACGTACGTAATTATGATTTTAAAGCCGGTTACGTTACAGTCTAAATAATCAAATAAACTGTCCTGTATGTTTTGTATTAAATCGTTTACTTACGTAAATAATGTACATACCATGCATCTATAAACAGTAAATAAATAATTTAAAAATAGGATACGCACACAAATACGCGCGTACGCGTTTGTGTGTGTAGCTGCAGGGGGCCCCTTGACTGCTTCCAGCCGAGGCCGCAGTTACAAATGCGGGATGCCAGTCCGCCCCTGGTTAAGACTGTACACAAAAACAATTATTTGCATGTACTGAAAGGCTTACACCAGCTTACGCATATTTAACACTACTATATGCACGTATACACGAAAAATAAAAAGTTGAAACCGCAGTAACTCCCAGCAACATGACTTGCTGACGCGGGCGTGCGCTGAAACCGTAGTTGCAATAAGACATCATACAAAAGATTCTTCCGCGTACGAGCTTCACACTGTACAACACCGAGCTGGTCTGGTATAAGCGAGCGGTTGCAGACTGCGAAAAGTGAAAAGATACATGACAGAATAAGGCATTATTCTATAACTCGTGTAATTAAAATATGTGACATTTATATCTACATTTATTGAATTTTAAAGCAGTCAACGCCGGGTGTACGATGTATACGCCCGCTACGCTACTGGAAAATGCCCGAATTCTGGTTTTTTCCAGTCAGTATTATGACATTCAACTGACGTTGGCTGGTATCGTGACAGCGTCGGCCTGTTGAATTTTGAGTGCAGCGGTTCAAATGCGAGTAATCCAGTTCTGCGTTATTCAGTGTTATTGTTAACACCATATTAATGAAAATAACAAGTGTTTAATTGCTTATTTGTGTTTCAAACTATGTAATTATTTAGTTTGGTGGCGTTTATTATATTTTGTGTATAATGTGTATCGGATAATTGTATAAATAGCAAAAATATTGTAATATATTTGTTTTTGTTTTATAGAAATGAAAATAAATTGTGACTATCGGCTTCTCTAGCGTTCAATAATTTATTTCATTGTTTTGAGGTCATAATTCATACGGTCCTCTAAATATAAAACATTGACAAACATGCGCGCGCTCAAGAACAGGAACATAAGCGCTGTGAGCACGTGTAACAGGTTCCTGCATGTCACTTAAGAACTGGCAACAATAGCTTTGGGTTATTCAATTTTTACCTCTAGGCAAAGGGAAATATAGAAAATGTGTGCGGCATAAGTTATTAGTAGCTAGCGTTCGAATAACTAAACCGGACACATAGCGTTCGTTTACAGGGTTAATGGACTTATGTTTAATGTGTACACACCGATGACCTGTCAGTCTTTGATAGCATTTTAATCAACGCGAATAAACAAATGATAATGAAACCGACGGGAGTTGGTCGTTCTCTCACAAACATCGACTGTTGCAAATTCGTTCGTTTACATTCGCGTCGTGCCTGACCAGGCACGTACACACGTGTGACGAGTGTACAGTCTGCCCCAAAACATCCAAAATTTGACAAGTTTAACAGTATTACACATGTGTATCAGTGAGCAACAACAGGGTTTAATTTTAGACGGTGAGCATATATCAAAGAGCGCGCGGGCAATGATTATATAGGACTGAAAATTACACAAGACGGGAGTTTAGATACTGCTATTAGAGAAAGGGATACGAAATGCACGTAGGCAATATGTAAGCTATATTAAATATTATCTTATAAGACAGACAAATATCAAATGAACAACATTTCAGAAGTAACAAACTGCTCATTGATCGTGCATTTAACGATTACGTCTAGTTCAGGGCATATTTGTTGTTCTGATTATATCCATTTATATATTTACATTAAAGAACATCTATAATAAAAACAATATGTTTGAAACGCGTACTTGTGGTTATGGAAGCGTTTCTGATTATCTTTTTTAATATATGTAGCTACGTAGCGGAAACCTCACCAACGTGTTCAACACGGGGAGGCTTGAATGTGTATCTACCCCGAGTAACACAGACTCAAGATACTTCACTGTAAAGTGGTACAGGAAAGAAACAACTTTCGGCTATTCATGATTGGTGCGTAGTCCGAACCAGGTTTTCCACAACACGACGAATTTTACACGTAGGGGAATATCACAGTCAGGTTCGATGATGACCTTAAGTGTCCTTAACCTTTAAATTCTTAGAAACCCGTCTATTCAAACAGGCTATTTGAAGATTTCCAAACTTACGCAGTGTCAGTATTTTCAAACTAAGCTACAACATTAAAGAGAGAACCACATTAAATTTTGAGGCGTGATCTAAATTTTTATGATGTGACAAAAGCATACTTCCCTTGAACATTAGTTGCTGAAGCTTCTTTCATACCATTACGACCTGTTTATTCATTACAAATTACCTGATAGAATAGTTTTTAAGCCAATCTTAATCAACGGGCGTGAGAATTGGGTATTACCTGAAAACAAAGGAAATTAAATTAAAAGCGATGAAGACGGAACATCTAAAAGAGGGGAGATGTATATATAATTATAAGAGACTGAATGGGAAGTGGCAAGGGACAAAAAATCTAGCAGCTGCATCAACAAGTAAACGTTTCGAAAAACACCATCTTGTTAGAATATCAGATAGTATAAATCTGAAAGCATATACTCCCAGATAGTACTTGGGAAACAGGAGTTAAACAAGGCAACATGCCGCTCGGAGAACACAGAAAACGTGGAATGATGAAATAGTATAGACTCCAAAGAGAGAAAGATAGTGTGGACAGATGGAACACGGACTGCCATAAATAGAAAAGAGTGCCCATTAATATGTACAGGCTTTATAATTATAATGGATTTTAAATTTACTACACTTCACATCGTCCGGTAGACACAAAAGCATACAAATTACCTGGCTAGACGTACGTATCATGTTCAACGTGCTAAGTAGCATAACATGGAGAATGTAGATGCTACTAAAAAATTTCACCGTGGCTTGCTAAGCATTAGGTGACAACTACGTGCAAGATAAACAAAGAGAATACGAATTTTCATAGTAATTAGAAACCTTCGGTTTAATAGATTACAACAATGTTTCTGAAACAAAAAATTACGATTAGTAGTGTTTCTGATTGAAACGATTCGACGGGTGAGTTCCTCGTTACATCTAGGTCAACTATCATCTCACGTGGCTGGTATACACGTCACCAGCAGTTTTCTCTAGTTACACACATTCGACGACTTGTAAGAGCAGCATCGAACCACTTTAGTTTTTGTCTCCTCCGACTTGTTTTTCACGATTAAGGGGTTTAGAGAAATTGCTTTCATTAAATAACCCATTGTTCCATTCGAGAAAGTTGTTTTTCCCAACGAAGTGTATTAGTCTACTGTGACAATATCGTTGGTACACTTTACTGATCATCATCATTGATTGTACGGTTTAAGCATATTTTATTTTCGAAGTATTAAACGTTTCGCACAATATATTAGATGGAGAATAATCAGCGGTTCGTTGGCCTCACTGGAATCATGTTCCTATTTCCACAGGTTAACCTTTCAAGAAGCTGTGTATTTATTTGCTCGGTCATACTCTTCCCCACCATTTCGTTCGGGAAGAATTATATGTAGTCTCATTGTTTTTGTCAAAAGAACACTATTTTGTTCCATACGAAAGATTTCTGAAAATATGCACATATTTGTTACAATCAGTACATTATTACGATATAATAGATACTTCGACCTCTCCAAACGCGAGGTGCTACTACAGTTTTGCCAGAAAACTAGGTTCTAGAACTGAAATATTTGGTTTACCTTTTTCATCGCTGCAAAGAATTACGAACATAGTTCATGTGAGGCCAATATTCAATCCTCTTTGATTATTAACAGGTTCATTTGCGAATCGATGACTCGATGACCTTCTTTTCTACATGAGTTTTGTATGTTACAAAAGTGATATACCGTTCGCTAAGGCGGCTAGCACTACGCTTATTCTACCTTGAATGTGCTATAATAAGAAATCTGTAGGATGATCACGCGGAATGACACTGCTACTATAGTAGTAGGCACAGGATACTGCAAACAGTAGTTTGTCATCGACTTGTCTGTGTGAATGTGCTAAATTACTGTCGGTCTATATTTGTTTTGTTGGAGTGAAGTATTAAGCTATACAATGCAGGTGTTCTATTATGAAAATAAGACACCAGTTTCGGAAATGGTATCAGTGTTTTACAATTCATAGCAGGTAAATCATTTTCGTGTTGTTTTGTGATTTAGTGGCATTTGGTTAATAAAGACAAAACGAAGGAAGGGTGTCCAAGCAGCCATGCGCCCTGAAGGATTAAGCGACTGCTGCCTGGACGCATGGCGCAAGAGGCGACGAAGAGGGCGCATGGCTGCTTGGACACCCTATAGTATTTCTTCAATAATTAAAAAGAGAGGGTATGTGGAAGGTGGACGATGGGGTAATACAAAACGTACATGTCTGTGATGAATAATTCCGTATGGCCGCCTGTATTGTAACAGGTAGGGAAAATTTCGTAAGGAAAGTTTGCTCTGACGCGTTTTTGCATAACTCTATTAAAATTGACAGTAACAGTGTTTAACTGCTAAAATAGACGAATCGAATTTTTCACAACTTAAGTAAAACATAGGAAGATCATACATGAAAAATGGATTTTCGGAGGGTTCTGTCGGGAAATTACAGAGTGTTTCGTAGTGTGGAACGAGGGATACACTACTGAAAGTTGTGATAGACTTCATGGTTGGAAGGTTAAGTCAGACTCAGATTGCGTATGGTGCCATACAGATGAGTTTCTAAGTGTTTGTGAAGGACGCTCATATAAACAGAATAGGAAGCTTGTGGACAAGTAAAAACTAACAAGAGAAACGTCAAAACGTAAGTCTAGGGAGGACCTCGACTGAATTTATGTGGAGCAAGATGAACAAGGCGACAGACTTGTTCGAGAAAATTCTAGAGGGTATCATACGCTGTGGGCCACCGCAGAAACTGTAAATACGCTAAACTCTCGCTAAAATAAAAAGAAATACGAATACTGAAAGTAGTAAAAGTTTAAGAAATGCGTGCGTTTTAAAAATGAGTTCGCTTTCCGAATAAGACTTTCCACCAAACTGGGAACAAAACAATTGTCAAGCACGTGAAATTAAACCATAGATATTCGTTTTCAGAGGCTGAATCGTAACCAGTTGGCGTTTAGTTGGCATAACCAATAACTTTGATTTATAATTGGGGGTCCATTTACTGCACTAACCTAAGTGGTTATACAACTTTTTCTGTACTTTTACAGAGTAGTAAAAAGTCAGCTCATAAGTAAACGTGACTGAGAGAAGCGAGCATATACTGTAGATCCCGATGGATTTAAACTGTCATTAAACTCGCAACAATACTCACGAATGGTGCGAGTTATATAGAGTTATATATGGTACTTTCTTCTGGAGTAAATACCCCGCATTATTAACGGCCTTACCGTGCTTTACGCTTATTACGATTTACCTTTACAGTTACTGTAGAACGTAATAATATTACTTTGTTACGTTGTACAATTAAAGATTTAATTGTAGTGTACAATAATTACCTTTACCATTACCGCACTGTACAACGTGGAGGATTCACAGTTAGTCAGACGACGAGCTGGAGAGAAACAAAAAAACACCAAAAAAACATATTCCGTAGTAAACAGTAAAAAGTCAAAATCAGTGACGTAGCTTATTTTTGAGGCGCTCTGAAATATTTTTGTTCTCGCGTTACCCCCTGAGCTGTAGACTAACATGGATACAGGGTACTCCCTTCCCAAGGATGAGATTTTGGGAAATTTTTTACCTTATAAAGCCCATTAATTGACGCTTTAAACTTAGAAGTCTCTTTTTTTAATTTGTGTTAAAATTAATTAAAAGCGAATTACATTCGCATATTATAAAAAAGTAGCAATTTTTTAAAGTATCTTGGGGTGACATTACCAAAAGTTGCAAGAAGTGATCACGATATCACCTGCAAAATAATGCAAGGAAGAATGGTGATATGACAGTTGAATTATGTGGTTTGGGGTGGAAAAAATAACCCCTAACGATGTGGAACTAAAACAAAACGATGCCACTCTAGAAAGTACAGTTACCTATGGATTTCAAACTTGGGACATAAATCAAAGAAACTCCTGAAGGGTCCAAGCAGTGGAAACGGAATTACATAGAAAGTTTTATGGTGTTTTCAGGTTCCAATCAATTAGAAAGGAAGATAACAGTACGTCACTGTTGAAAAAACAACGACTTTAGTCACCATAAATACCAAGCTCCTGTATGGCTGGACACGTGGAACGGATGCCTGATGTTGGCCCAACTGGGTTACACCTACACGACGGAAACGGCGTAGACATAGGACACGATGACATGGAGCGAAGAGGCTTGAACTATGGTGATTGGAACAGCAGAAGGATGCCAGTAGCTACAGTATGAGATTCTCATGTGGATGTATGAATCGAATAAAAATAAGCGTATATAATACATAGGGTACGATAACTGATATGAATAAATGCGTCAGAATTGCAAAATAATATAAAATACTGTACACAATAAATTATTATTAATAAAGTTCATCCAGAAGATTGTTTATGACATAACAGAAACGATGAGAAAGCGACTCTCAAGAGAGAGGACAGTCCTCTTACTTACGAAACATCAGTAAGCAGGTTCTAAGATCATTTTCTTTTTAAATATCAAGGCTGGAAACACGTCGTCACGTGAATAGGAGGAATAAAACATTCCCATGCACTTTTCTCCAGGATTTACCAGGTTAGAACAGTTGATTTTTGCAAATTTTAATAACTTGTTTTTAAACATACCTACCCCGTTTGAGAAGTGCACGTCAGAGCGATCAGTTTGAGGTGTACGTCAGCTGCATAGTCCACAACAAATGACATGCTAAATATATCCATGTCGTGCTCAGTGTTCTTAAAAGTTTTTTTTTCAGATTCAGTAAACAGTTTTATAATGTATAACTTTTTCATCCGAAATGTGCTCAGGAGACTTAACTTGGAAGGTAATATGCGAGGCTTTTAGACACTGACTAAAGATATTGTATAACATTTTGTCTCTAAATGACGATGATGGTGATTTTGACGGATTCTTTTTTGAACCATACAAATGCATTAAGAGAAGCAAACTACGCTGCCTATATAGGTTAAACAGCATATACGGAAGGCCGTGTGGCCAGCACTACGTTTCAACTGCGTGTTACTATCCTTGCATTGTCACAGGTACACACCGCCAAAGGCTGAATCCATCGGAGGACTGATAAACGCAAAAGACGCCGGGACTCGAGCCCGGGAATCCCTAGTTTTGTAGCCAAATGCTCGGTGCAGTACTGGAGTACCTAGCTCCATGTAGGCCTACAGTTTTTTTATTTTACTTTATTATTTTTTATTCATGATCATGAAAATTTAATTGTGAAATTATCTTACAAGTAAACAAGTTCTGCCATGACGTAACCTGGAGGCTTCTCCTTCTCACCGATCTGAATGAAGTACGGTGTTTCCGTACACGCTAATTATATCCTCGGAGCTGTCTTCTTCCCGTTAGAATACGTTTCACGAGAAAATGACAAATGAAAGGAATCGAGTTTCCAAAAATAAATATGACGTTTTTACAGTCGTACAGAAGATGCCAGACCATACCGTAAATAATTACCACACTATCCACAAAGTACATTTTTGGATATGCTCGCGGCTTCTAGGCTCTAGTTTCACCCTTCATGTCTATATCTGTCAATCTCGCTGCCCCTTCCCCGCCGCTTGTGGCGGGCACATACCTCCTGCTCTACGCGTTTACCCAAAGCAATGTAAAATAATATCCTAAGTCTTCGAAGAAGGAACCTTATAGCAAGCGAAAAACTGCTCTATTAGGGGCGACCTAATTTACGAAAACGGAACGCGCCTCTCTGATGTTTCGCTCCGGCCCGAGTTGCGTAACTATTACGTCACACAGACGATGCTTCGAAATTAGCAACGGGCACATCTCTGTCGTGGTCCAATAATCCCCCCCGGACACACACACATATACACACATTTAAAAATTGAATTCTAACTAAACACAGGCCTCTCCATTCAAATAAACATAATTATTCAGCTTATCAAACTGTAGGGATATGTACTTCTATCGAATTGATAAACTACACAACTATTCACAAGGTGAAAGGCTGACGTCTTTCCTTACTTCTGCCTTATCAAGCGGTACATTATTAATATGTAATCTAAATTTCCAGGCACATACACATGCGCGCTCAAATGGACGACGACTAATTATAAATAGTCATTTGATTTAAAAAGAAGCACATATTTTTAACTATCATTAATTATCAGTAGTACTGTTGTTATTAATGTCGGCTACCACCATGTCAGTAAATGGGAACTTACATATTGTCCCAATTTAGTTGTATTCACAACCGTAAATTAATGGCGTGGAAGAAACCTGTGCTTGAAAGAAAACTGCTAGTTTATAAACAGTTAATAATTTATAGCGATACCCGAATAGGATACACTTTATAACCACTTATGTTCATCCCGGCTGGTATTTTTTTTATATTATACGCGATAAACATTAATGGCGAGAATACGACAATAGGGTCAGAGAAGGCAAAGTACATCAAGGCAAGTACAGCTTGATTATACAAATCTTCAACTGACACTTGGAACGAAAATAACAGGACAGGAAAATAACAGGACTCTTCTACCAGCAAGAATATTCAAAGCCGTTCTCATGGGAACCTACGATTCAGAAATATTAGTTTTACACGTGTGGGAAATCTTAGATCCAAAACTCGTATCGCTTCTTCCCCATCTATCATCCAATTACAAAATAATAGAGGAATGGAGGAAAACCAAAAAATTGAGGGGAAGGACTTAATAAGTATGTGTTACAGGAAAATTATGAGGAGAGTTCCTGAACAGAGTTCAAAGGTGAAGGACGACAGGGTGCGTGAACGTTTTCGCAGTGCTTATAATACGGGCTCCACTTCAAACTGTAAGGAAGACTATTTGACCTACATAAGAGTTTCTGAAAGGGATTACTATCTTGTAGAACACACAATGGAATAAGTATACAAATAATAAAAGTTATGTTATAAAACAATATTGGTTAAATTTATGTTAAGTAGCCGCAAAATAATTTAAAAACTATTTTAATCATTTTATAATTATTTTATACTAATTCTCTTCGCATTGTTACACGATGTGGTCTTAAATTTATTGAATGAAGTCCTTCGGATCTTCCTAATTTTTATTTTTCATTTTCCTCATTTATCTTATCATAAATAACTGTCATATGAGTGGCTGACTGTGCACGTGAGTGGGCGGTTTAAATTGCTCACCTGTATAATAGCTCTTAAACAGTGGGATGATCCTACTATGATAGGTTGTGGTGTAGCATAAGATGTAATTTAAGTTAGCCTAAAGTCGGTTGCATATTGTAGCAATAGAAATGTTGCTTTTGTTTTAAAACTGTTAATGGTGGATAGATTGCGAAATATTGCACGAGGCTAAGTCAAAAAGAAAAAAGAAACTTTAAAATCATTATTTTTATTTGCACTTTCATAAATGAAACTTGTGTCATCTTTCTACATAATCTCTTACTACTTCTGTGCACTTAGTCAGTCACTTAACGGGCTTTTGAGTTCCTCCTCGGAAGATACTCTTTTTCTCTTGTTCAGTCAATATTGTGCCGCTTCTATGACCTCTTATCTCAACAAAAATTTTTCCTTACAGCTTTGCTTTCAGCTGACCAAAGAGATGAAATTTGGTTGAAGCTAGATCACGACTGTATTGTGACTGGACTGGTGTCCAGGATCTCAAAACCAAGATGCTGGAGACAGAGGTCTGTTCTGTTGGCCGTATGTAGTACTGCGTTGTTCTAAAGCAAAATGACAGCTCTGTAGTATTTATCACGAATGTGAATGAGCAGAAATGCTAATCCACGCCCTATATTCAACTCAACTGGAACTTCATCAATTCTGATTCTCGAATACCATGAATCGTTTTTTTCATCGCTTTGATGCTGTAATTGTTCTTTAAAGTGGAAGACCTATCATTCCCTTGTTTATCACAGACAGAAAAACACTTCTATTTTTAAAGAGAGCACTCTACTCGTAGTTCTTGTTACCACTCAAACAACATTCACCATATTGCTGCTGCATTCTTCAAATAATCTCTCCAGGTTTCATCTGAGCTTAGATAACGTAAAATTAATTGCATTTTCCCTTGGAGCAATCGGACGATATAGTGCTCACTTCAAATAGATTTTTAAACCCAGTTTAAACACCGCAAACTCCTAGAGATGAAACAATACTCTCAATAAACAGACGCTGTGAAGTTATGATTATTAGTAAAGTAGTCCGTGCTACCAATAACTAGTCGGGAAGGAAAGAAAAATTTGTCTTTACTTTTTGACTTTCCATAGTAAAATAGATATTTAAAATGAATAAATTCAGAGCCTTGTAAGGTTAAAAAAGTTTGGAATGCTAGTTCTTGTCAATCAGATGACAAGGAACCAAATAAACTGGGGAAAATCTTTCTTGGCCGGTAAACCCAAGATCAAATAGCAAAGCGTTAAATGTAGCTATTGAAACAGTCTGCTGAACGTTTGGTGTCCTCTGGCGGAGAGTAGAAAAATTACTGATCAGACACCGTTAGGAATACGTTCTGAACGACAAGGAAGAATTAATGAACCTACACGGTGTAATAACGTCATGTAATGATGTTACACCCCAACGGATAAAGTTCCAACGTTCGAAAGCTTCTGAATAAGTCCTACTCGTAAGCCAATAAATTAATTACAAAAGGTTAACCGAGACTGTTACTTCGCTTCAACGCTGGCTTGTTATAGCTCGTTAATCCTTCTGTAATGCAATGTGTGCTCAATAACACCTGCACAACACTGCCAATTAGCCCGCCACAAACACCTCTCTGAATCTCCCCCCCCCCCCCGTTCAAACTTCTGTCAAACTAAAGTAGCGAAATCTATTCTCTCTTTGCTGACTACGTATGGTTTGTTCATCATTTTATGAAACAATCGGGTCGATGTTTTACAGTGCGTACATTTCCGTGGTTCAGACCACCATCTTCGGGTTCTATTCACAAGAATGCCACTGGTAAAATGACTATAAACATTTTTCAGTTGACAACCGGTTATATTAGAATCGTCATTATCGCTTGAAGCTTTCCTCATTTTATGGCGAGACATCCTCAGTGGTAAAGCCAAGAGTCTCAGCTTTACGACTAAGAACGCTACACCATAGAATGTAAGAAATGTATGGTGTTACTAATAATGCCTGTTAGCTATAGTACACTCGCACCTGGATAGGATGGAATAAACTACTGATGATGATGTTACACTACGAAACAGATGCTCTTTGTGGGATAGCAGAGACAAACAGAACGCATTTTTTTGTTAGGTTATTTTAACAGAAAACCGACAATAATACTGGTTAGCCTGTAACAGTCCAAGAGCCAACAAGTTGATAGAATTCTTAAAGGTCAAAATTGGTCGGTTTGGAAAATTATGTATGGGAGACAAAGATATGAAGTAATACGCTGAGTACTGAGTTTAATTATTGAAAAAGGATAGGAAGTGTATGGAAGAAAAATTTTAATTAATTTTGTATACTTTTAGATCTGGAAAATATTTTACATCTCTTCACTTAGTTGTTTACATTGGTATTGGTACAAAAACTACCATTTATTTATTTCGTTAAATTTTATTTAGGCGATCAGATTTTGATAAACGATGTTTTTTTTCTTTCTTGCTTTGGATCAGTGATTGTTTCTGTAGTATGTAAATGAATGTGCTCGCCCTCAGAATCATGCTGTATCAATATTGACGCACTTATTTTCTGATTTAAATTTTGTTATGATCACTGTGATTGTTACAATACTGTTATCATACGGACAATAATATTATATTTATATCTTATCTAGAGTATTGTTAAGAATTCTGATGTTTAGTGTATTACAGATAGTGAAAGTAAGCTCGTTATCAGGTGGACGACTGCGATCATGAATATTTTAGCATTCTGTAGAACGAAAGAAAGATAAAACTGTATGAAGATTTGCTTTTACTTTTTTTATTACATTTGATTATAAGAACTAATTATTTTATAATGATTCTAATAAATTACGTTTCTTATTATCAGTAAACCATGGTTGGCAAACGGCAAAAGTGTTGATATTAAAAGTCCCGGTCATGGAAGTCTACGGCTGGAACACCACTGTCAGAAAACAATTTCAACCACCAAAATTTATGTACCACAACCAACGAAAATTGAACAATATCGACTTGATTTTCATTCCAAGAATTTTTCAAATGGCATGTTTCTGAGTTTTTATTGATGATTTTTATTATTCCATAATGCTACTGCTTTTTTGGATTCCGCCGGAACGAACTGATGGACTCTTATAGCAAGGGTTCTCCGCCGTATCCACCCCAATAGGCCTTCCAATGCTGTTATGGTCCTGCCAATGGTGACTAGATATTTCCAAAAGGCGCGTGTCGGTGAAGTCGGTGAAGCCGCTAAAGGATGGCAGAGACTGGTTTGATGCCTTGACAAAACTCAGTTCCGTTAGTAACTATAAATGTTTATTTAAAATCAATATCACACTATTACTGACAAGCAAAAAACGATGAATTGAATAAAATTGTTCAAAAATTAGCATGAAGGAAGTCCGTAAACATCAACTCCACGGTGATCAGTACACATCCGCTGTTTACTATACACTGTTTGCCATCTAATAAGAGCAGATCTGCACACTGTATGCAGCCGGTTTGTTAAAACCAGTAATTACGTGTAGTAATGAGCTCCAGTAAATGAACCAAATTTAAAGTGTGCGGTGAACTTTTCCCCCCGCCATGAAATTCTTTTCAGCCACTTATACATAAGTTAGAGAAAACTCCGTAGTAAAGTGAATGTTGTAGATGAAGGATTATGTAAAATAAAAGTCAAACTATAGCCTATATATCAAATGATATAAAAACTCCACGGAAAAATGTTTATTTACTTATATTATGATTACACAAATTTTATTAGAGGAGCTTCAAAATACAGTTTAAAACATTACCTGAAAATTTCAGCTTGCTACTGGAAAATGCATAATGTAAAGAGAGAGCTAAGCCACTACAACAGTGGTGTCAGCTGGTAAACAAAAAGTGGAAACCGCCTATAGCTTTTATAAAATAGAGACGTTATTCGAAGCTAAACCCCTATATACTATTATATTTTCGTTAAACAGAATTAAGTCGAGAAATTATAGAAACAGTAAAAACATTTGCAATAAAAAAAACATACTACTCGCTAAAAAAAAAATCTAATTTTTTGTAATCATATGACCGACACAATAAGTATTTTCTGTTACTTAAAGTAACACTGACATAAAAAATATCACTCTTTCATTTGATATAATTTGTAGTAAACTTGAATAAAGCGTTGAACGTACGTCAACATAGTTTTACAATGATCTTTAGGCCTACGTCTACTTTATGTAGAACTCGTAAAAGCTAACATACGTCATTCAGTATACTTTTGACAAACCCCGCTGAATGAATTATATGGTATTTACGTTACGCTAGACAAAATTTCCATTGTATACCTTAATAAATCCATTTCACGATGGAATAAAATAAAACTTTATTGTACAAATTTTACAAATTAACTTTCCGTCCATTTTATAAAGACAGTTAATAAACAAGCGAGTCCTTTTTTCCATCGTAACTCCTCGTTTTTGCTTCCTATCACGAAACGGATTCTACAGTGCTAAACAGAAATGAATAAAATTCAACTTTATCATAGGAATTTACTAATAAATAAACTTAAAATAGCGATTATGTCCTGCCAGACCTTGGGATATTGTCCGGTCTTCCCAAAAGAACTGTAAAATGATAACATATTCACTTTAAAAAGATAACTCCAACCACACTAGACTCGCCTTACTAATTACAAACCAGAGAGTGAACTATTAAAATCCAACTAAACATTGCGACAATGACAGTTTACTTAAAGGGAGGCTCGCAAAGTTACAACTGTCAACCATTGATTGTGCGCAAAAGCTGAGTTTTGTATAAAAGTTAACTCTCCTGTTCTTATAAGAAAACAGATACAGTATCCGAACCAACCTCTGTCACAGTTGCTGTGTTCTCTCAAGGGAAGAATTATTTTTTTTTAATTAATCGACTTATTGTTAAAAACTGAAAGGCTTTTACGATAATTTCCACAAGTATAGCAAACTCGTGACTATCCGGCTCTCCGTATTATTCAGCCCGGTCCTCGGTATAATTAATAAAATATTAAAAATACTGATTCTACAAAACGAATGGCAGATCTGTCGTAATATTCAATCCTGAGTGCCTTCTAAGCGAATTTTTAAAGCTAAAATTTCATACACTTTATTTGTATGTATTCACAGTTGCTTTTATATGTTTTCGTAGTTTTTCATTCTTTTTTAAAAGTGACGTTGTCATAATCATAATTAAAATCTAATAGCTCAAATAAACATTTAAACCACCCGTTTATATAAAATATCCTGTACCCTACAAGTAATCTTTCTCATAAAATACTACATTATTCTGTAAATAAATGTTAAGGTTTTTGTAAACCTTCTATTAGAAATTTTTATTCGATTTTCCTATGTAATTATAACAAATTTATTGTTTAAAAAGAATCAAAATTATATAAACACAAATTAAATACACTAAGAACGCTGTTAATTTGTAGTTACCAAAAATAGCGGGAGCTGATTATAGAAGAAATGATTCAACCCCTGGCTTGCGGTTCGACCAGGCTAAACTCTTCACCATACGCAGACTCCCGTTACATGGGTTAACCGGACAAATATAACCAGACCTCATGCCGTAAAGTAATACGTAGAATCCACTTTGTATTGTAACTTTAAAAAATCTTAACAGCGAACCGATCACATTGAAAACCCACAGGACCGACGTTAGATAATATGGTAAGTGAACGAGAAAAAAACGAACTTATTTCATGTAAAAAAGCCAACCCAATAATAATTTTTCTTTGTGCAACTTGCAGTTAGCTCTATGGAGTCCACTGTCCTGCGGTGCTGTGTTTGACGGACAGTGGACAACGCAAAAGTCTATAGAAGAGTTTGGGTCATTTAAGTGCTTAGCATAGGACGAGGGCGCGCGCGCGTCCACACACACACACACACACACACACAGAGTGTTCACACGGAGTTAAATGTTTACAAACAGCGACGCTTTATTTGGCAAGGATGCGTCGTCGCCAGCCCATTATGCGCGGACAGAATCAATGTCAGTAACACAAATGTATCTCGCCACTTTGGCACAGCTTAATTGTTTGTAAAACGACAAAACCAACAAACAAAAACAAAAATAAAAACAAAAAGGTTTGGCTTGTGGCGATCGTTTGTAAGTGATAAAATTTCACTTACATTGTAGACACGAATATCAGCCGGCTACTCATAATTATTGGCACAGGAGAGTGGTGAATTGAGACAAGGATTTTCAAGGGAAAAGTAACGATATAACTATGAAAAGGCTAAAAATAAGAAAACCATCCAAGTTACAAACATAGAGCAAAAAATATACCTTTCTCAATTTGTTTCTTTCGAAAATTAAATATATAATTGACGAATATTTTAAAATTAAAATATTTTCGAATAATTCATGGTAGACCAATCTAATATTTTAAAAATAAAACTAAAATTCACAGGTAAAAATAAATCTTTCGCGATAGGGCTGTAGAAAACGGCTTTTAACATTTGGGAATGGGGATTTTCCTGACGCACCAACCTCGTGAATCCAGCTTTGCACAATATCACTTCATCATTACATTGCTTCTTTACTTAACTGAGTCCATGAAGTACGTCGATTATAAGTAGAAACAAAAACTCTTTGAAAGAAGTTGTACGCTGTAAAGCTGAAGCTGTAATTAATATAAACAGCCAGGCAATGGAGAGAGGATTCAAAATAAATTATAATAATGCCAAGTAGGGGAAGTCCGTGTAATTTGGACTGCTTACAAATTTCGTATGTGCAAGGTTGCTCACCCCTTGGCTGAGTGTAGGTGAGCTGCATGGATGAGGGTAGCTTTCTCTTTGCAAATTGTTTTGTCATGGTATTCAAGGTTGAGGGGGAGAGAAGAAAATAAATTTATTGCTAACAATAACAATATTTTTATTATTATGCCAAGTATAAAAAGTGACATTCACATTGCTTATAACAATAAATATCTGTGTATTATGGAAAATGTATTTAATAAATAGCGTAACAGGGCGTTATGTGTGTATATAAGTACCAGTCCAAATTAAAGGACTTCCCGGTTCAAGTTACACGCCATCGATCCAAATTACACGCACACACATTTTGATATACCGTAAACATTCTTATTAAACAATTTACGTACATGAGATTAAAAAATATGTATTTAAAGTACTTAATACAGAATAATAAATTGCGTACAAACTATCTGTAATGTTTTCGTTAGAGATAACGATGTTATACCGGTCTGAAGTTAAGTGGTCCAAATTACACGGACTTCCCCCACATGGAAATAACAAGAACATCATGTAACAGACAACCTCTACATTTCGAAAATAATGAATTTGAACACGTACGTGAATTTTCCTACCTAGGCTCACAAATAAACTACACTAACACTACAAGCAATGAGATACACGCGAGTATCCTTAGCAGTAACCGATGTTACTATGCCTATTCAAAATTAACGAAGTAGAAAAATTCTTAGTTTATTTCTTGGTAGCATGATTTTAGATGTTATTATTGCCCCCTGAAACCATCAAAAGCATAAATAACAAAAATACAATTATAAAATTTTGGTTATATTGGTAATACTCCTCACTGGATTTAGACAATTTGCTATGGGAAAGTGGATTTTCAAAATTCTGCTACCAAAATTATGAAAGGAGGAAGGGTCGCCAGGCAAAAGACATTAAAAGTGGGTTCATACGCAGAAAAACTTTAGAAACCCCGGTAGAAAGAGTGTTTTGCTAAATATATATAAATATAAGTACGGTTTTTAACGGAACAAAATGAAATGCGTATAAAGTGTACTGAACGTAGGAATAAACAAGTAATCGGTGCGGAAGACGAAAATATCGCTATTTCTCGTTATTTATGTGAATTCGGCTTCGGCGGGGCGGCAACGTATTTGCAGTCACGAAGATAAACTGCCAAGTGTTTACGCGCCTAGTCTAACGAGGTTATTTATTCACAAGCTGAACGCTGTATGTAAATTGAGATCCTTTTACTGATAATCTAGAAAACAAAATACGCCCAAGATAAGTTGAACGTATAAAAATATTTCATTCCGTCTCTCAGTTGCTTGCGCTCAGCGACTTCAAATTTTTCGAATCGAATTTCTCTGAGAATGTCAATTTCAACTTGGCCGTACACCTTCTCGGGCCGTGTCTTCACTTATTCAATCCGGATGTTACACCGTGAATCATATCATACATTTTATACACAACTCGCCAGTCTCGAGTCAAAATTAAAATTACCAGTTCAAATTATACAGTTAGAAATATCATTGCCAGTACTTCTTGATAAAAAAAAAGGAATTATAATTATTTTAACATCTATACCTAAAGCTTCATTTCACTCTACTAACTATTCCCCAACAAAACATTTAAAGATGAAATTTTTGAATAATTCTGACAACTAACTTTAAATAAGAAATTGCCCAGGCTCGTGTCGGAGAACACTGGATTCCGGAACACCCGAGAGAATAGCTAGTCTTGCAGTAGTACGAAGAGTCACTGGACACGACTGCCTCGCAGCTCACCTCCATGGAAACAGAATCTGACAAATGTGACTGGGTAAAAGGGTCAGAGTCTGAGTGGACTGGGAACATGTGAAGAAGTCCAGTTCTCTCACCATCATCAAGAATAATATTAACACTTCTAGTGAACTTTATTGTGAATCGACGAAGACGAACGTCATTACACAGAGTGTACATATTATTAAATGAATAAATAAATAATAAATCATTATTCATTTGGTGGACATATATCGCCAGAATGATGAACATACTATTACTATACAACTACACAAAAGTAACTGCTGTTGCTGCTTTTACTCTACTACTACTACTACTACTACTACTCAGGGCCGCGCGCCGTCCATAAGAGCAAATCGTGCGGCGCACGAAGGCGCCGAGTCAAAAAAAGGTACCGTGGGCCGGGGCTCTACCCCTTTAAAAAACTCTAAATGAAAGAAAAAATATTTTCCTCCAAAAAAACATAAATTTAATTACATCTTCCTTACATTTAAATGTTGATACAAATTCTAAAAGTCAAGAAACTTAAAGGCCTCGAAAAATTAAAAAAAAAAAATTTTCTTACGAAAGCGAAAGCGAACACCAGCCTATAGAGAACGAAGAAGTGAACTTCAAAGTCAGTTGTTTTTACGGAATGTTAGGTGTCGCAATCTCGTCTTTAAGTAAACGCTTTGATCTTTTATCTTCTCATTCCGAAGTTTTTACATTTTTGTGGAATATTTCTGACTTTATGTTTTGGATAAAATGTAGCATTGCCGGATTCGCCGGCTGAAACTCTAAGTTATATCGTTGTCAACAATTTAACTCACTCCTTTCCTAATATTTATATTGCTTTACGCATTATACTAACAATTTCAGTCTCAGTAGCTGCAGCAGAGAGATCATTTTCAAAACTGAAAATAATTAAAAATTACCTAAGATCCACTATGGGTAAAGAGAGATTGGTAAATCTTGCGGTTACAGTATTTCTACTGAGAGTGATATTTTACAAAAACTAGATATAGATTTACTTATAAATCAGTTTGCTAAAAACAAAGCCCGAAAAGTTCAATTTCTATAATTCAACTCTTGTTAAATATTGAAATTATTTTTTAATTGTTTCAGTTTATTTGTTGATTATAGGCCCTATGTTATATTTTTTGTTAATGTGATCGAACACGGTTTGTTAAAATAGATTTAAGGCGTTTTTCTACGATAAATAATTCAAATAAAATATTATTTACCTACATAATATATGTTTCTTTAGCTACATATTTTTGTAATATTTAACATAAAATATAGTTTGTTTCTAAAAGAGATGATCTGTTAAGTAGTGTTGAGCATTATATTACGTATTGTTATTACTTAATAAATCAATAAATGTGTTTAGTACATTTCGCTTGTAATTTTATTTTCTTTATACTATATATATAATTCTTTAAAAAATGTGTTTGAGTGTAGGCTTTCACAGAGCAAAAAATGTTTAAAAATTAATGGTAAAACTTTTAGTTCAAATGTTAACAAAAACGGAAGCCATTTTTCCTAATATCGCCACTGCATAAAGGCGCTCATTAGATATTTGCACGACGGTGCCGATTAGGGTTAGCGCGGGCCTCCTACTACTACTACTACTACTACTATTGTTATTGCTGTTCCTAACAGTTGACCTACTAGTTAACTATTCCTGAATTTAATGCCGTTTCGTGTTAAAAGTGTATCCCAAGTGAAATTAGCATGGATTTTCAGTAACTAGGTGTGTGTCAGAAGCGTACGCCAACATTCGTTATGACCGACAAGCAAGGGAGGTTGCCGATACTACGCTACCGAGACACCATGCTGGAGGATGGGCGTGGAGACCCAGGAAACTGAGTAAAACCCATGTGGAAATGTGAAGGCTTTATGTTACTTAATTACTTTGAGTTAACACAATTACACACAGTTTTCTGTTAGAATGACTGGGTATTTGTAACTTAAACCACGACGTGACATTCTGATGAAAATTTTACAGCTTACAATAGACTTATTTTATAAACAAACTGGTTTATTCCTATAGAACATAGCGCAACTTTGGACTGTAGGAAAGTCATAAATGAATTCGTAAACAAGGAAAAGACAAAAGAAAACTAATCGTGCACACAGTGATTTTGTGTTGCTTTGACTTTTATAAACATTGCTATTCATTAACAGGAAGTACAGAACAGGGATCTTTACACGTATTTTATGTAGGTGTGTCACACACGTATTTTATTTATGTATTAACTTAGTTGATTTTTTCACAAACTTGGGATAAAATAATCAGATGTCAGTTCTCAATACTTACATATTCTGATTGTTTAAATATATTTTTAATTTAAAAAGGGGGCAAGTTATTTGTTTGTAGTTATACGTCTAACACATGTTTAGATTATTATATTTATATAATAAAATTTATGTTAGAACCGAAATTTAGAAAGGCTTTATATGTGTGTGTGTGTGTGTGTGTGTGTGTGTGTGTGTGTGTTTCGACGCAAGAAGTGGTACCGGCGGATCAGAGATTTCTTCTCAGTAGGATGTAACTACGCAGTAACAGTAAACGTGTAAATTTGTTCAGTTTCAAACTGCACGTGGATTCATAAAAACACAAAAAGGCATTTTGACATTTTGATATGTAACAGAACTCAAGTACAACGAAAATGTATTGAAATACGAACACTATTAAATAGGGGGTTTCGAAATTCATTATGCCGGAACGGTTGTACTGTTTATTTCGATTTATTCATTTAGCCGGAGCACGATTTGAGGAACAGACCCCAAACTGCCCCCTTAACCCGAGTAAGAATTGAGCTCACCTGAGAATCGAAGCACATCTGCTTCATCCATGTCGTCAACGATCAACCTGGTAAATCACGATAGGCCTACTACATAAAAGTCACAAGGTAGCATAAATGTGTACGCAAACACAAACATTAAATTATAATTGACACATTCACTATGTTAGTCTTCTGTAGTTTATAAAATACTATGACAATACAAAAATAAAAAATAAATTGTTAACAGGTAGAATTTATATTAAATAAATAATTTCCAAAAGGTTTGTTCTGAGTCGAAAGTTTAAGCGACTTACATTTTCTAAGAAGGCGTATTATTAAAGTAACTACGAAACATATAAATGTGTAAATATTCGTATCATACTACTTTGAGGCCGCGTCGGGCTAGTGTCTTCTACGTGAATGGCTACGGTGGGTTGTTCGATTCGTCCCTGGGATGTATTAGACTCTTTCCCACCCTTCCTCGCGGTTAAAAGTGTTGCTCAATTCGTGTTTTCTCGTCAAGACTTGTTGTTTCGGAAGAATTAATCGAGAGCTTTCTAAGAGTCCCCTAGATAAGCGCGGTACCTTTTTAGCTCGGACGCAACGATGATTTTAAAAAATGTACAATATAATAAACTGTCGATACATTCGTTAATTCAATCAACATGTCTTGCTAAATGCAGTAGGATACAACAAAAACAGGTAACGACCGTATGTTATAAACGGATTTAAAAAGAGAGAGAGAGAGAGAGAGGCAAAGAGAGAGAGAGAGAGAGAGAGAGAGAGAGAGAGAGAGAGAGAGAGAGAGAGAGAGAGAGAGAGAGAGAGACAGACAGACAGAGAACAATTGCGTGACAAAATCATCGGGGATTGAATTTACATCAAATTCCAGAATACGCTATGCTAGATACTAGACTATTGGAAATCTCTAGTATCCGTTTATTACACAAACAAAGTGATTCTGTTGAACAACACAGCGGTATAAAATGTCTCAATCAATTTTTCATTTTTATACCGCAGTAAATATTTACTAAAGAAAATAAAACTAAACATAGGAAAAAACTTCTGAATTCGTTTGTTCGTTGTGTCCATTGTTAAACGGTCCAGACACAAAGCGTTTGGCATGGTACACACACAAACGCGCGCGCGTTTCATCACACTCACAACAATGAAATGAAACCGGTTATCGTAATACGAATCCCGGGTAGGCTGAAAAGAAAGACTCGGGAAAAGTAAGAAATATATTTACATACACAGTTTACTATACTGTACACTCGACAGCCCGAACCGTGGTAATATGAACGCCGATCATGCGAACCCACCCTACGTAAACTTACAAATTACAAAATTACACGTTACAAATTTACAAACCGCAGAGTGGAAGTTAGAAATAAACTAAAACAAAGGTGCTTACAAATTACTAAAGAACGTTTACATAGTATAAGTAAATTAGTCGGCACAGTAAGAAATAGAGGTAAAATGAATTAAATTTAAACAATGAAAGAATTAAATTATTTAAAAAGCAAAAGAGAAACCGTACTAAAATGTATGTCAAAAAAGGATTCACAAGAGGGGCACAAAAGCAAAAAAAATAAAATAAAATAAAAATTATCTCGATTACTGAAATAAATTCTTTTGGGTCAGTCCATGTCGGAGTTCAATTCCTTTATTTTAATTTAGTAAACGGAAGTACATCAATTTTTATTTTCCGTTATTCTATTACTGACATTTCACAGTTTGACATTACCAATTCGTCCACATTTTCGAAGTCCTACTGTACTTACTAATTTACTTACATCTAGGTTCGAATTATATCAATATTTTTTTGAGTAAAACTGTGATCGTTAACAGGTTCTTTAACAACTCATCGTGGATGTCAAATACAGTTTTGCATGTAAACTGTGCTGTACCTATAACTTTTTTTTTTTTTAAATATGAACAACATAAACGTAACGAGCAAAACAAAACCCAGAAATATCGTTTTACTCATACTTAAAAATCGAATTCGTATACTGAGTTAGTAGCCAACTACTATAGGGAGGAAAATATTCATGAAAACAACAGAATAATAACTTGACATTTTGGGGTTGAAAAAAGCGCTAATGCATGAAAAAATTAAAATGCTGTATCCGATGAACTTGTCGTCCATTATTCAATTTTTTATTTTTCTAAGACGTCACTTGCTTCTTAGGAACGTATGAAACGGTATTTAATTATCAAAATCAGTTTAGCAGTTTTAGGGTGAGATGGGCACTAATAGACATACACGCACAAAAAAACACATAGATGAGCATAATCTCATTACTTGTGTAACCGCGTAATCAATGGCGAAGCCAAAACTAATAGGCCCTACTTTCGATTAAATTAATTTGATGTCAATTAACTGTACACTGAAGTCTTCCTATCTAAATTCATTGACGTGGTCAAGACGAATCGAGGAATCGAGTATGCCTTTCTCTCGATAGTTTTTGAATTTGTTTTATTTTATGTATAAAATATGGCGTTTGAAAGAAGATATTTTTTTTTCTTGAGACTATTATGTCCTTGCCATTCGCATTCATTTCTTTAGGGGTTACGGGGGATACAAATGTATCCAAATAATTACGTTACACTCCTTCCCGCGTAGTCGGGTAAAACTCTCCCCGTGAGATCCAAAAACACGGCCACCTTTGGTGTGCGCATTTGTAGGCTGACCACAATACGCCTGGTTGTCAAACGCACGCTAACGCAACCCGTCTTTGGACGCCTTCCAACACAATCGGACGAAACGCGGAAGCCTATACATCATCGCAATTATTCACTCCCCCGAGCAAAGCGCAGACGTAAATCTTTGTTAGCAAACAGAATTCGATTCTAACGATGATACGATCTGCCAGAAGTAATTTATGCTATGACATTACACTTCGAACACTTCACCTTCTACCTATACCTTAGAAATGCACGATAAGTGTACAGTTCTAAAATGTATTGTAATTTCCTATTTTACGATTATTATTAATTTACTATAATAAAATTGAATCATGGGAAATCCAGTATATTGCGCTGCCAATACTAATGATATTATAATTACTTTTCAAACAACTCAATATGAAACAAGTGAGGCAGAATTATGTTAAATAATTCTTTTCAGATCTTACCCGTCAAACAAAAAAACCACATACACACACAAAATATTATGTAAAATAAGCGTAAGTAACACTGAATAAGGATATAAAATACACTGAATAAGGAAATAGTCACGTAAGGATCAACAATACATGACAGCTGACTCTTTGAATCCTCATTAACAAACAAACATTCATACACAGTATAATGCCCGATATGCACAAATTAAATGGTAAACAAAAATTATGTTAAATAATTGACAACGGAAGACCCGGCTTGAAGCAGCCGAGACGGAAAACAAATTTGGATGCTTTAGGGGAAAAGAAATAGAAAAGGGAGTTTCTGAAAGAAACGGAAGCTGTGAAGATTATATTTACTTATTTATTATAAGACATAATAGCTTTATCACAAAACTTTCAGAAGGCAAGATTTTTCTTCTGTAATTTTATATACGCAGCAAACTCGCAGCACCCTGGCCCTCGACTATTCGGCCCCTTCCTCGGTATAATTCATAAAAAATTGAAAAACTGACTCTAAAAGGGTAGAACAGTTTGTTTTGTCGTAATTTTTCCAACCCTAAGTGCTATCTAAAATAACAACTTAGATAGCTCTAAGATAGCTTAGGTAGCCCGTCTCTAATTGCAACTTAATTTTTCTATAGAAATGTAAAAGAATCCAGCGAGAGAAACTGACAACAATCAGATATTTTCAAGCTGTAGTTGTACATTACTGTAAGTTACTGCAATTTTCGAACTGTATGTTACTATTTTCGTGTATTTATAAAAATACCATTATACTAATTATATT
Source organism: Magicicada septendecula (assembly GCA_034769895.1). NCBI lineage: Eukaryota > Metazoa > Arthropoda > Insecta > Hemiptera > Cicadidae > Magicicada > Magicicada septendecula. The sequence continues at coordinate 207,330,151 of CM068376.1, forward strand.
TCAAATTTAATAGTGCGAGTAAAAGTTTAAACTCACCTTTGAATTAAATTTGCTGTTTGTCCTAAAATACTACAGTATTCTTTACATAAAAAGAAAAATCCTCCGCTCAACAGTCCGTTAAGGACCAAGGCGTACCGCGCAGCTATTTGGGTTAGTGTGACGGTGTATGGCTAGTACTACGCGCCACCAGCCGCTAGTTGCGGTATTCACAGCCAGGAGGCGGCGCTGTTAATCTCAGCGCCTACTCAGTTTGCCTCACGACGCTGAGTGCACGCCGTACGCAGCCTCCGCCGGGAATTGAACCCGGGACCACGAGCGCATCAATCGCCCGCGTTAGCCACTAGACCACCTGGAGGCTCATTCTTTACATAAATACATCGTAAATACTGCATTCCCAGTTTTTATTAAACTATCCTATGTAATTAGGAAGTAAACTACATGTAATATGTACTAAAAATGTACAAAATAAATTATAATAAACTAGAGAGCACTACTAATTTACAGTTGTCAAAAATGGCGAGTGTTGACCGCAGAAGAAGTGACTGATCTTCAACCCCCGACTTATTGTTATCCACATTATGCCAGATAGTCGGGTCTATTGTAATTCATATAATTCTATATAATTCTTGCAAAATTTCTTTCTTAAACAAATTCACGTTATTAAGGCACTACGTAGCCAAAAATTGACACTGCTGATATCAACACTTTATTCAAATATCGTACTTTCTCGATTGCTTCTTCGTCCCCGACGATTTTGTCTCCCACGTGCTCTTGTGACTGTTCTATATGTATTTTCCAATGACGGGTTCGTATCTAACGACCACATGATACAATACAAAATTCGTGCGTTTTTAAGAGTTTCATAGGCTAAAATCTAACAATTTATATTCCAAATTAGAAAATTTTAACTTGACTATTACACAGGCCAACAAGATTCTATTTAATAACTTCAGCGACTAACTAAAGTAATAATAAAACAAAATAAATTAGGAGAGTAATTAAACATTGAACCATGTTTTACGCAAAGAAGTTAGAAGGAAACGAGGTTAAACATGATGCAGAGGATCAGTGTTACAGCGAGTTTCTAAGTTGTTTAATTACACACACTCGCACATACACCAGGCGAAGCGTAATCGTTTCGTAGTCGTGTCTGTTCAATCTTAGATAAATTACAAATACCCACGAAAAATTATTTTGTTATCACTGTTAGTATCTATTTTGATTATAGACAAAGTTATATTGTTTTGTTATCTATGGCTTGTTATAAACTTGACGACTAAACTCTATTCTAGTTTACTTTTCTGTCAGTCATTCTCAACATACACACGTACTACTCAAATAAGGCAACATTCACAAACATGCATTAGAAAAAAAGACATTTTTCAGATACGCTCTCAAAAAAAAGGGAGTAAGCCATCTAATCTCAACGTACTCCTTTAGCCTTGGCCATTCTTTGTCTGTAAGCTATCCTGTCTTGTGAAACACTGGCATATTTACAAATCAGGATCAAAGGGCTTACACATCTTTTACGTAGAACTAACTGTATTTTTTCTCTTTTATCACAATCCTCTAACAATCATAAGAACTGGACACAGAACGTTTGCACTGCATGCAAAACGACGTCAGGTTTTGCAGCATGAGGAACATAAGTTGGCTCAAAATATTTTTGTACTCACCTGACACGCAAATGCACATTGTGCAAAGGATTTAAGTATTATTACGTTCTGGGTATGCCCATGTTCTCACATATGCCAGATAATGGCGTACGAAAAACCGAAACTAGGGTTACGACGGTACCGTAAAACTCTCGAAACGTGCCTTGGGGAAAGGAGCTGGTAGGTCGGGTCACCAGTAACCCAAGTGCATTAATTTCTCAACACCGCATGAGTTATTCAGTACAAAAACATCATTTTTATAAGTAGCTTAGTGTTTCGTGGAACACAGTCAGGAGTCAACGCTTGCTGACATATTTCTCATTAAGAGATGGTGTGACATAGAAGCTCGTAAACATTGTAAAAAATACTGATTGTTTAAAAAAAAGACAGGCAATGATGACTAGTAGTAGTTGTTGTATCATGATTATCACCATTGATGTCATCATAGATAAAAAAATTTGCAAAAATTCTTCCCCGTTTTAATAGTATAAAAACAAAATGGGTTTTATTCTATAGACCGTTTTTGTTTCTACTTTTTTAGCCGGTAATAGCCCCCACAATTATCCAAAAATCATGTTATCCGACACGACCCACTACCCTTTATTTCCGTTAAAAAGGAATCTACTGTATGTGAGAAAATCGTCTTCTATTCGTCGTACAGCTGGGTCTTTACTGGTCTAGTACTGCTTATTTAACGTTTGCCATACACGTCTTAGTACTCAGAACTACTGATGTCCCTAATTATTATCGCATTTGCTTTAGTACGGTTATTATATTCTTCATACATAGTAAATGAATTGTAAAAAAAATATTGGGAGGCATAATTTAGAGTAACTTATTTACAAAACATTAAGTAACAATGAATTAGTTGTAAACGCTATAATTTCTTTTTGGGAGAATTTGTAAACGGCTTGCTTTATAGGTGTATATATATCTACACAAGACGACGGTTAATTTACAAAATCGTGAAGCAAATGACACGTGAAATACAAAATTCGTAAAACGTTTCGGAAAACTTCACCTACGGTATAAATAATGCGCCGAGAAAGCAATGCGTACGGACTGCAATGTACCCAATGACGCGCAATATGATTTGTCAGTATCTTTAAACGTAGTGATGTAACATTTGAGTCTGAATCTGGAAAACGGATTTAAACAGCGTTACACTGCACAGGTTTTTTTTCTGCGTATTGTGGCCTGTGCGTTTTCGTTTTTCCTATGGCAGTGCTTAACAACTGGATTGATCAAGGCAAGTCGTTTAGCTTGCTTATGTATACGCGTTTATAGCAGTTCATGTAATTGTCGTTCTCTTATCACTAAGCTCGGCTATTGTAATGATAAATTAGTGATTCCGAAATCTGTCCGCGCTCGCATGTATGATTTTGTAATGTACTTAGTGTTTATGTTTCCTGAATTTTTGGCTGGAAACAGTTTCCGATTTCTAGCGCAGCTGAAACGTTGTCTTTTTAAAAATGAAGTCGGCGATGGTTATACAACGTGTTTTGTACATTAAACCGAGATCAGGTTGCTAACTAGTATGCAAGTCACATTAGGCATGTGTAGTTGATCTTTGTTTCTATCAGTTGTAGCCTACTGAATTAGATTCTCCTTGCATTGACAACCATGTTTTACTGACATTACTGTTAACGATGACGACAGATTTTGTAAGTTTCGGTCAATAATTAGACACAATTTTTAAACAATCTGTATCTAACGCTCACATCAAAACATCAGGACCACCCACATACCCACACCCATAATTAACAATGCTTAATACTGGGTTTCAATGCAGCTTCAATAGACAAGTCCCAACGGAGCCATTAACTTCCCTACAGCCAAAACCGTACTGCGTGATTATGCTACAAGAGGTGACCCTTTTGGCGCAGACCAGTACGGAGCTGGACCAGCAGATCGATAAACATTCCTGGCGGAGGGCACCAGCATCCACCAGGGCCAAGTTACGCCATATAGGAAATGATCCTACGCCGGCTTAATTTTGTACTGCTGCAGTCTACACTTACAAAATTAAGTGGCTATGGTACTTCGCGATAGAAAGAAAGAGAAGCACTACCATGATATAATAGTCCCCCGAAAACCTACAATGATTATCTAAACAAATGGGTCATGAAGTTCGGAAACAAACGACGAAAAAAGAAGTACAGCGGTCAGCGCTTCACAGCTGTCGGATAACACCGCACCACAAATTCAGAATTCCCACTAGCAACTGCATTCTAATTGTGTCGTATATCATTTATCACATACAGCTCCGGATTAACGCAAACAAATCCAGCAGTACAATAATTGGTTTATAAAATCCGGTACCAAAGGACAAGGAACCCGAAGACGGGTTTCAGTTGCCATAGCAACGAGACGCGTACAAGTATTTACGGTAATACAGTCACATACCGACCTGAGTGTCGTACGTCGACGATCATTATGGGCTAGACTCATCGTAACAAGGCACCCAGCGTCATTTCAATAGGTTTAATTATAGCGTCGTGACACTGTGCTATAAAAGAGCGTCCAATTAACGCTAAGAATGTAGACGTTAACAAATGTGTGCAGGTACGCTCCCCTTCAAACTGCTTCTGAAAACGATTTTAAATAAAATAATATTATTCATATCTGAAATGAATTTTTTCAACCTCTCTACGACTGTTGTTCTTCAAATGTTGATTATTACTACTCATGCTCTTACTTTTTTATGCAAACTAAATAACTCCCGATTTTTTTAATCGTTGTACGCATGACTGCAAACGCTTAAGGGTGTGGGTAGGTGGGGGAGGGGGTGGATTCACGCTACGATAGTCACCTTACACCGCCGTACTGTTTCAACCACTATTATTCGTCAGATATGATAAAAACCGTCTTCAAAGGCGTTTTAAATTGAAAGAACATATGATCGTTTTGCACACCCCTGTGGTGTAGTATTCTGCTATAGAAGCATCGTACCAACACATTTATGGGTTCAGTGTGGGTTTAATGCAAACAGGGGATAACTGGAGATGGCGTGCCAGAAAAAAGGTATAACACTATTAATTGTTGTTCTTAGAGCCAAACGCTGGAGTGTCTTAAACAGCGATGAAAGCGGTACACTGCTCCAAGGCTTAGTACGCGGCAGACTATGCCTTGGTTACATGACAGACTTGGTTTAAATTCACAATTTACAAATTTAGGCCCTAAAACAACGGTAATATTTGTTAGAAAATAACGTCGCTTATCGACAGCTTTACGCATTTACGTAACACTACCCGTCAGTATTGCCGAGAGTGAAAAATCATTTTTTAAGTTACAAATTATAAAACATGATTTAAGATCACGGATAAGACAAAAAGACTATCAAATATAGCCATAATACGTATTCAAAACGACACTAGCATAACATGATGCCGAACAAATTTGTATAAGATCAAGGGAATCAAGAAATTTATTTTTTGTCTTGTAAGGTATACTAGAGACACCGCTGATAAAACTGGCCATTCTGTGTTGAGACATCAGTGGCTCGAGGATTAGTAGCATTATCCCGTCAATCCACTGAGGATGCCTCGTCATAGAGCTGGCAGGACGGTTCCTGCTAAAGAGATTAAAACTCGCGTTAAACCTAAACACAGTGCTGTGCTTTATGGTTAAGTTTAAGAACAAGATAAACAATCAAAAAGGCGTGAAACAGAATTCTGGTGCTAATACCTTCGTGAATTATAACTGCGTGCGAAATTCCATTGGCAACACAATAAGCCATAAATAATTCCAAACAAACAGCCGGAGACCACATCGCCACCTCTCGCAATAATTAATACTTAACGGTTCATTTGTTTACACATTAGACGCGTGATCTAGGCGCCCACTGCATACCGACGCTTCGGTTTACCTTGAGCTTCGGCTACACAGATGCTACCTTGAAACGAAGCCAGATCACACGTTTTGTAAATTACCTTTAATGCCCATGATAACTTGGCAACGTATTTTTTATGTGGCAAAAAGCCAGCGAGGTCGAAAACTATGAGTACAGAACGTAATACTATTTTAAAAATATCCCCTTTCGACTATTTTGGATTGGTATTTATCGTTTAATACAGACAGAGGCACACAAAATTGCATAAATAACAAACAGTTTGTAGCATCACTAACTGTACGCAATAATTAAATTTGATTATGGAAATCATTAATCATTAACGGAAATTAAGTTAAGAGAGATACCAAAATGAAATATAATGTAATGGGAGTTTCGGAACCGTTGGATGGAAGCGACAGTTAGAACTAGCCAACCAGAACAATCTAAGAATTCAAGAACAAAAATAAAATGAATCTCTAGCAGTAGGATAATACTTCGTACACTGCCCAGTCGTTATTTTCCTACGTAATTTTTTCTGAAAGAGTCCATTTCCACCGCGTCCGTTCTCTCCTTCTATCCATCATTTTCCTAATAATCCCATGATCTTTCGCCTGGCAATGCCAGTTAACATCCTATTAACATGGATTCCACACGCTTGGCTAGCTCAGCATCCGTACCACCATTAAAAAGGACGTAACCTCTCGAGGTCTACACCTCCGCTGTCGTCCAGTCCTGGGGTTCCATGAGGTTGTGCAAGTGCCACCTTGCGGAAGCTAACCGCCTCGACATAGGAGCACCTCGTTCCGATCGACACCAACGACAATATGGTTCTAAACTCCTACCGGTGAATTCTTAAAGGAAGTCAAACATCCACGCACGCATCCACCATTAAACTTCAGCAACTGCTCGAGCCGCCTCAGTTGCTCTGTCGTCCAGGCGCAAGAATGCGCAAGGGTGTGCAAGCGTTTCATATACGGAGATAACCGCCTCGACGTGGCAGCTCACCGTTCCGGCCGACGCCCACAGAGGCCGCGCCTACCGCCAATGCCAGTACGGCTCTAAACACGTGTGGATGATTCCTTAAGAAAACATAGCTCAGATGTTGGGTGACGCCGGTGCTTTCATTCATTCTTAAACGACAGCAACTGCTTGAGCCGCCTCGGTCGCGCTATCATGTAGGCCCGGGGTTCGGCCACCGCCTCAACTTGGCGGCATACTGTTCCGGCCCACGCCTCACACGTGGGGTCGGGCCGATGACAAATAATAGCAAAATCATACACTAACTTGTACCCCAAAGCTTGCAAAGGAGACCGCCACTTCTTCCTTGTACTGTGAACGCATGTCCAACTGTACCGTTTTCAACTATTGCGCTGAGTCCCAGACAACGCGCTCACTTCACGCTTGTTTTACACCTAGTTCAACCTCTTCAAGTTCCCGCCCCATAAATAACTATACTCTTTACTGTAGAATTTTATATTCCACTTTTGTTTATGATACAATTTTAGTATTGTTGTAACGTTTTGTAAAATATCCAAATATACTTCGCCTATTAGGCCTATAATTAATGTAATAGAAAATATTTTGATACCCAGTCATAGTTCATTAAAGAGACCGCACACATTAAACTATTTTCAAGAGTAAATGCTACGTTGAGGTAATATTAAAGACAAAAGTGAAAGTGAAACACAGACAATTCTACATTTGGCGGTTTTTTACAATAGGGTAGTTTGTAAGATAAGTATATATATTAAGTAAGATAAGTATATGAATTAGTTTATATAAAATAAATGAAAATGTAAATCAGTTTAACTAGGGATATTTTTAAGAAAGATTTTTTTTTACTTCTAAATATGTCGTCAAAGCATTTGAAGAGTAGGCTACAACATCCAAAACCCAATGTATACTTCTGAAATACTACATAAAAAAGACCGATAAATCGGTTCAAAAAATGTCTGTTTCACAAACAACGCAGTTGAAACGGTAGCGTCTGAAAAGGGCGCTGAAATGCCAAGCAGAAGTCCGAATACGGGAAAATATTCATATTTGCCGGTCGTTTGCTTTCTAGATTACAAAGTTTCCAACACGGGACGTATATATGCTCCTGTGTGCAAGCAGTCGTGTCAATGAATCAGTTTTACATAGCTAAAAGTGAAAACGGTAACTCAGGAATGCGTCCTTCATCAGCGATATGTTCTGAATAAACCAATAGCAAGTGGCCGCGTTGCCAAAAGGTTATGACAAAAATATTTTCACGGACACAAAGGGACGCGACAAAATTACTTTCGCTTTCTAAGCCAACACTTCATTTACTCACGTTTAAGCGGTTGTACAATTACTAACTCCATCTATTCTAATTTGCAAAACAAGTTTGAGTGTTCTAGAAATCATAATGGCATAAAACCACTACGTCTAACTTACTTTGATCTCGCCCTCACGGCTAGGGTTTAGACAAAGTGCTCTAATCTAAAACGCTCTTGCCTCCAGACTAATATTAGAAAAGAAGTGTTTCTCACTACAGCGCCTCTACTTTAAAAAGTCCGGGAAGGCAGCGCAGCAATCAAACGAAATATTATTTCATGTAATGATCACATAAAATCAGAGCAATTATGTGATTAAACGCAAAATCAGATCACAAGGAAATCTATCACTACACCCCATTTACCAAGAGTTACTAGAAGTCCCGTAACAAAATACAAACAACTGAGCAGCAGTCATACCGTATCTAGCACAATAATGTGTGCTGTGGTTAAGCTATCACGTAACCCGTAGCTTTTCTACAAAAACTACATTTATTACGGTAAAAAAAAAAACATGAATAAGACTTTAAAAGAATTGTAAGAAGGACCGTAACTGATGTTAATTTGCATTTTTGCATTTTCGAGTAACATAACTTTCAAATATTTCTTCACAAACTTGTGCATTAACAGAATTTATGGTTTTTGTGTTTACACGATACAATATGTATTTTGGTCTCGTATGGATATCACTAAAATTATTCACATTAAGTTCTCACCAATCAGAGTAATTTTTATTTGTATACATCTAGTCTCAACTCTCGGTAAATGGTATGGTCTAACCATATAATACAAATTTAGAGATGCAGAAGTCACACATGGTTGAACGACAACACAACATGACCCGTAATTGATATGCATTGAATGCTATGCTAACCAGCGTGCTACACGAATCTGATCACAACACGCTGCCACAGTGTGAAGTTAATCGCTTCATCAAATCTATATTTAAAAATCTGTACCTTTCTGAAGGACTTAGTTTCAGTAAAATGTGGTCTGTTACAATATGTCTATCACGAGCACACTACCTCCTGGCTGTGTCGTTCATTCGATGAACCTTTGTTGATCCATTCTAAACCTACCATCTCATCGCCCGTTAAAAAAGGAATACAAATGGTCAGAAGATGGTCATAAAAATATGTGAATCACACAGCCTCTAAATGTTAATGTGAAGCGGTTAGTGGATGGTAAATTAATAAACACAAGATATCTATCTCAACGTTCGGAAAAATAACGACTTTCAACGGTTTTCAAAACCTGAAGACCTCTTAAACTGGAAAAGAAAACCGATTAAGTTCATTAAATGTAACCCAGACAGACACGTACGGTATGAGCAATCTTTAACGCGTGTATAAAACGAACAGCACTGACAAAGGCATGGGCTTATGTATGACTAACAACTTTATGAGACGAACGCCCGTGTTCGAGCAAAGAAAGGCTGTCCGTCAGTTAAAGGTAAACTACCTGTAATTATTTGAACTCCGATGAAGGTTGCTGAAGGAAAAAACGGAACAGGTTAGAAGCAAAATACAGCACGAACCTCTTATAACGATGTTGAAGGGGACTGACATTATGATCGTTATATCCTATATTAAGAGGAATGAAGACGCGTTAGGGGTAGAGCGAAAAGTGAGGCATAGAACAAGAGGAGGCCGGTGGAAGAAGCCAAGAGGAATGGAAAACTGTGTGAGAGGGAATGAACTGACTCTTCACTACGACGGAGGTCACAAGAGATCAAAAAAGCGGCTATATTTCCGCAAGGGATGTCAGATCTCCATAATGAAGAGTACGACGGCCATTGCTACGAAGCTGATAACCGATATTGTGTATCGATATCGTGTTCGATGCCCCTGGATCAAAAAATTACATCAATAAAACCGATATTGGTATGAACAATTTACAATGTACATGACACCAGTTATGTGTTATCCAAAATTATGCATGTGGGCCACATGTCGTAAAAGTAAGCATGTGCTAGCTAAACACATGCTGACCGCCGGATGGTGGTGGTTTCAACAAGGCCAGTAAATATAAATTACGTTTTTACTCGTACATAACAGATTTTAACAGTCATAACGAAAGGACAACGATATCACTGTTAGAACCAACAATTATTATTATTATGTACATATTGTACTATTTTTAACGTGACGAGTACTTTAAATTTGTAAGTATTGTATGCAACTGTGTTTCTTGGTACTTTATTGGGAGATCCTCAACACTGAGGAAAATTCTCAAACAATAACAACTGTTTCCGACAACCGGTGCCGATAATAATATATTAAGCGCAAAGTTTCGATCACTCACAATCAACGGTCGTCCTCAGGTGAGAAATAAACTTAACCGTAGGCCCACAACAAACTACGTATAAAAAACACAAAAACAGACAGAAATCTTAGACTAAATAATCCATGACGATTAACGAATTAAGTTAAAGTAAAATTACGACAGACTTAAAAGTTTGTGTGGTCTATGTGAGAAATTCCACGCGCGATTTGACAACAGACGATCACTAAAATCGTGGAATCCCTCACGCTCAGCCAGTCGCACTTCTCTGAAGGTAAGTTGTTATATTTTATCTTATTCTTTCCGATTGTTTTTAGTTAATTTATCGACGTTGTCTTTCTGTTTTTTCGATGTGTACGTTGTTGTACTATTTGACCATACTATCTATCCTGAAGACGGTAGTAGGTTGTTAACGTAAAAACGTTGCGTTTATATTATTACCGAAACAACACAGACTGTTTACTATTAAGGACATCACGCCGCCGGTTCTTATGTTTAAGGATTCTACGGATGTTAGTTAAAGGTGGAAGGAATAGCGGAACCTACAGTACCGCCGCAACCGGCATCCCCGGTTTAACCGATTGTTCAAAAACGTTCAATGACAGCAATATCGAACACTGCGACAATATTTTCTTAGAATAATTACACGATTACGATTTGTAAAACATGAGTTGCCATCTTTCATGGGACAACGTAACACGCGTTCTGTTCAAAGCCGACTGAGAGGTACAATACAGCGCACAATTCTGAATAGGTAAGCCAACATGAATGGAAATTAAAACCGGGCTAGTGCGCGTATAAAGACAAGAGTGAGTACTCAGCCCGCGCGCGCCTGTTTATGTCGGACCGAAAGCAAACACCTCCTTGTGTAGGGCCTACATACATACGTGAACAGCGATTCTTGTTAGAATATTTTACTGACAATGGATGTTACTTATTAAAACTGATTACAACATCAAACTATAGCGACACGACTGCTCTACAAATATTAGTCGGTAACCAAACACACGTTACTGGTAATACTTTGTTTACTTACGGTGCTAAAGTCTAATGAATTTGTCGGCGAAGTATGGTCCTGCTGAGAGGCAGCGTAGTGTCCTGTTTACAGGAGGCCCGCGTAGAGAATCCACAACGAGATGAGTAGGACGATCAATATTAAATACGTTGTCATCAGGTTGCCTGTTTCGTTGATCAACGCCTGAGGCATTTTGTTGTTGGTAATTTTTGATGGTCTGAAGAAGACGAGCAAAGCAGTAACTCCTGTTCTGCGGCGACCACGCACTCACGGTTTCAGACTTACGACTGGAGTTGCGACGACACTGAAACCCCTCCACCGCTTTCACTGCTCTGCCCACCTAACAACTATTTTTGCTGCCCAGCTATTTATAACGGAGATCATCAAGAATAGCGTAAGATAATAACAGGAACCCATACTACATGCCCATCTCGTTTCGTTAATACACACAACAAATGTAACCCAGACAGACACGTACGGTATGAGCAACCTTTAACGCGTGAATAAAACGAACAGCACTGACAAAGGCATGGCCTTATGTATGACTAACAACTTTGTGAGACGAACGCCCGTGTTCGAGCAAAGAAAGGCTGTCCGTCAGTTAAAGGTAAACTACCTGTAATTATTTGAACTCCGGTGAAAGTTGCTGAAGGAAAAAACGGAACAGGTTAGAAGCAAAATACAGCACGAACCGCTTATAACGATGTTGAAGGGGACTGACATTATGACCGTTATATCCTATATTACGAGGAATCGAGACGCGTGAGGGGTAGAGCGAAAAGTGAGGCATAGAATAAGAGGAGGCCGGTGGAAGAGGCCAAGAGGAATCGAAAACTGTGTGAGAGGGAATGAACTGACTCTTCACTACGACGGAGGTCACAAGAGATCAAAAGAGCGGCTATATTTCCGCAAGGGATGTCAGATCTCGATGACGAAGAGTACGACGGCCATTGCTACGAAGCTGATAACCGATATTGTGTATCGATATCGTGTTCGATGCCCCTGGATCAAAAAATTATATCAATAAAACCGATATTGGTATGAACAATTTACAATGTACATGACACCAGTTATGTGTTATCCAAAGTTATGTATGTGGGCCACATGTCGTAAAAGTAAGCATGTGCTAGCTAAACACATGCTGACCGCCGGACGGTCTCAATAAATAGAATTATAAACAGCACATCGAGTTTACCAGCATACAAACTTAATTCGCCGATAATGAAAACGCGTATTATTTTGTCCATAATTAAACCGGATTTATTCTGTGTTGTTACCGGTAACTGCACTCAAGTCAAAATACTGGAGGAGGTCCTGAAAAACGTTCAGTTGGGCAAACGATTAGAAATACTATACTACGCCGTTCCCGACGCGTTCCAAAGTACCATAAATAGGTAACCTTCAAAACATGAACTAAAAAAAATACATTCTGACTAGACAGACCATGATCAACTGTTAAACATTGATCTCGCGCGCTCGTTGCAAACTTTATACTATTTCGAAAACTGTCGTCGAAGATTACTTCTTCAGATACACGGAGCTTGATAAGAAAAAGTAGGAAAACGCTTGTCAAAGGAAGTCTTTCCCTGTTTGGACCAGTGTAATTTAGAATCAGTTCTCCATTTAGCAGACCACAATACGACAAACCTGGAAATCTCTTGGCACACAAAGGTGTGCACTCTTTCGATAAATGTTATCGATATTCACTCCTCCAACTACCGGGGTACGGAACGACGAGCCTGGAAATCGGTTGACCAGACAAGGTATATACTCTTCCAAAAAGTGATATGGATATTCCTTTCTTTGACTAGCGGCCATAGTACGACAAATCTGGAAACTGTTTGTCACACAAGGCGTGCACTCTTTCGACAAATGTTATCGATATTCACTCTTCCAACTAACGGGCTACGGAACGACAAATCTGGAAATCGGTTGACCAGACAAGGTGTATACTCTTCCAAAAAGTGATATAGCTATTTGTTTCTTCGCCTAGCGGCCATAGTACGACAAATCTGGAAACTGACTGTCACACAAGAAATACACTTTATCGAAAAATATTATCCATACTCACTTCTTTAACTGGCTACGACAAACCTGGGAACCGCTTGCCACACCTTGTGGCATATACTCTTTCGAAAAATGTTATCGATATTCACTGCTCCAACTAGCGGACCACGGTACGACAAACGTGTAAATCGTGTGACTATACTCTCATTTATTTTTCCAAATAAATGACCGCAGTACGACAAAACAAACAGCTGATCCAGACTCGCTATAGTTTCAGTTTTCGCGTGTCAGGCTGTGATCAATTTTGTTTTTCAACTGGACGTTTCGTTTACACCAGTGGCAGCCCTTCTTCCGTGGCAGCCGAAACGGATGGCTGAAAAACAACATTCGAGGAGACCGAGCACTAATATGGGGAAACTGAAACTACAGTGAATAAAACTAAACCAGTAAAAAAACCTAAATTATTCCAAAGAATGTTGCTGAGCTTTACGCTTCCAAATCGACGATCCACGGGAAGACGGGCTTGGAAAGCGTTTGCCCAGACAAGTCGTGACCTTGTTTTGTAAACAGATGCAACAAGTTATAGCCTATCTGTTTCCCTAAACTGAACTACGGCGGTATTATAATATACGATAAAATGTCCAGCATCGATTCATTGATGTAAGCACCGAAACGAAGTTGTAATTAAGAACGAACCCATTTAATTCCGTCACACACACACACACACACACACAGTTCTTAACCGCATAAGTGGTGGTTTCAACAAGGCCAGTAAATATAAATTACATTTTTACTCGTACACAGATTTTAACAGTCATAACGAAAGGACAACGATATCACTGTTAGAACCAACAATTATTATTATTATGTACATATTGTACTATTTTTAACGTGATGAGTACTTTAAATTTGTAAGTATTGTATGCAACTGTGTTTCATGGTATTTTATTGGGAGATCCTCAACACTGAGGAAAATTCTCAAACAATAACAACTGCTTCCGACAACCGGTGCCGATAATAATATATTAAACGCAAAGTTTCGATCACTCACAATCAACGGTCGTCTTCAGGTGAGAAATAAACTTAACCGCAGGCCCACAACAAACTACGTATAAAAAACACAAAAACAGACAGAAATCTTAGCCTAATATTAATCAACATGACGATTAACGAATTAAGTTAAAGTAAAATTACGACAGACTTAAAAGTTTGTGTGGTCTATGTGAGAAATTCCACGCGCGATTTGACAACAGACGATCACTAAAATCGTGGAATCCCTCACGCTCAGCCAGTCGCACTTCTCTGAAGGTAAGTTGTTGTTATATTTTATCTTATGCTTTCCGATTGTTTTATGTTAATTTATCGACGATGTCTTTGTGTTTTTTCGATGTGTACGTTGTACTATTTGACTATACTATCTATCCTGAAGACGGTAGTAGGTCGTTAACGTAAAAACGTTGCGTTTATATTATTACCGAAACAACACAGACGGTTTACTATTAAGGACATCACGCCGCCGGTTCTTATGTTTAAGGATTCTACGGATGTTAGTTAAAGGTGGAAGGAATAGCGGAACCTACAGTACCGCCGCAACCGGCATCCCCGGTTTAACCGATTGTTCAAAAACGTTAAATGACAGCAATATCGAACACTGCGACAATATTTTCTTAGAATAATTACACGATTACGATTTGTAAAACATGAGTTGCCATCTTTCATGGGACAACGTAACACGCGTTCTGTTCAAAGCCGACTGAGAGCTACAATACAGCGCACAATTCTGAATAGGTACGCCAACATGAATGGAAATTAAAACCGGGCTAGTGCGCGTATAAAGACAAGAGTGAGTACCCAGCCCGCGCGCGTCTGTTTATATCGGACCGAAAGCAAACACCTCCTTGTGTAGGGCCTACATACATACGTGAACAGCGATTCTTGTTAGAATATTTCCAGACAACGGATGTTACTTGTTAAAACTGATTACAACATCAAAGTCTAGCGACACGACTGCTCTACAAATATTAGTCGGTGACCAAACAAACGTTAGTGGTAATACCTTGTTTACTTACGGTGCTAAAGTCTAATGAATTTGTCGGCGAAGTATGGTCCTGCTGAGAGGCAGCATAGTGTCCTGTTTACAGGATTCCCGCGTAGAGAATCCACAACGAGATGAGTAGGACGATCAATATTAAATACGTTGTCATCAGGTTGCCTGTTTCGTTGTTCAACGCCTGAGGCATCTTGTAGTTCGGAATTTTGATGGTCTGAAGAAGACGAGCAAAGCAGTAACTCCTGTTCTGCGGCGACCACGCACTCACGGTTTCAGACTTACGACTGGAGTTGCGACGACACTGAAACCCCTCCACCGCTTTCACTGCTCTGCCCACCTAACAACTATTTTTGCTGCCCAGCTATTTATATCGGAAATCAATCAGGAATAGCCTAAGATACATAACAGAACCCATACTGCATGCCCATCTCGTTTCGTTAATACACACAACAAACGATAATTACTCCACCTTGTCCACAAAACCACTATCAAAAGTTCTGGTACCGTCTAAAGGCTGGAGATTTTCTTTCGGTTGCGGTTTGGCGTTTTTTGGGTTAAAAAACTTTACAGTTTTGCAGTATTGCGAAACGATACGCGCGTCGGTGTGACGCACTTTGCCAACGGTTCGTCCCGATTTTTCGCATTTTTTTGCGCTCACCCACGCTCAGATTTTCTCGAATACGCCCAACGTCGCAGACAACACCGACATGAGACTCGCGTACAAAACATTTGTTTAGTGTTTACACCAAAGCAGACACGTCCTCGCAGTAAACACGCTTCCATAAATAATTCGCATCAATAATATACGTACGATGAAACTATATAATCCAAACCAATTGGGATCGGTGCTGGTTCAGATTATCACAAATAGGATACCTGCAGCGAAACAGAGGAAAGTAAATATTAAATTATTGGCGTGAATAAAGGAGAACGCTCCGAAGTACAATAACACAAAAATAATTTATTGTTACAAGCAAGATAATTTTTAACGTTATTTACGCATATCAGAATTCGTATAGTTTTAGTACCGTTTTATTTTTTAGTTTGTTAAATCAAAAGACTTAACGCTCGCTCAATGTAATAGTGGCACAACTCGAAAATGTCAAAAATTGGGATAGTACATCCCACAACCGCTTTTGAAGAGTACTATGTTCGTGTAATAACGGCACAAGGATAGTAATACAATTGGTCGCTAGAGAGCAGAAGTGTCTTTATTACAATGAGCAATTTTTGGGAAGCGCGTTAGTGTATCAGTGGCACAACAACGGTGTGAATCAGACAGTTGTGAGGACGAAATATTCGTCCGCTTACTGTGCAATAGTGACACTTCTCAGTTGTGCCAGTATTAGTTATTTGTAAAGAGACTGCGAAGTGGAGCCGTGAAATAACGACACTTCTTAATTGAGACTTATATAGTGATTATAAAAATGACTGTGAAAAAGAATGCAAGCCGTTTGGAAAGTTGGCACTGTACGGTAACATTTTTAATAATGAATTTAATTTATCATTTTTTGTTCCGAAAAAGATCAGTGCCATAAATGTGTGTCGTACCAGAATGCTGATATTGAAAAGAAAAAACAGCTGCAACAGGAATATGATTCTCATGAAACGGAGAAAAAATTAAGTAGGTTAGAGAAAGAAGATGATAAGAGCAAAATTAATAATTTGTATCAGGTTGCATGTTTTGACCTACAAGCAGTGTTGTCTGTTCCTAGAGGTGACGTTTCTTCCTTTTCTTATAAGTCACGTCTATCAACGTATAATTTTACTATAAGTGAGCTGCAAAAAAAAGGAAATGGTAATGTACATTGTTATTTATGGCACGAGGGAGAAGTCAGACGTAATAGGCCAATGAAATAGGTTCATGCCTGTTACATTTTTTAAAGGAAAAAGCTGAAGAGACAAACTCAGATGATTTAGAATTAGTTTTATACTCCGACAACTGCTGTGGGCAGCAGAAAAACAAGTTTATAATCACTCTGTACTTGTATGCTGTGGCAAATTTGAAAATTAATGCTATCACACATAAATTTTTAGTTAGTGGGCATTCTCAAAATGAGGGAGATGCAGTACATTCATTAACAGAAAAAAATATTAAACGAGCCTTGATGTTTGGGCCAATTTACGTACCGGCGCAATACGCTACTTTGATCAGAACTGCAAAAAAATGGAGTGCCTTTTAAATTACATGAAATGTCTTATGGTAATTTCTTTTACTTAAAACGTTTATTTGAAATTACAATTTCAAATTTTAACACCAACACATAAGGTGAGACATTCAGGTTTTCAGATGTTTCTGTTTTTAGAGTTGAAAGGAATGAAAAAAAAAAACAAATTCCTTTACAAAACGTCATATAAAGATAAAACTTATAAAACTGTCGACATTACAGAAGATAGAACAAGAAATTCACGATTATTGTCTTTTAATGATGTTAAATGAACACATGTTACACAAACACACTTCCAATATCGAGAAGAAAATTCCAGGACCTTCACACTTTACTAAATGCTGACATAGCCTAATTCCAAAATGTTATTCCTGTGTTTATGACACATTACGTTCTCATTGATTTAAGATAAGATTGTGAAATAAAATTTATTATACAACTTTCAAATTTGTATACTTCTATTTTGTAAACTTAGTATTTTTAGTTAGTGTATCATTGTTTTTAAATTTTGTATTACTTTTTATTTTAATTTCACAGGCAATCTTAAACAAAACATTTTTGGCTCTGTGTTTAAAATTATGTTAATTTTGTTGGTTATTATTACTGACAATTTAAGTTTGAGTACTAGTTGTTTTACAATTTGGATTTGTTTTAACAACTTAAATTCTGTGACGACTACTTACCACTACGTTTTTTTTGTAACTGTTTTTGACTATTACTAGCTGTAAGTTTCTGAATTATTATTATGTCAAAATTATGATGATGATGATTACTATTATTATTACTTACTTCAGTGATAGTAAGTATTTATCATAATTATTGTAATTTTTGAGAATAAATGAAAATACTGTGCATTTTTTATAAACAATTTTAATTTGTTTTTAGCTTCAGTTTTTCCATGCAATTAAAAACATAATTATTTATTATTTTTAATAAAAATAAAAAGTTTCGAACAGCTATTTAATGAATTACATTTTTGAAAGTGCCTCTATCATTTTAATTTTTCACTACATTTGTATCACTGAAATTATGTAATAGTGGCACAACTTTTGTTTTGATGGGGGGGGGGGGAATCCGCTTTTAAAATAATTTTTTTTTTGTAAAAATGTTAATCACATAATAAATTGATTATTCTTCTATAACATGCCATAAAATATAACTCTTACAGGGAAACCCCATGGTGAGAATAAAGAAAAAGAAAAGAAGAAATTTTGTTTCTTTGATTTCTCGAAAAGTACATTTTTAGACTTGTGCCACTATTACACTGAGCGAGCGTGTGGCTTCAATTTAATTAAATTTATATTATTCCTTATTTTACTGTTTAATTTACTGCCTACTTGTTAAGTTGAAATTTACTGTTGGTTTACTGATCTATACATTTGAATACCAGTTTCATTGTAGCGCTTGGTAAACTGAATGTAATATACTGAGGAAGTGTGCAGAACATCACGTGTCCGTTCGTACTATCAAGGTCACACGGTCCTATTACTTGCTCATTAACATGTATTTCTTATAGGCTACTGCAACTTGTTTTGAAAACTAACCTGAAATATTTCTACAAAGCTTGGAGACTTAAGCACGTAGTAGCTACATACTCTTTTAGCTCTGTTACGCTGTACTTTTTCTTGGTACTCACGCGCGCGCGCGCGCAGAGTGACACAGCCGGAACCTGTGTTACTCGGGGCAAACGTGGAGTTAGCCGTTCCTCCCCATTCAATATGTGACAGAATTCTTATTAACAGTGTAAACTAAGCCAGGTGTCATAAAATTGTATTATGTTTTTCTAGCAATTAAAAAACCAGAAATGATTAAACAATGTAAATCCCTTAGTCATTACAACGTGTTGCAGACAAACGCGTATAATGGAATTATTTTAAATTATTTTATTACATCTTATCAGACATTACACCATGACTTAACCCACTTTCTTAAATTAAACCATATTACGCATTATAAGATAGATTTGGAAGCTCCCAGGCGACATTCTGGTGCCCTCTAGGCTGGCCCTCTTGCTCCCTCGTAGTTGCGACAGTCTATACGAAAACCCACGTATACCTACGATGAAGCCGCGTCTAGTCTTGGATAGCTTCAATAATGGCTTTACGCTATTGAGCAAAATGTATTCATGTCTCTACCTTAAGCATATCTATCACATGTTATAAATTATATTTCGTCGACTCTGCTGTAAAAAGGATTCCTGAAAATGGTAATACTATTATTATACTGACAAACATATTATTCCAGCATATTATGGATAGAATGATAAAACGACGGCACACGTACAATTAATCTTTAAGTAGCCCTTTTTACTTGTGTTTACTTCATCCACAGGCAGTTGTATAGTAGGCAAAGAAAACATGAATACTGACAAATGTTTCTTACCTATAAATTAATGACAGACGAAAATATTTAGCATTATACCTTCAGGAAGACAGGAATTCAAATCCAGTATTTAAAAAGAAATCTTATATATACGTGCGCGCGCGCGCGTGTGTGTGTGTAGAAACCTTATAATAACTATTTGAAACGTTTAAATTTTAAATGTTAAAATTGAACACGACTGTAGTATATTAATTACCTACCACGTCGTAGGATTCTGTGTGGTTTGTGTGCTCTCTGTGTATAAAAAAATCATATTGTTAGTTGAGAGGAGAGAAGATTTTTGTAACATGCAATAACTATTTAAAAAGTTATTGCATGTTATATATATATATATATTACAACATTACAACGTTATTAAATGTAAGTGTGTCGGGCGCACGCTCATGAGCGACAAAATTATACAACGGTAAATAACATTTCTAACAACGTGTACGTGTAATTAGGGGTTCAGGTGTAATTATAATAAGGGTAGCCTTTTTAGGAAATTAAAAAATGTTCCCATTTATTAATTTAAACAAACATATGAAGAAATAATAATATACAAATAATGATTACTTCGTCATATGATATTCATTATACATGGTTTCAAAGTTTCTTTGTTTGCTATAATCTCATCACCAACATAAAGCTTATATCATAGATATAATATTATTAATTTTAATTAAAAACATTTCTTCATTATGTTATACTGTCTGGACTACTCAGTCTGAATGTGTGCTTTCAATATAAAAATATTTAACTAAGTTAACTATTTGTTCATTCTTTGAACATATCTAATTGATTCTTTCAAATGTACATTAAAATATTTTCAATAAATTATCAATTCAAAAATTATGCTTTCATAATTACTCTACAATTTAAATTAAAATATTTTCAATAAACTATTAATTCAAAAATTATGCTATAATTTTTTATACAAGACATTTATATTTATAAGTTATAAATTACACTTTTTTTTGAAATTATTGTCTTTCTTTTGACAATGTTTATCAATCTTTGATTAAGTCTTTTGTTATGAGGAATACATGACTTTCTTTCACCTTAATTGTAGTGGTTCCTTAGCATACCCTCTCCTGGTCCCGAGTCCTTGATATTGTGAATCCTGCATAGTCATGAAGTCCTGGATCACTGCAGCTGTCGATTCAGGAATTAGCCTGTCGACAGTTGAACCATGGCGTGATAGTCCCCGCTCTCGTCCTATTTCACATTTTTGCACTTTTTCGCCAATCGCACTGTTTAACGCGGATTTCACGGCGATAAAATATTGTCTAATTTAATGACCTATGTGATGTGCAATTATCATGATGCTCGCACCACTAGTGTAATTATAATGCTTTAAAAATCGCACAGAATTCGCACTGATTGTCCGAATTACGTAAAATTCGCACTGAACTTGTGTCTGATTTTTACACATTTTTAGAAGTTTTCACCTTCTCGCTAACATCTATGGTTTGCTTAATATTAAATATATTCTAAATTTAGCATTGACTTGGGGTGAGGTTACAAACTTTCAGGCTCAGACAGGCTTCACGCACACACACTATTTACTTGTGTACACGCATGCAGCGGTAATCGCGTGATCCTGCGTGTTGACTCCTGTTTGCAAGCCAGCTTCAAATTTCACACCTGCTCGTCTATTATATATTATTAAAATTAAATTAAATATTTATTTTATATTATATATGCGCATTACAGCCTATGCTTGTATTGTCGCAATATATATATATATATATATATATATATATATATATTACTATAATACTTATAACTATTTTACCTCAAGATGTATTTTTTCCTTTAGGAACATGTTTCGGGAGATCCTGTTCTCCCATCTTCAGCCTTCGCCATCTTGCTTCTGGTGCAGTATTTGTGTGTTGGCTTCTGGATGTTATTAAGGTGGTTTGTTGGTCTTTGGTCCTTCAATGTTGCATTATTGTGTGTGGTTGTGGTATCTGTTTTTGTATTTTGTGTATTTTCGATGTTGAGTGCTTTGAATATTGTGTCATGTTTTGTATTGATTTGTATTTGTTCTGGTATTAATTTGTACCAGATTTGTATACCAGATTGATTTTGTATAGAACAAATACAAATCAATACAAAACATGACACAATATTCAAAGCACTCAACATCGAAAATACACAAAATACAAAAACAGATACCACAACCACACACAATAATGAAACATTGAAGGACCAAAGACCAACAAACCACCTTAATAACATCCAGAAGCCAACACACAAATACTGCACCAGAAGCAAGATGGCGAAGGCTGAAGATGGGAGAACAGGATCTCCCGAAACATGTTCCTAAAGGAAAAAATACATCTTGAGGTAAAATAGTTATAAGTATTATAGTATTATATACATCAAGAAACGGACTGTAGCAGAAAGTGATTGAAATATATATATATGAATAACGTATTTTAACAACTTTAACTACCCCTTTTGTAAGAAGCCGTTTACAAAGCATAAAGAAATATTGCACACATTAAGAATCATACGTAAATAATATAAAAACACCGAACATAAAACACATATATGAACACAAATGTGAAAAATATTTCAGCCACTTGGGTGTCTGACGTAAAATATACACTTTAAATAAATACTTTATTACTGCAAATCATATATAAACATATAAATACATTATAAGCATATAAACCATTTAAATATTTACTACAGAGAAAGAAGTTTACTTATAGTATTTTAATTAAAAATAATATTTAATTTAGTTCCCCACATTAGTTATTGTGCGTCCATTTTAATTAAAAAGAAATTTTTTTTAAATAAGTATAAAATACAGGTATTCTTATTCTACAAACACAATTATTTAAATTTCTATATTTACTCTATATACAAATATAGAGTAGCCCGCCTATGAGAGCTGTCTGATTCTTGTAGAGTTGGAGAATAATTATTCTATCCCTATAGTCTCCTTTTACATCTCTGAGGACTTTGAACTTTATATTCCAATTCATATTGTCAAATGCCTTTTCGATGTCAACAAAGACTGTCATGACTTCTTTGTTAAAAAGTCACGGGATACCGGGCAGTAAAAACGAAGGGAGAAATCTGAGCAAGTAGATGGAAGCAATAACAGACTGAGGTCAGTCTTCATCCGAAGTCAAAACGCCACTTAAATTTCATGTTAACATTAAAGTAGCAACGATTCGATAACTGTACGCACGTGACTCTCAACGACATGATTTCTTGTTCAAGACCTATATTTATTGTTCATAAAAGATTAAGTTCGTCAATCAACAGTGCGAATTAAATTTGTAAGAGAAAGAGGAATGGAATTCCCAAAAGTCTGTGTCGTCCCTGGGTAGCGTTATTCTGAGTTACGTGCTAAGATTTCAACAGGCGTGTTGCCGTGGAAGGGGGGCAAGGTTACACACTTAAGACTAAGCTTACTGCAGCACGAACGAAGGATATATCCGCCATTCCGTCCGGACTTTAGGGCCCAGATCAAAAGCTCATACACTCAGCGGTTCCATTACTGACCCGCCCTTGAGAGTCATTTCTCCATTCTCTAGAGAAATTCGCATCTGCAGGCGTTTCAAACAGTACAGAAGTTATACTAATAATTCGATCCACTCCGAACGACAAAAGAAGAAACTTTCGTACTTACGCATAAAATTACCTCAAATGACACAACACAATACATATAAAACCATGTACACGCATGAGGGAACACACATACAAATCAAATGTTATTTACTACTAATACTACTACTGCTACTGCTACTACTAACACTGTCATTGTTATTATCAGGCCCTGGGCTCCTTTAATTTCTGCCTCCACTCGTCTACGTCAACCTGTGCTCTCCTCTAATTTCTTATTCTTAATTCCCTTGAACGTTTCTCTACCTATTTGCTCTGTAATGACATATTTGGATTTCTGTGATTATCGATCCTCACCACGTGACGGGTACATCAAACTTTGTTCTCTAACAAAGTCTGATACAAGTGACTCCTAACACATTTTGTATAATTCGTTTCTAAATTTGATTCTCCAGAGTCCACAATCATTCGCAGGTTTCAATTATTCGCACGATTTTCCTTACAAAGGATTTTGTTTTTTCCTTCATATTTCAAAACCAACAGAAAATTTTGGCCTTATAAACTTTCCATATATCCTTAGTTTGGTTTTATGATGCATGCCGTAGTTTTTAAAAATGGCATGACAGCACGGTAAAAGAAGCTTTGTTGTTGGCCGATGGAATTCTCCTAATTTCCAGTTCTTCTGATCCATTATTTGAAATACAGCGGAAATCGTTTATACCGCTTTTAACGATATCTCTTTTAGCGACAATTTCCAGTCCCAGCAATCCATTGACCTATGTATAAAATAAGAACATAGTCCATGAATATAACGACTGAAATTACAATCTTCTTTAACATTATTGCAAGCGATTTCTACTGTCTGTAGAATATAAAGTATATAAACTTGTCTACAATGTTAATTTTTTTTATCGAACATTGTTATACTGTTTGCACGTCTTAGTTTTCTCGACTGAATTAACGGTTTAGTTTTTTAGGATAATTAAAATTAATTATAAGTCCATGACTTTGAGTTTTGTTTCTAGTTTGGTGATTATACCTGTTGTTAGTGTTCGTGTTTTTAAATAATATCGCTCTCGCAAGCCAAAAACCGATTTCCCTTGAGAATATTTAGACTATGCATTATAATTTTTTTTTATACAAGCTACTATTTATTATCGTTGCTAATCAAAAATCATATATGTCGACAGGAAAATCCGAGATCAATCCCAGTGGACATCCCTATCTAAAGTCCCGCCGTCACGACAATAGAGGCCACGAATCTCACGTTCAACGGATCCGTTCACAGTTTACGAGGACACTAAATTAAAGCAACTAAAATATTATTACTTGAAGTAAGTGTTTGTTTTGGATCAAAAATAGAATTAACGTCTATTACCGTATCTTAAAAATTGTATAAACAGATCGGCAATATTAGGTTAAGCCAAAGCCAAAAAATTAACAGCTGTGCGTCACAACACGCTGCTCGAGGACACCGAAATCGTAGCCAAACCTTAGCAAACAATGTCACTGTGAGGGCCATCATACTATTATTGGAAACACGCTGCGATATTAAACCGCACTTCCCTAACCCACACGGGAACTGTATCATTATATCCATCACATATTTAAAATTATTTTTGTTTTTCGCTTATCATCAATCAAACCTTACACATACAAAGCCCGCAGAGGCTGTAGGCCTATATTGAACGCAAAGCTCTATGAGCTAATTTGTCGGCATTTGTAGTCTTGAAGGGTGCACCATCCATTGATGTAGTCCCGTTTTGAGACACTTTATTCTTTTAGATCGTTTGACAATTTTCAGACAAATTTGTACACAAGGAGCTGGACAGACGATCGCTTTCATTTATTGAGGGGGACACAGAACGGCAGAGACGGTACAGATGTGGCCTTCAACAATACTGTCACCACAAACATACCAGCGTAAAAATAGATAATAAGCCTTCAGACGTAACAGTTCTATATATTTTGAAATCAATGTGTTAGAGATAGGTACACACATTGACACCAACTACTTTCCTGCTGTTTGTCAAACTACCCCCCTTCTGACCTGATAAAAATCCCCAAGTCCACCTCGAGTCTTTTTTAGAACACTTTACGTTGACTTGGTATTTACATTATTTTACGTAATCTTAATTTTTGGAACATATTTTAGCTAGCAATTTTGTGATTCAGAATATAAACAAAGGAGTAGAATGAAACGAAGTTTTAGTTAAATTCAATTTGTATACAAAAACATTTAAACCACATGGTACTTGTTTAACATTTTCAATAATACACTGATATATTTTTATTACTAACAGTTAATTCCAAAATAATGACGTTTTTGAACATAAATCCTGTCAGAACGTAGATCAAAGTTGGAGACAGCCACTCCCATTACTTTCTCATTTCCTTTATTTTAAACAGACTAAGAAGAGTTTTAGCTGTTGACTTTAGGCTATATTACTGCGATTCTCCTAGAGGCTGCTCCCCACAGTTTGAGAAAAGCCGAAAGAAATTTTGGCAACAAATTACAAAACAGGTGTCGGTATAATATCATGATGTGTATGAAATGCAACGACAAACCCCGTTACCGAGCAGTACAGCGTAGCCACCTTAACAGCAGTTTGTTTAGAATAGAATTCCGTTTCGTTTCTAAAAGCACCGTAACACAACACAGTCACCAGGCATGGCCACTGTAGTAAAATACAAATAAATGAAAACATTTTTAATAAACTATTGGATTTTTTGCATAATTTCAAACACAACTGGAAGAAGTTGATATGCGTTTAGACCTAAAATCAGGAAGGGTAAAGATCATGTCTGAACGAAATGCCATTCTCGAATTTATGCGTCCTCAAGAAGTAGACTTGTACATTAAATGAGTGGCTTAAATTGAAAACAATGTACTCGAAATCACTGTTATTATCACCTGACGATCAAACAGACAGTCATCTGCAACTAAGGAGCAACCCATACATTTGGAGCGTCCTGACAAAAAAAATCTGAAATTGGGTGGGAAAGCGTGGATTTGGATGTTTGGGGCCCAACCGTGCTGGCATGGCTGCATGGGAAAATAAACACACAAAGATTTCATATTTAGTAAAGGCAGCATCAAGTTATCGACAAATTTACTGACAAATTTGACAGCAACGCTTTCCTCTTGTGTTGTGACAAGGTTCAATGGCTTCTAAAACTCCCAACAGCGACGAAAATAATGTGCCGTATTTACTTACGTTATAAACGTTATCCCTTTGGAGTAGTATGTCGAAGAAGAGTAACAAGAATTAGGGTAAGAAGAATAAGATATCATAAAATGTAAAGTAAAGAGTAAAGAATACAAACACTTATTTGGTGGCGAAAGGATATTTTTGAGGGGGAATCCCGAACACTACAATCAAAGAAAAGGAAAGTTATTAACAAAATAAACGTTTTCTGCGCAAAACTGTTTCACAAAAAAGAAAAACGGAAATTTAAAAGGTAATAATATAAAAGTAAATACCTTTTTAAGTCCCGAGAGATGGCCGTTGAAAAATAGAATGAAAACATTAAGAGCAATCGAAATTGATTTTTGGAGGTGATGGGAAGATACTGAAGAGAAACATTATCATATCGGGTGGCTAAGAGAAATTATAGAAATTCGACACTCGACTGCAGACAATATCTGAAATAAACCGTTAACTTTGTGTGGATACGTCCGACAAATGGACTCACACTGAATCCTAAAACCAGCGCGCAGCCAGAAATTCGTTCGGGGGGGGGGAGATTTTTTCGAATAAAACTAAAAAATAAATCGTTATTCGATATTTCATTTGGGTTAAGTTATTAAATACGGAACACTGAGGATTATATCTTACTATACATATACATTATATACACTATAATGTATTATATACATTAAGCAAACGATAAGAGGAACGCACAAATTTTTTCCTGTCTTCTGCACACGCTGGTAGTTTTATACGAATTTTTTAATCTACGGCTCATTGTTTCTGAATATTTTGTAACAAATGGAATTATGTCGTCCCACAATAAATCCTTTATTGTCTACTCGATTTGCCACAGAAACGATTCAAAGATTTTCATAAAATTGGAATGACAGGCCCTCAGAAACAAACGTTCAAAATCGCGGTACGTAATGCACAAACACGATTGGGTACACATCGTACTGAATTTTCTATATAAATCATTTCACTGGTAGAGGCTGTGGAGCGTTTGTAAACGGCACTCTGAATGCATGTTCAGTATTAGGTTTACATATACACGGAGAAACGGAAGCATTTAAGGTGTATTCTTTTATGATTGAAATTGTATTAAAATAAAGGTACTAAACTAAAAAAATACGAACAAATTACTAAATATTGATGGGAACAGACAAAATCGAAAAACCGGATTGAACAACGGGATCTGTAGCAAAGCGTCTTTAGGAAAATATGTATAGTAATCAATAAACTGCACCAAAAATATCGTAAACCGAGCTGGTTACAGTGCGGACTGAAGAAACATTCAAAGTCTATGAGACTATAAATATCTCTTCCCTACTCGATAAGACGACATAACCTTAAAACTAGGATCAAAATTTGAATGTCTCACCCACAAAACTAGCAATGGTTACACGAAGCGATTTCATACTGACAAGACGACTATAAAATTTCAGAGTACCGGAAATCATAATTTTTGTATTAGAGTTTACGTTCTTTGTATAATTTTTTATTCATAGAAGTTAGACAACACAGATGTTACAACACACGTATCCCCAACAGTGAAGCCCCAATGATTCCCCTAGTTGTGTCACTGCTAAAAACAATGTTGAAGTGGCAACTAAAAACCAGAAGGAAGTCGAGTGGAGCAAGTAGAAGCTGCAGAAATGTATGGACTTAAGGAGAGTCATCTTCAGAACGTCACACGGGACGACTGAGAAATATAGAGCCTGGAAGTCAGAAAAATATCAGAGAATTTGTAACCCAAACTATGGTGGTGATTGTGATGATGATGTGGTAGTGGTGGCGGTGGTGATCGCTTCGACCACTGGGCACATAATAATATGGATAGGTCATTCCCATTTAACTGCATTCCCATAATCCATGTGAACCCGGAGTCGCCATATTGGTCGGTCATGGAACTAGAATATCAGCGACGAAAATGTGAAACATTCAATGTATGCGCTTCGATTGTACAGTGATTCCGCTCCCTTAGAATTGCGGTAAAATATTCACATTTCACATGTTTATAGAAAAATAATGAGCAATACTGACAATGTTATTTTAGTGTTATAGTTACGCCATCTTATGTGCAAATAAATTACAGAAGTTATAATATGTTAACTGTTTTAAAATTGTGACATGAAAAAGTCATATTGTGTATCTGGAATATTCGTCAGCGGAAACGTAGAAAATGTCTGAGTTTAAGTTTTTACTTATTAAGATTTTTTTTATAGGACCACTAGTTGTGCCGTAACTGGGGAGTAACAGTAGGCAGTAGAATGCCACTAGAATGACTAACCGGTATATAGCGGTCTCCGTCACAGATAGTCAACGGCTGCGTTCACAACATCTTATTAAAATTAAGATTACGTCACTTAAACATTTTTTTCACTATGCATACAATTTAAATGTTCAGAGCCTGTAGTAATAGTCACTAGATGAGATAAAATTCCATCGATGATTTCTATAACCTACGAACGGTAATGCAGCTTAACAAGCATTATCATTATTTGTACATCATCAGGTACGTATACATACAATAACAGAATTTGCATTCATATAGGTTTTCGGTCATTAGTACCAATAGGCCTATATAATAAGGATTCCACTGTTAGGTCTAATAGTGAAAATCCTTAAATATCGCAATATGTTAATAAAATACGTAAATGAGAGAGTTGTTGAAAAAACTGTAAATTATATTCCTCAACACCGTATTCATTATGGGAAAATCAGAATTATCACAATTACTTCGATTTACTCAAATAAGAATTAACAAATTATGTACTGCAAATGCGCGACACAAGGTGACTCATCTTTCAGCGGCCACCAACGTGGTCAGTATATTGGATTAAACCTGCCTTCAGTGCTCGGTAAAGATGGTCACTGTATTATTCTGTGCTCGTTGGTTTCGACCTTAATCCGTACGTTTAAGGTTACACCACTACCATACGTTTCTCCTTCGTCACCAAACTGATGTCACAGTGTCCGTTTACCGCTCATCTGATGTTTCACAACGTTTGTATACCTCGTCGAAAAATCACAATCAAAATATAAAAATAATTATCAGAGAAATCATTTTCCACCTTATGTACCGGTTTATTGATAGTATAAAATGATTTTATTTTCAAAATACA
Source organism: Magicicada septendecula (assembly GCA_034769895.1). Classification (NCBI taxonomy): domain Eukaryota; kingdom Metazoa; phylum Arthropoda; class Insecta; order Hemiptera; family Cicadidae; genus Magicicada; species Magicicada septendecula. Next base: position 207,359,723 of record CM068376.1, read on the forward strand.
AAAAACAAAAGAATATTCTCCAACAAGTTAAACGATAGTAAAGAGGAATTTGAAAGTAATATAAGCCCACTAAACCCGAATTATATGCTTCCTATCACAGAGTTTAAAACTATTTTATACAGATTTATGCAAACTGCACGTTTATAAAACCATTTATTTATGTTACAAATCAAGTTTAAGGTGAATTAAATTAAAACAGCATCTCTAGTCTATACCTCTCACAGAAAACGAACAAAGCCAAAATTAATTCGCGAAGATAACATAAAAACTGAACGGAACATAAAACGCCGTAATATAAAGTGGGTGAATGTAGCTCAGGAGAAAAGCAGACGCTCATACGGCAGAGTTGTAGGCCTATTCATGCTGTATGAAATTTTGAGATCGTAATACACAAAAATGAACATCAAAGGCATTTTCACCAACCGCGTGATTGCAGACAAATATCTTACCAACCAGTAGTTATTTCAGGCCTGTTAGCTATCTCCTGACCTACATTATCCAATATGACGCTTGTGTGAGACGCAAGTATTTAACATGCAAGGGGCTAAACCATTAGGATTAGGCGTTGGTACATTAGTAATTTAAAAAGAAAAGATTATCCATTTTTGTATGAATTCTTGATTCATTTAAATCTTCCGCCTCCTCCTACCGCACTAAGCCTGAAATCGACCCTGGCCCTTCCTCTATCTTGACCCTCCATCTCGCGAAAGACTTTCGTCCTCGCACGCCCAGAATTTATCGCACCCACGGCAACAACTTCCCATCTTTTCCTTGTGGGATCTGTTGCTCTTTTGCCTTCCACACTTCCTCTTAGATGTCTCTTCAGTATTCTTCCGTTGTCGGTAATTTCATGGCCAACCCATTGTGATCTCCACAAGATTGATTTCTACTGGTAATTTGATGAAATTACAGTACACTTCAAGGTTATATCATATCCTCCACTCCCCATTTCTAAACGTATATGGAGCCCAGGATCCGTCTCGGAAGCTTCCTCTCAAATATATTCGAGCGTTCCAGTGCTACTTGCATTCAACGCTAAGTTTCACTACCATAGTGCATAAAAGTCATACGATAGTTTTGTACATGCGCATTTTAATACGCCCCTAAATGTCTCTTGACTTAGATATGATGTAAGCCCAAAATATGGCTTGGTAGCTCGAGTTATCCTTGTTATCTCTGCCTCTTCATTCTAAACTTCAGGTACCGTCGTTGCCAGGTACGTGAAAACTCACTTCAATATAGACGTCATTTATAGTCGAACTTTGTCAGGCTAGACGGTTTACCAATTTGGTACTACCCATAATTATTTATAGTCCTACCTCTTTCGTATGTTTTCAGGCTTATAAATATGTCTCCTTCGCAGACGCGTTTGATGGTTTATGATGGCTATGTCATCGGCATATGACACTATACATACATTTTTATATTAATTCGTCCCATTACATACACGATAGACTTATTAACAACACTACAGACTGAAGTTACATTCTTGATTTCAAATAGTCAAATAAATTTCCGTAGTACGGTTGTGAATGTTTTACATAAAACCAATTCTTTATTATTTAATGTCACTTATTTATTAAATCCCACAATATAAGTACTACCTACACACTATAAAACTGTATGTCCATTACGTACACGGTACACTAAACATAAACTTTCGACTCTACGATTTGTAAATAAACGTGTAAGAGGAATGTTCGCAAAAAGTTCAAACACTCGAGACGAAAGAACGAGACCTCAGAAAAAAAATGAACAGGGATACATTTGTCTGTATTTCCCACAGGAATAAGAAAAAATGACTCTTGAAATAAATTACATTTTATCGAACTTGCCACTATGTTGAAATGGGAGTTGGCGAATTGCTTCCACAAACGACTGCATGCACAGTAAGTAATAAGTTTTTAGTTATGTGTTGGTAAAATGATTGCCACTTTACTCGATGGTTGTAATTAATCGCGTCCATGAAACGTGACAGATACAGCCATCCATATGTGCTTCTAAGATTATTAAATTTAAAGTGGTCACCATTAATAAGACCACCTCTGTGGTCTACTGATAAGGCTCGTGGGACTGAGTTCTAGTCCTCTTAAAATCACGTATGGTTGGAAAAGGCAGAGCACTAAAACGTTCCCAGACTCCGCTACGAGATGAAAAGCACGTCGGCCAATGTACACTTTAAAGACCACGACAAAAAATTGTTTATTTTATGATAATTGCGAACAGCTTGTAGTATATAAACACTATTCTGAAGAAACCACGAATGGACAAGACGCCAATCATTGTAATTAATTACGTGAAGTAATACTTATACAACAGTAGATTAGTATAACAAGTATTTTAGAAATTCATAACACTATTAAATAAGATATAATGTTGTTCTACACAGACTCGTATAGTCCTGACGGTAGATTTTTAACAGTGACTTGGTGATGCGCAGTGGGCAAAACTTTGTTGCGAGGCTAACAAACTTTTCATTCACTTTGCACAGGCGCAGATCAGTCTTGTATAGGCCTAGTGTTTAGTAGCTTATCGTGTAGGTAGGCTGCAACAAAAGCATGGAGGTGTCGTTCTGAAGTGACGGAGTGTGGCTGCAGACTGTTGTCGCGTTCTCTCTTCTCTATTCCTATTTAAACATCTCTCTGTGCTTAGATATTAAATGTTTCCATTTGGTCTTAAATTTCTAGTTGTTCCGCATGTCGTTATTCATTAATTTATTATTTTATTTACTTATTTATTTACACTAGCTCCTAATATGTAGTTCCTATACAGAGATTTCAGCAAGTCAATCACTCCTCATATAACAAAATAATACAACATGAAATCGTAAATACAAAATAAGTCACATTTCATCATACACTTTTACAGTGTCCCGCAAAAAAGACTCTCCTTTACAAATTTAAATACAAAAAGGAAGGTATAATACATTTTGTATACCTCAATACAGTACAAAGTAACTTCGCACTGCAAATCCTTCTACATCACAAATCACACCTCAAAATAACTAACCTATTAACAAACATAACTACATTTCTGTCGCTTCATATTCCGCTACGAACACTTTCCTTTTATTCTTTTTTGTCTCCGGTTTGCACCTTTTTCCCTTTATACCATCCCACTTCATATCTCTTTATACAAAGTATCTTGAAGTGTCTTGTTTTGAATCTGTACAGATTGTAAAATCACCACGTGGAAGACAGGTGATTAACTTGTAAGTTTTGACGTAGAATCGTTGTACACCAACATGCCTATACCGGAGAGTACGTAGCTGATAAACGTGTTAAACCCTTACCTACCGCAGGTCGTACAGGCTTGTATAAATTCGACGTACTTCTTGTATGACGGAAAGTTTTATGAGCACACGGACGGAGCAGCTAAGGGCTCTCCTCTTTCACTAGTGCCAGCGAATTTTTATATGGATCATATTGAAAAAGTAGCTTTAGAAACGGCAGAACTGAAGCCGGGCGTACGGCTCCGTTATGAGGATGATGAGTGGACTGTGTGGCCTAATAGACCGGAGACTCTGGGCGTGTTTTTCAAAAACGTAACTAGTATACACCAAAACATCCGGTTCACCATAGAAATGAAGCTAAAAGTATAGATTTCATTCTTAGATATGAAGACAATAAGGAAGCCAGGCGTAACATTGGAGCACGCTGTTTACAGAACACACACACACACACACACACACACACACACACATCACCTAAATGCCGAGTTACTTCACCTCCCGACACAAAAACAAGAAGTCCTACAGTCGTTCATAAACAGAGCGATATTCATATCGGACGAAAAATCTGGACTACGGAACAAGGTGTGTTAAGCAAATTTCTTCAAAGCAATGGGTACAGCGATACAGAAAGCAGGTGAAGCTTCACAAAGGAGTGAAGCCCCGTCTTTACAAAAAAGCAGTAATAAATCCGTAAAAAGTAAAGTTAAAGTCAACGCGCTTACTTTCTGTATGTATGTGGGACTATTGACAAAACCGACCGGACTTTGAATAAACATAACATACAGCCTATTTTCAAGATTAGGAAGGTAGACCAGTTGTTACCGTCGGCGAAAGACAAGATAACTTTTTCCACTCCTGGCGTCTAGAAGGTCTCAGGCAGTTGTGGTGATGTGTACGTGGGCGAAACGCGGAGACGCGTGAAAACAAGAGTGAAAGAACACATGAGGCACATGAAGAAAGAAACACAGAGAAATCAGCAATAGCGGAGCTGAGCTGTGAAAATAAACATCACATTTTATTTGAACAAACGGCGACATACAGAAGATTCATAGCTATTTTCCGCGGGTGATGAGAAGCGATAAAATTTTACAAAAATAAGAACAACTTTAACAGAGACGATAGCTACAAATTGCCGGTTGTTTGGAAACATGTTTTAAGTGAGGTGACAGTGTCGTTATAATGAAATAAAATACAACATTTGTGTCGTAAAAATGGTAAAATGTTATTGTGTTTAATTATTTCTTTGTGTATTGTATTTCAACCTCTAAAATAATTTATTGGGCGGAAGTTACTGGATGAGGAAGGCTTGGTTGTAAATTATGGGTTTGTTTTTAACATTGTGGGCCGGTGTTACTGTATAAATAGGAGTGAATCAAGACTTTGTGCTCTTCGATCGAGTCTGGCACGAAGACTTTTCTACAAACTGGCCCAGTCCCCATTACCTGCCTCTTTCGTTCATCTTCTGCGGTCGTATCTCTGCGATAGCTTCTTTAGGGTATGCGTCCATGAGTAGTACTCATACGTCCGACCGATCGCCGCAGGCGTTCCCCAAGATCTGTCCGATGACGCCATGTATCACTCTAGCTCGGCCAATCTTGGGCATGCCGCTAGAGTGGTGCAACGTCAGCTCGCCATTCTTCCGGACTGGCTAAGGAAATGACGGGTGGCAGTCAATACGGAGGAATCCGAGGTATTGCCTTCTCCAGTCAACTGACTTCCATATGCCACCCCCCTCTCTCTCTCAACAGGAGTCCGATCGCATGGAAACAGTCTGTGAAGTATTTGGGCGTCACTCTTGATCGGCGCCTTAGCTCTTGACTCGTGGCTCTACCTCATCCTATCTTCATCTCCGCCGCTTTAGTACAGACGACGCCCCACCTCCTCGCAAATTTAAACGCTCCCGAGCTCTGCTCGATGACCCACCCGTAAGCATTCATTGGCCCCTCACCACCGCCCTTGCGGCGCTTGACACTCAGCTGTTTCCTATCCCAGCCACGTAAGTGAACCTCCTTTTCGTCCTCTACAAAAACGATTTATCAGCAGTACTCATGCTCCTTTCCTTCCCATGTTAAAAAAAAGTCGTTGCGAATCCACATTAGCGAAACAGCCATCTGCCACACATTAACAGCCTCCATACCTCCTTGCACGAGGGCTCCATCCTTTTTTCCCACCGCCAAGCTACTCATGCTTTCTGACGCATCAGGCAGTCATCGGGTTTACCCAGACACTGAAACCACTGGGCCACGTCCAGCAGCTGCCCCACGAATTGAAGTGCTCGGTCTCAGCCGAGCCACTGAGGATGTCACATCGTAAGTAGGGCAAAACGTCTGGTTTTAAAAGAAATAAAAGAACGCGTGATAAACCGAAAAACATTGAGGGTATTAACGAATACCACAAAAGTTCATGAGCAAGATTAAAGGTAACGCGATTGTTGGCTGACATAGAAAGACTAAAACTTATTGGAATTCTTAAAGGAAAGAAGGTAAGCAAACAGGTCAAGATCAATTTTATACTGGTAATATAAGACTAGTAAAAATAAAGCGAAACAGGCAAAAAAGTTTAACAAAGGGTAAAAATTTGTTTGACAGAGACAAATGGAGGAGCACGGAACCTTGAAACTGTCTCAAGATTTCAAAATTTAAAAAATATAATAAAAATATTGTCAATAACGACTCGACTCATTAAATAAATGCATATTAGAGTGATAAGATTTCACGCCACTAAATTCGATTCTATCAGGGAATACAACATGTATGAAAAGAGGACTGCCTATTTCAACCGGCTGCCTGATACCGGTTTTGACTAAAGAGTACCACAGGTACCAAAGGGTTGCAAATGGGTGAAATATAGGTCATAATTTACGTCCTATACTATATCCGTTTACAAAATGGTGTACACACTTCAGAAATAGAAATTAAAATAAATTATACACGTTCCGGCAAGTGTTAAAAACAACAATCTTAATGATACATGAACTACAAAACACATACAAACACAACGTGTTTATTTGTCTAATGTAATGACGTAAAAGCTATAAAAACTTAGGAGGGCGCTGCAATGCCTGCCTGGCTTCTCGGCTTTGCCAAATACATGTGCGAGAGATGTCTATTATAAGATTAGTAAACAAACAGAATGACAGGGGCGAACAGAACAATCGCTTCTCGTTGTTTATAAACTATAAATTACAACCGATCTCTCAACGAACAGTTCACGATGTATTCGTCAGCTTTCTGTACTCCAATACTTATTACCTGGCTGCACTCGCTGCTGGATTGATTTTGATGAATCACGTGCCAAACGTCTTCATCGTGATTTTTGTCTCTCAAGTGTCATTAATAATTGTGTATTTGAATTTTCCCTCGACTGCGCGCAAGCAAGGAGGATATTGTTTTCGGTCTGCAGCTGTTTGTTTGAACCTCTGTACCTTCAGAACCACTTAACCGATTTTAAGGAAACAATTTTCAAAAACGATTAATTTTAAATAGAAAATGGTTCTGTATGCATGTAGTTCTTATATTTTTATAGTTTTTATCACATGAAGTTTGACTAAAAGTTTTTAATTCTTGGTGCGCCATTTTAAAATTATTTTACGCCATTGGTAAAGTCTATTTAAAAAAAGACGAATTGAGTGGCCTTTGTTTCGTCAAACTTTTTTTCAGTCATTCACAACTATATTGAATTTTTTATGAAACAAACATTAAATTGTCACTTTACAGACTAACACTTAACGTACTGGATAATATTCGTAAAATATTGTATTATTGTATTTAGCGTAATGTAAAATAATAAATTTATTGCTGCTCTTGAATGCTTTTCCTAGGTAGACCAAAGTCCCAGAAATACGGGATCTGTCTCGAATTTTGAAAGCTTTTTCAGTGTCCCTGGAATGTACCGTATTTTATAAACACTGTAGAATGTGAATTTTTCTTTTGACGATGAGGATAAAAGATCGAAGAATAAAAATAAAAAATTCGCCACTACAAACGGACGGATTTATTTTCTAATTGTGACAGTAAATATGTACACTTTGTAAGTACTTTAAACTAGTGTGACTATTTAGTCGCGATACCGTCTGGTCTGACGACAAAAGCAGGTTAGAAGTCACATACTGACTGGGATTCTTCAAGGTGTCTGCTTCTGTTGAACTGCGTAGAATTTTACAAAAAATTAAAAATTTTATAGATTTCGTCAAAAGCATCACAATTTGATTAAAATTATGTGCGTGTGTTTAACGATAAACTTAACAACAATTAAATAATGATAATAATAAAGTGTTAAAAATGAATAGTAAAATAATGATAGGCCTATAACAGTTCCAATAAAAACGTTTTCAGGAAAAAAATTGCCTACAAATGTTCCGGATTGGCTTGGCGAATTTTGTCAGCCTACATGTCTTCCAACCTGCGAAATATTTCCTGTAATGGAAGAATTTTTCTAATACAAACACTGTACACTTTCGTGAAACGATTGGCGTTACAAAGACTATCTCACGCTCACACACTAACACCCGGCAATTACTGATTCACCTTCACATTGTCTTAGTGTTTCAAAGTCCGCTTTACAAAACTACCGAATTTCCCATGTTGTAGTCTTTTCGTTCAAGACCGCACCAAATTTTATTACCCAAACAATACATAGCTGCTTATTTACAGAATTTCGTCATGTGACAAACACAGCTGCTAAACACTCAAAGAAAACCAAGCCATTATTCCTGAATGCTCAATATGTTACAATCGTATTATGTTTGGAATAGGGTTTTGATCTATTTAAATGAACTCGTAGGATAATCGGATTCAAAAACTAGGACAATCCCGGACACGGAACCCATAAGTCTACTCATAAAAACAATCTGATGTGTTATTTGCACATCACCCATCATAATATTACTGTTAAAAAAATTAAAATGACTTTATAAATAACTTTGGCCTGAAAAGAAACCCAATTGTTAGTTTCTAACACACATTTAGTAGTTATTAATAAAAAATTTATACACGTGCAGTCCGCTATTGTTATTTATTATTAAACTGAATAATTTTCTTAGCGAAAACGATAGGCCTACTGTTAAATAAATAGGAAACAGATGTAAACAAAAAGTGTAACGCTAATCAGGAAATAAATAGAAAATGAAAATACACAATGTTTTTCTTGTTTCATATATAGCAGTCAGCACTTTGTGTGTAAAATTTTAACAAGATCTTTCTGAATTCTCAATTTACCAATCAAGTTTACTTTTTTGAAGAATAGAACTTTTTCTATTACAGGGTTCCCATAAAATTTTCAAAATTAATTTCCCTGACATTCCCTGACGGTTTCAAGAAATTTCCCTGACATGCGAAAAGTTCAGAAAGATTACACACATTTTTAAAATAATTATTTGTTATTAACTAGGCCAACAATACATTTATATTATATGTAAGATATAAAACACAGAGTATTATTAAACATGGAAACATAAACTTAACATTTAAATATCAAAAAGTAAACATTGTTTTGATTATACGAAACAAAAAAATGTCTTATTTAACACAGACAGGAAAGCTTCACTTCATTTTCAGTACGCAGAGAAACAAATTAATATGTAATTATTATTTACAGAAACACTAGTTATTGTTTACTTAAAGAATCTTCTAAGCCCCTAATTTTCAAACTGATTTCTTCTTCTTCTATTTGCTGTTTCTTTTGAGAAACTTTTCTCTGATCTTGTACCTTTTTAATTTCATTTTTTATTTTTAGAAGGTCTGGGCTATAGTTTTACTGAAAACCCTGACTCAACAGATGTGAAGCAATTAGAGCCAATTTAACAACTTCCCACTGTTCATAATACTTGGGATTTTTGTATAAAAAAGATGAATAGAAATCGTCCAATCTAATTTCAGTTTTCTCTTTGTCATTGATATAGTCATTAAAAGAATCAAAAGTGTCTTTTAATACACCACTGGCCTCATTACAGAGCACAGAATACTGCTGTTTAGCTTTTTTAGCAACCACTTCAGTAATTCTGTTTTTCTCATACACAACTTCAAGTAAAACACTGATTCTGTTCTTTCCATTACTTGACCGATTATTTATAATTACAGGATAAAATGACGCCTGACCTCTAACAGCTTTGTATTTTAATGGACTTCTTTCCTTGATTTTTTCAACAGTCTTAATAAGAAATGTTAGGCATTCCTTCTTAAATTTCATAATATCTAGCTCAATCACTCCTTTAACCTCTTTTAACAATTTAGATGTTTCAAGTCCTATATAAATTTTCTTGGTTTCTATTAAATTCTGAAAGTCATTCAGTCAATGGAAACAAGTTTACTTCCAGTATCTGCTGACTAAGCAATGAGATTTGGCACAACGAGCCATTAAACTTCTCAACTCAAGTAAATTTGAATACAGATATGGCCCAAAAGTGGCGATGAACTTTGAAATCTCCTCTCAACCATGGCTCGCACTCACAAGAGACCACAATTTTGAAAGCTTTTTCAGGTCCCTGGAATGTACCGTATTTTATAAATACTGTAGAATGTGAATTTTTCTTTTGACGATGAGGATACAAAATTGAAGAATAAAAAGAAAAATTCGTAACTACAAACGGACGGATTTATTTTCTAATTGTGACAATAAATATGTACACTTTGTAAGTACTTTAAACTTGTGTAACTATTTAGTCGCGATACCGTCTGGTCTGACGACAAAAGCAGGTTAGAAGTCACATACTGACTGGGATTTGACTTGACTTGAAGTTTGAACTGACTCACATGGTTTGCTATTGACAGGTTTTATGTTGTTAACATACTTAATCATATCATCACTTATCTTTAAAGCTCTATCAATACACTTAACATTTTCAAGCTATCTCGTGGAACACTATTTCAGTGGGAAACATGAGTTTCCTGTAAGTGCTATGAACTCTGCACAAACATACGATGGAAGGAGGGCCCTGTATTACTAACAACCTAGTGACAATGAAGCAGTGACACCTGTCAAAAGAGAGGGAAATTCAAATATGTTCAAACCTACCTTACATATAAAATGTAATACACTAACATAATGTACGTATATTACTTTAAAAAATAAAGTTTTTTTCCCAGTTTATAACCCTTTTTCTATATAAATTTCCACAATGTATAAAACTATAAACAACTAGGGTATCTTTTATGGTTTATAAAATTCCCCTGACTTTTCACCAGTTTTATTGTTTTTTCCTGACATTTAGCAAATTTACAAGTCCTTCCCTGACTTTCCAGGTCTGTGGGAACCCTGTATTATATCAGTAAACAAGTTCTTTCTCTATCGGATTTTGTAACTACTAAAGTACATAAAAAAGCGCTAAGAATAAAAGAGACTGATACCCCTTTAGTTTAAGGGGGGGGGGGGGAAGTCAGAACCTAATAAACACCACAAAAACGTTTCAACTAACTAACTACGTGCACCTGACGCCTAAGCTAGCTAAATTTGCTTTATGAATGCGCTTACCAGCCGATTTTTAATTATTGATAAATTTGTAAAAAAACGCCACACCCGGACGTTCAATGCTCGCTTGAAAAAAGGATATGTCCGGAAACTCGGATGGATGCAACTCTAGTCTGAAACCATTTTCCTATAATTTTACTTAGAAAATGATAATCATCGAATAATTACCAGGTTGTTACGTAAAAGGATGCCCAGTAGCCGCCAGATGAGAAGACCAATTCTAATCAGTTACATTTGTGTGTGTGTTGGTCAGAGCTGCTACTAGTTGCGAATTCTCATAGTCTTCCTTTTCTCAAGGCTCGCGTATATAGGCCTACATTTAACACAAATGCTAAATCCGCTAGGGTCTTTGTAGCCTTTCATTGTTACGACCTATTTTACGTCTCCAATGTTCTAAAAACGAGGCCACACGGTATGCTAGTTAACTTCCAACGCTGGAAGTACGATACAGCCCGAGACGCCGATCGTCCGAGATATCGAAAACATTGGTATTCTAAACTGATGATTCAAACACCTTTTTATTTAAATTTTATTTTTTAATACAGGAAACAATTCATTCTGTAAAAATTCGAGGTACCTTAGCCTTGTGATGGGATGCTCTAATATGAGAGGCTAGTTAAGTACTTAACTATTAGTTAATGAATGATTTCCGATACCCGCTTTCGAGTGATTCAGCTCATCACCAGACCGATCTGATAATGACCTGAATCGCCCGAAAGCGATAACCAGAAGTCACTTAAAAAAAGAGTTCTACAATAAGTCTTAATCCAATTCAGGAAACTTCTGGTCACGTTTGAGTTTCACATATTTTTCTTTCAGTTTCCACACCTACTATATCTATTATGGTTATGATACAGAGTTGCATAATACAAAGTTTACAGAGTACATACTTTGACTATAGAATATAATTATTATAAAGTATACTTTAGTCCCCACATACAAAAGAAATAAACAACATTACATTAGACAATACAGTACAACAAATTACTGGTGAAATGCGATCTCAGCGTCTCGTTCCAATTACTTCCCTCTACCCAGCACGACGCAAAAACAAAATATTTTTAATGAACCTGCTGTCAGCTGATAGTAGCCACCATACGAAATTACATTTAGAGAGAAAGTTCAGTTTTGGAAGGGACACGAGCCAAATTAATTCTAAAAACTCTATCCATTATGAATACTGTTTTTGAGATTATAACGTAACATCTAAGTAGATGAATTTAATGATACAATGAATATGTGTGTTAATTTCCTAATAATAAACAGTAGTTGGAATATCCAAAAATTAGTTATCTCCAGCATTACATACAGCTCAGAGTCGTGAACAATCGCGGAAAGCAACGAGGAAAATAGAAGCATCTCATCCAAAAAGTAGACCACAACACACTCTTAGATAAAATAATAAGAGAAAGATTATGACCTAAACCCATAGATTGTTTAATAGAAGAAAACAAATGTGAAGGGTCTACGGCATTAAGAGACTGAGTGACGCGATGACGACTCAAAGAATGTATAAACCAAGACCATTAAAGGAGAGAAGGGAGAGGCAGAGCAAGGAAAAGTGGCAATATGAAATAAGGAAACACGCGAAGAAAAGAGTAGACAAACTGGTATACATTACTGGAACAGGATAAGACAGGCTGTTCCAGCATCTACAGAATTTATAGAAATGAAATCTTATAAATCACTCAACGGTACAAAATGCCTTACGCCTGTAAGGGTAGACGAGGCATAACTATTAGGTAAGTGCGATGCAGTCTTCGTGGTATGCAAACACAATACTTCTTCCGTTTTTTATCTCTATAATTGAATGCCGTGGTCGAGGCGGACTGTGGCCGAGACGGACTGTTAAATTAGATCTGTTTGTAATTAAATACAAACTGTGGCTGAGGCAGATAAAGGAGGTAAGGCCTGGTTGGGATAGGAAACAAAGGTTAACACAAAAGACAGTTGCTCCGTGACAAGGAAAGAAGACAAAAGATGTTACGAATTGAATGAAAAAACCCGTCTCTATGAATCATTCTATCGGTCCTGTCATACAACCGCTTCCTCTATACTCTAGTTTTTATTGAAATTTTAAAATAATATTTTAATAATATATATTATACGATTTGTGTGTGTGTGTGTGTGTGTGTGTGTGATACTTAAAGCAAGATACCTTTACACTCTAGTGACGTCACAGCAAGTGATACATGTGTCAAATCGTAAGTGTCACAATTGTAAGAAACGTTACTGTTGTAAGTGTGCTATCAACTCGCGAGGAAGTTCTGTTATTGTACGCAGCAGCGCATCAAAGCTTTGAAAATTATCTCACGGCGTCTACCTGTTTTCGCTACAATATTATGTTACTGACGTGTGCGGACGGATAACCCAAAAGTTCCCATTGAGCTGTGGAATGTTCACGGACAACGACACAGAACTAACAACGTGGTTGAGAGTGGAACTGAAAGTTGATCAGCATTAGAAGAAGACATTACTCTAAAATTTTCCTGTTGGCTAAAATGCTCAAAGAAGAGGCGCAGAAAGTTTCTTTCCAGCTGATGACAAAGGATCTTGGACAGCTGGGTCAGAAACGCAAGAAGGTTTAGGTTAGACAGGACAAGAGAATTAACAACATAATGAACACTTTTGATGATGACAACAACCTGGAGCAGTGTCTGAAAGCTCTCAACTATCTAAACAAGTTGGATTCAAAAAAAAAAAAAAAAAAAAAAAAAAAACTGGTTGCAAAAGCTTAATGGAAACAAAAAATAAAATACACAAAATTCGTATTTCATATACAAAAAATGTATACATAAATGAATTTAAAATACTAAAAACATAAAACCATTTAAAAATAAAAAAATGAAAATATACTAAATAAACAAACTAAAAAACACAGAAAAATGTAACAAACGCAATTCTAAACCACCAGTGTCTTTAAAGAACGAATTTCAAGTTTCAAAATCAAAGTACATTGACAGTCCCAAGTCTAAAAAGTGTGAGAAGCTGATTTATAACTACAGTTGCAGCAGCATTTGCTGGTCTTATCTTGTTTATAAAAGTGACCGCCTCGACCATTGTACCCAGTGATAGCTCCTTTATTGTACCCAGATAATTGTTCGCTTCAACCAAGATTTTAGCGTGTTCACCTCAGACACCCCGTAATTGAACTACCGAAGCGAGAGGTCGAAAATTCTTCATAATTCGACCGTTTTTCTGCCTGTCTATCCGTCTACCTGTTTCCCTGTCTGCCTGTCTACCCAGCTATCTATCTATCTGTCTACTTGGGGTATCTCACGACATCTATTGAATGCATCAACGGCTTTTCGTAAAACTTGGCTACTGTGTACATACTTTTTACCCCACAAAGCCCCATTGTTTTTTGATAATGAGGGCAAAAATTCGCGGTATAACAAATTTTGAAAACATTGCAAAAATCCAAGTGCGGTATCAAAAATTTAAGAAAAATGTTCAACCACAATCGGAATATAGTGTTCAGATTTGTAAATTTAAAAATTCTGAGATATAACAGCACAAAAGTTACCAAAGTTTTGAAGAAAAAATCGTATAAATCCATTAACCGTCTCAACAACGGTCAACTCCTCGTGATGTTTCTCGGCTAAGAATCGTGTATACGAAAAACTCAACTCACCGCTTTAAAAAACACAATTTATTAATTTGATTTTATCTAATAATAAATGGATTTGTTTCAAAATAGTGAGCGAGTTCTACAGCCGAGGTACCTTATTAGTGTATATAATAAATTTTGTACACTAAATTACTTCGCTAATCGCGGTGGGTGAAGACAAATTTACACGGAAAAAATAAGATTGGGGAAAATGTGAGAGAAAGCCAGAAATAGAAAGTCCAACTCTTCATTTTAAACTATGCTTTTCGAATGTATAGAACTAATACAATAATTTCAAACAGCTCGCAGTAATTAAATTATAAGAGTTATCATAATGTACAGTTATTACTTTGTAGCCAAAAAGGCAACACAAGAAGAACCGGTGTCAGTTTTACGGGAAATCAGACCACATTTATTGCTTATTGCATTTAAAATTTAAATTTTTTTATTAATGAACTGGTTTAACCACAAAGAATTTTCAAAACGAAACTTTAATTAAAATTAAGTAATTTCATTCAGTCACTTTTAAATCAAGGCATGGGTAACGGCACTTGTTGAAGGGAGACGCTGTCAGTTAACTTACCAGTTGTTTAAAAGAAGCTTAACAGAGAGTCTGTTCATATTGTTTTGAAACTCCTAAAGCCGTATGTAGACAATAAATCATCCATAATCTACTCTGCTCGATAGTTTAAAACAGTTTTTGTACATCCTTTTAAGTTCTTATACGAAAAACAATAAGGAAAATTTATGAGTCTATAAAAGAAGGAGAAGAATGGAGAAAGAGGAATAATTTTGAGACAGATGCTATATCAAAAGGGAAGCTATACACTTCATTCCAGTGCAGATGTAATTCGAGTTATCACTGTAGAATGAATGCGTGGTGGGTGGTCTTTGGTCTTGCCACTGCTTGTCTACAGTGTGGTCAATGCGTCCTCCATGCAACTACCAGTTCATAGACGGTTAAGACTGGTGTCGCATGGTGTTCTATTACAGAGTGAGAGTGCTGTGTATCTCAGTTTTATTTTAATAGTTTTTGTGCATTTCAAACTTCTCGCCTACGTTATTGTGCTAGTACCATTAAAGAGAGTATTAAGTGATGATAATTTATACGAATTCAGTTAATTTTTTTTACTAGCTTCTAATGCATTTACTTGTTAAAAAAAAACAAACATGGTCGACATATTACTATTAAACAAATACTTATCATAATATTTATTATGATGTGTCTTTGCGCATATGCGGAGAACTTTTTCTGTACAATTATGAATTATAAAATTAAAAATTAAAAAACTAAATTAGAAGAAAGCGTAAATTAATTAGTAAACGTTCCATAAAAAGTAAACTCAATAAAATTATATAAAATAATAATATTACTATTTCCGTGTGTATTCCGTGCAACTGCGATTATATGATTAGCATTTACACTTTATCGTGAGTACACAATTTTATCTATTGCCTTTTTGCAGGGCGCATTTCGGTTTATTAAATAACACAATATTTAACATAAATATTTAATAATATTAATATTAATATTCTGAGAAAAACTGCTTGATTGATATTAGACCAATATTATCACCAACCGTGGACAGGGCGTCGTATATTACGTCACTGACAACTCAATGGGAATGAAGGATAGTAAGAAATTAAATCTAGAGTAGAGGAAATGATTGGTGGACATGTTGAGATAATAGGTAACCAAAGAAAATCTTTGGATGACGGAATAGAAGGCGTCACGTTGGTAGGATGACCGTGAAAACGATGGATACACGGTACGTTTCGCTTCCAACAGAACACAAGATCAAGTACATGGACCTAATACTAGATAAAAACTTTACCTTGAAGCCGCGCGTTACAACCGAAAAGTCACAAATCAAACCTAAACTCTAACAACTCTACTGGCTTCTTGGACGAAAGTCAAGAATGTCTGCTGAGAATAAACTACTTTTATATAAGGTCGTCATCAAACCTATCTGGTTATACGCAGTTCAGCTGTGGGGTTGCATCCGTCCATACAACACAATATTATCCACAGCCTCCAATCGAATATCCTACAAACTCTTCTGGACGGTGCGGGGTATGTCAGTAATAAGACCATAGATGACGACACGAAATCCCAGCTGCTGACGAGGAAACAAAAAGAATAAATATATCTATTTCGCTACGCTTCGCTTACACCGAAACCGCTCAGTCACCAGTGTAAACGTTCCACCCGAACCACCAAGAAAACTGAAGAAGTAATAACCTTCAGACCTGATTACCTAAATTTCTAACACGATTAATTACTTATTGCTCCGTGCAAACAGATTGTAAATATCTAATAAATAAAATTAAAAAAAAAAACATGCTTTTATAGAACTAGGGAGACCATGATTTTAAATTCACTAGGAAAATACTTTGTTCACATGGATGGTACCACTGACATTGGATGAAAGTTATATTACTTACGATTTCCAACGCAAAGTGTGGAGTGCACAAACCGTGTCTTCTTCACTCTAATGATTGCAGTACTAAACGTATGAACACAACCCATATCTAATACTAATATTCGAGCTTTAGCGACCATTGTAGTTTATGTTCTCTTGGTCTTCCGATTAGCACTGCTGTTCTCTACGTCCATGTTTGTGAACTTTCAATTTAACCCACGAATACACTCAAAATCCCCCCTCACATACCAACCACACAAGTAATGGGCCACTGTACAATAGAATACGCGCAGAAAATATCCCAAGGACAAGTGTACTCCTACATGCGTACAACTGTTGTGGTAAGGTTACGTAGTGTCTCCGAAAAGCTTCAACCTACGACACACGTGTCACTTAAGACGAAGCTGATCATCCTCATGGCTGATGTACAGATTCGGATGTAGAACCGCGAGCACGAGACCACGACTAAATATTCAAGAGTTTGTATTTAAGCGAAGTCAGATGACAGTGGAAAATATTAAATCTAGAAACAACAAAGAGTTCCGTATATATTAGTTCCTTATTAACAAACAAAGACAGACGAAGTTAAGATTATTAGAAAGAGATAGGCAATAGCAAAAGAAGACGTGAATATAAACTTACCCAGACATGAAATCACCTTGAACACAAAGACTAAGGATCTGATTTCTCTGTATTTCGTTATAAGCCAGAATGTTAGGCATTGAAACACTTATAGAGAAAGAAATGAACGCATCTGACTGCTGGAGTGGGAGGCTAAGAAAAACCTGGGCAGAAAACAGAACATACCTAGACCAACTTAAACTAAGGAAAATACTGCGCACAGTGACAGCAGTAAGAATATAGAAATTTTTCTGACACGTAATACGAAAGTGTGGATTGGAAATCACATTATAGAAGATGCAGCACTTGTTAAAAGAGGACTAAGGAGGTCTTCCGTTAGGTAAAGGGGCCCTGAAGTATGACGGGGAAAAGCAAAGAGAAAATAAAACAAGAGAGTGGATTGCCATAACGGAAAGACGCTCCCGCCGATGGATATTGAAGCAACGTGACGATAATTGGAATCGAACCAACGAACTGGCTTTTACAGTGCTAGTATTTAAGGCTCGGCTGTACACAGTACACGCACGCACACGGGCGCGCGGGTTAAAACAAAGGAGCAACGAGATGATCAAGTAGGCGGAAAGAACAATGTAGTTAGTTAATCACGTCATAGCGGAGTGTGGCTGCAGCAGACACCTGTTACTGCGGTGCATTGTTTCATTCATATAAATGTAATGTAAAGTAATTACCGGCTTAATTCACAGGCTTTCAGCTGCTTCAATAGACACTGCGATGTTGTTTATGTGAGCACTTGTTTGCGGGGCAACACAGCTATAGCGGTTACGCGATCCGGATTCCTGGTCGTTCCAGTAACATCGCTGTCGTCTTGCCTCCTCAGACCCCAGGATTGGTTTGAAACATTTTTTAATGATTTTTGTCATAGAAAATTACACTTTTTGCAAAAATAACTTTTGTTTTGAAATTAGTGACCTCCGTCATAAAAATATTTGGTGTAACCTATAGGTTACAGTGGGTCCCAATTAAATATGCAGAATAACATAGCATTTTGATTAGTATATAAAATAAACACAAGTACTAAATAAAATTGTGCATATTTATTTGAAATAAAAGTTATTTAAAAATTACACAGAATGTTTACAACACAACACTCACACAAGCACGCGCACGGGCGCACACACACACACACACAAATTAATGTTGTAAACTCAAGCAATCTTCATAGTTCATGAAAAAGTTTGTAACAATTTCTGTTAGAATTCATACACAGATAAACTTTGCATGTAGAGCACATAACACGACATTTTGGACTTTGACAACCAGGATATCTACAGCGGGATGGTTTTCCTCCTTCTGGAATTTCAGGCATGTGATCCGCTTTCCTCTTTCGAAGGTGTCATGAGGAAGAGAACTGCCTTTCTCTTACGATTGAGAATTTTCGCTGCGGCTTCGTCTTCATCGTGATCATCATTACGCTCACTTGCGTTTCTGCGTTCATTAGCGAATGTGCTACATCCACACGAAACTGAAGATAATCTACCTTTTCTTTCTTTGGGGTTCTTTCTGCAGCTTCAGCCCTTCGGTGTTCAATCCAAGCTGCTGCAAGAACGAAGTCTATCATGTGAAACATGACTCTGACTGTCCACTTCTTGGTTCGGGTAGAAATCATGTACATTGCTATCACTCTGTCAAGGAAATCTACGCCACCCATATGTTCATTGTAAGCTTGAACTATATGAGGGCGATTTAGCCTACCATTATATATTGCTTTGTTTTCCGACACCAGCCTTTACATGGGTTTACTGGTGTAGCTCTTTCAACAGATGATGCTAGTACCATAGATTTATTGTCGTATCATTTTATTACTGCCACCTGCCCATCATCTCGCACCATCGTGTCATAACTGCCTCTTCCTTCTGTCTTCAGAGCTGCATCAGTTTTCAAATCAGCTGTTGGAATTCTGTTTTTCTGGAGCGTACCTGTCCCCTGCAACTCACATTCTGAATGAAGGAGGTCAAGTAGGTGAACGGAGGTAAAATACTTATCCATGTAGACAGTAGACCCACCAGGAAGGCTCTTCGAAAGTCGTAATACTTGCTTTACCTCCTATATCCAAATTTTTGTTGTTCAATATTGTGTGCCCTTTGCCTTCATATAAAAAGAAATCTACACTGTAGATTCTACAGGGAGCCCATGACAAACAAAGTTTTTCACTCCTCTGGGATTAGGTTCCCCTTTAATATACTGGCTCATTAACACATGTCCCCAGAAAGGTAGCATCTGCTCATCAACAGAATGCTTATTGCTACGTGGGTTCTCGAGACAAGCGTGATGGATTTTTTTTAGGAGAGGTCTTACTTTCCAATATTTGTCAGGACTTTTTTCTTCAGGTGGAACCTCTGTGTCGTCTACGAGCATCAGATTGTTCCTAATTTGAAAAAACCTGTTTCGTGTGATTTTGCCTGCTATTTGTGCCACACGTGTTTTTCGTGTTGATCCTGTGTTACTTCAAATAGGACATAATGACAATTGCCCCCAAAAATATTTTCATTTCTAATTCCGTGGTACGAAGATATCTACCGAATTCTTTGTAATATCTTTGGTTGCTGAATTCTGTCAGTATTCTGAAGAAGTCATTACCGATGTAACGGGTGACTCTGTCCAATGGGGCAATCATCTCAAAGTCTTCAATTATTTCCGGCACAGGAGCTGGAGGTAATGGTTGAAAAATATCAGATCTTCCCCACTTTCCTTCTGATTGTACAACCTCTTCTACAGCTTCTTCCTCTTCATCCTCCATCTCTTCCCGTATATCAAGCGTGGTGACTGGAAACTGTGGGTTGACAGATGTTTCAGTCTCATCATCAGATAGACATGATAATTTTGAATCACTGCTTAGTGCATCTGCTATTTCTGCAATTTCTCTTTCAGTAAAACCTAAACGTAAATGAAAGGAAAACATGATAGAAATATTGCAAATATACAATGTTAAAGATTACTAAAACTGAAACCCAATGTAACCTATACGTTACATACAAAATAAGTCACTCATAATAATTTCAGTTTTCATGAAAAATTATACGTAATTACTCTACATTATTTTCGAAATCATTAACTAATGAAACATAAAAATTTGAGGACATTTTCGTAGTAAACAGTGTGTAAAATATTTACTTACATTTACTCTGACGCTGAGTTGCTGTAGAACTGATGGACGCCATTTCCTTATAACATACTGAAGCCAGCTGACCGCGTACACGTAATGTTTGTGGCAATGATACACTTGGCGCTATCTCTGGAGGGACTGTGGAACTGCTTGCAACCAGATACAGTGCTTGATTTAGCAGATATTAATTTGGGAACTGATGTAACCTATCGGTTACAAGGGGTCTGAGGAGGCTTGTTTGAGTAACAAGGCCTACGAAAATAAATGAGGTTAAAGGATCGCCATGTACGGAAATTCATACAGTATATAGGCCTAGTTGTCACAATGAGCTCTTGTGGCCCATGCATTTCTTACGAGTAGTGTTGCTCTACTCTCTTTATCGCTATGACACGTGTGCTTTTTTTTTACCAATAAATCGCAAGGATAAATTATATGCATCATAATTGGACTCAAATACCCATAGATGGACTCAAAGAAAACATTCTGTGCACTACAATAGTATAAATATCGGCAAAAAATTCTCTGAATTTCATATAACCTGATATTTTTCGAACAGTTGAAAGAGAAAATTACATACAAGAACAGTGGTAAAGTTTGGGTCTCAAACTACACGACTCCATCTTCATGAGATATTTCTTACACGAGCTTGTCTTATTATTACACCAAACCATTTTAATTATGCAAAAATATAACTTTATGTTTATTCATTATATAGTTAAACTTAGATACATGGTAATATCGTGTAAAAACGTTGTCTTGTAAGCTGGTAGTCTTTCCAGTTTTGCTTGTAAGAAAGTCAATTACATATAGGCCTATCGCCGTAAAAAGGTTGCTTCCGTCGCGAAAAATTACATACAACTTCATTCTTCGTTATGGTAAATTCACGGACTACTGTAGTCTTAGCACTGAAGTTCGTGGAGTCGTCACTCCCATTGTTATTAACGGCACTACGTTTCATAGTGTTTCAGTTCAAACTTAAATATTAAATAAAATATTTATTATTACACTGTTAATTCCCAACATTAGAAAAGCACAATACTCACAAAACTGCACAATTTCTGCAAATTCACAACTAAATCACAGTATCCAAAGAGGAAACAGGATTAGAACATAACAGCACTCGTGGACGCATACAGATTGTTATCATAGAGAGCGGACGACGATTTTACGCATTCTTCAAATACGTTGTACGCCTTTGTATTTCTTATCATGAATTAACTGACCCAACTAAGTAATCTTCCTGTATTTAGTGGTTGCCATTTGTTCAAGTTCATTGCTTGCTCTTCTCAATACGTTTTAATTGGTGATATGTTGGACCCACGAGATCTGCAGCACTGTGTGACCACATTTCCAAAGCTGCCAGCCGTTTAACTGTGCCCTGTTTTAGATTCAAAGACTCGACTCCATACATAAAACTTCAAGCCAATTAGACTTTGGTCGTTATTAAATTGACATTACTTCATTAAATCTACGTGGACGCGGTGTTACCACAGTTAGCATTCATCAACTGGAACTTATGACCTTCAATAAACCGACGCTTCGTGTCATCGCATTCTGCTGACGATATAGGCCTTTGTTGAAATGACATAAAGAAACATGTCAACATGGCCACTACAATAGAAGAACTACAAAATCATTTACGACTGACAACGGTTGCTTTGATTGCCAATGTTGATTGTTAATAACATGAGTAAATAGTAACGGATAATTACTACTTAAAACAAAACTGCGCGCGCAGATGGCAGAGTTTATTTTGGCAGTAAGGGAACAGGTATACTATAAATAGGGTTGCCAACCATACTTTATAACAAAGTATCTATATACTTTATACTTTTGTATAAAAATAAAGTATGCGAAAATACTTTATTTTAAGTCTTTACTGTAATGCACGAAACGAAACACTCTCATACGTAATTTCCGAACGATTTATCGATGCCTAAGATAAAACAGAACGCAACACACACGATTAACAATGATTATTTATTATTGAACGAAACGGCAGATGGCAGTCCATATCGGTTTCCTTTCTAGATCATTATTTATACGTTGTTGTGATCCTTGTGTGTTTGTTTGAAGAAAGGTTAGAGTTTAGAAGTATACATAACTTCTTTTGCATTGCTTAAAATGGCAAGTAATTCAGATTCTGATAGTTATACGCCAGTAACTCCCAAGAAAGCGAAATTAATAAAATCAAAACAACTACAAAAATATAAAATCGAGTGGGAAATTTATTTAAATCTAGATTTAGATTGTAATACTAGCTATCAAACTCTCAAAGATAACCAAAAATTGTTAGCTTGTGCTAAAAGCACAAAAAAATATGTATTTAAGGCAATAAAAACTTAAATTTAAATAATACTTTTTTTTTCTTACAAATACTTTTTTTTCCTCTTCCAACAGACAAGTTACGTTATTTTCCTCAAAAAAAGTTGGCAACCCTAGGTATAAAGGTCTATGATCTCAGGGACAGGTTATTATTTACTCGTCATTGGTTATTTAAATACGGTTATTTATTTACAAGTCATTAAAATATGTAAGCTGAGCATGAACTCAAGAGCTAACACGACATAAATAAGGACAGGAGACATTCTCAGTGAACGAGCGAAGGGGAAGAGAGTGCGCCGAATACACGCGTGTGGGCGAGAGAGAGAGAGAGAGAGAGAGAGAGAGAGAATGCGACGAAGAAAGCGGAAGAGGTCCAAAAATGCCCCATCTACTCACATTAAAAATCACTTTTCAAATACGTGAAGCATTTTTGTCAACAAAACAAGCTTTTATAATAACAGAACAGGAAATTTATCGCGTAACTGTTCGTTTATTTATTTATTGAGAAATTCGTTATTTAGTTATTAATAATAACGAAATATAATGACATATGGCCGCGCGCTTTTAATTCTAGACGCTTACTGTAAAAAAAAAAAATCGCCGCACAAACAACACAAAGTCTGCCTCGGCTTACACTTCAAGAGACCCATACTGCTACAAAACGCGAATCGCATCAGGTTAAACTATGGATTCAAACATCGAAGTAACCTAGCGCTTTCACAACAAAGCACTAAGAACGTTTGTTGACGAACCTTGGTACTACTCCAACAATGTCATGGTGCGTGACATTAATGCCCTCTGTCGGGGAAACCATCAATTGCTAAACTAACCTAGACACTTGCAAATCATCACAACATTCTAATGGTGGATACGTGTGAAGTGTGAAGAGATTTAAACACTGTGATTTAGAAAACAGATTCAATCAATTCTAGCGACTCATGTCTCAATTTTTCCTTTATAATTGTGTAGTGTACTCTGTTTATTTCATACTGTTTTGTTTAATTCTTTCTTTTTACTAGTATGTTCTGTTTTAGTGTTATGTACGATATAATGTAATATACAAACATGTAATTTAGTCATAAAAATAATATTAATATACGCACTGTTCTCCACTGGAAAAACATCGCTCATGTCATTTTTACATAATCAGATATGACGCTTATTATCTCATTGAGATAAATTGTTGAATAAACAAAAATTTAAAAATAACAAAATACACGCAGACAATGAAGCTATGAATGACCGCAAACAACGACTATTCCTATGACTAAAATAATTTTTAATGTTGTTATTTTTTATTTATGACTGTGAGCATTACAATTCGTGCACTGAGGTGACAGTTTTATGTTTACATTTTGCGAGCGTGAATGTAGCGTATGTATTGGGATCGAGGCCGAGGCCAGCGGCTTCAAATTCTCCTTCGGCCACATTATTTTGCCACCTTTGCCCGCCTATCGCTGTCCTGGGATACAGTCGACTAACGCACGCACAAGCGGGCCCGACTGCGTGGTATTTTTGGAGTAGTAGCAGATATATTGCGGGTGATGGTGTAACGGATTTTTATGAATGTTTTCCGGCAGAGGGGAGTGTCTAGTAAACAGGCTGATTATAGACCACAACCCGACTCTCGCACCTCTCCTTGGTCGTATGCCAATACACACTCGCCGCGCGAACTCTATATCGGGTTACACGTCAAATATTTTTCCTTTTTCATTTCGTTTTCACACGCCAAATTTTTTCCATTCGAAATTTAATTATACGAGCGCCGAACATGTTTAGTAGGTAATAAATAAATGCCGTAATGCTCTGAAATAAGGGTAGTACGAGTGGAATTATTACAAAATCGGGATCTTTTCGGTTAAGTGGCAGCATGGAGTGAGCAATTACTCTACGTAGCAATCGCCAGTAGAAACGCATTTCCCCCTCCACACGTAGCGATAACCAGCGACAGTTTGTGTTTTTTATTTTTATTTTGACATATTTTTTTATATTTATATTTTTATATTTATTTTTATATTGTATTTTTATATTTATATAAAATGGTGCTCACACACTTCTCGCATGTATGAATTCAAATCCATGCATGTGAAGTGATTCATTTCCTACTCATCTTGACAGAATTGCCCGGTTGTGTACGCCTTACTACAACAGTAAATGAAGTATACGATTGTGCGGAAATCTAATCGAGAATTATTTAGTAATGTATCCTGCCGCACTTGTTTGGATTCCCGACAGTCCTTTGTAGAACATACCCAACGGTCTTTACCTGTCGTATACAGTTTCATTTGATCGCCGTTCGTACAAATTCTTGGGTTATGTAAAATATTTTTGTCTCTTAGAAACTTTATCGCTGAATCTTTGTCGGGCATCTGTGCTGTTAATTGAAGGAAATTCATGATACGCAACGATAATACTACACTTGCGATTGCGGCATACAGAGTCGCAGGGCACGCTGTACCCATGGAATAGTTGCAAAATGCGTTGGAGGGGGAAATGCGTTGTTACTGGCGATTGCTACGTAGAGTAATTGCTCACTCCATGCTGCCACTTAACCGAAAAGATCCCAAAATCGGTAGCAGTGGTGGTGGTAACACTGGCAATAGGTTATACCCCAGACGTGCAGTCGTAGGTTCCATATTGCCGTAGGCCAATAGGTTTTACTATTGGGGGGGGGGGCATCGACTGTGCCGGAGACTATCCTCTACCCTCGTAATTATATCTACTGGTGTTTGTGTCCTGGTAAACAGAAATCGTCGACTGTCTATTCTCCGCATACCTGCTTGCGTTCGCACACGCGCCGGGCTTGTTGACAGACATAAATAACTGTAGGCCTATTTATCTACAGCTTTCTTGAAATTATGACGGGTACTATAGCATACGTAAAAATACAAATACACGTAAAATATAATACAAAGTTTTGCATACATTTTTTGCGTAACGTTTGTACAAGTCTGCAATATCTTTGCAAAAGGCATAATATAAGAAAAGAGATGTAATCGTAAAAACCTTGTTTATAGGCGTGTGAATGTAATGCTATTGACTCGTGTTGCTAAATAGGAGACCCTACAGCACTAGGACTTAGCCAATGCCGCTAAATAAGGACCAGTGCACACTCCCGAATACTACTATCGCCTATTTTGCGTTATATATATATATATATATATATAATAAATTTAATATTTATAACTAAATTTACCTCAAGATGTATTATTACCTCAAAATAACATCTTGAGGTAAATTTAGTTATAAATATTAAATGTATTAGCCTATATACATCAAGAAACGGAATATTTTACTATTTACTCTTTTTTGCTCTTTTACTTTTTGTAACAAACAATAACAATACTTCGTTCACTCAACACCCTCTCCATATTGCTACATTCATTCAAATTGAAAAAATATATACAAGAATGGGTGAAAGAGATAGACGAAGTAAGAAAGAAAGGAGAGGGTGGAGTGCGTGTGTGCGCGAGTGGACGTGTGTGTGCGAAACTGCCCTACCTCGAACTTAGTCGATAGGCTTCTGTGCCCTGAAGTGGAAAACATTTGGGTGAGTGATTAAATCGGGCGCAATCAATGGACGCCCATATTATGATTATGATATCTTCGTCTTCTTCTTTCTGTAGGCCTACACGCCAGTAGTTAGACATTTTGCCTGTTCTGATTTCGAAGGGTGCCCTTTCATCTTTGCCGAGGTCTTCCAACATTACTTTGCCCTATAGGTTCATACTCCAACGGTGTTTTCGGGGTTTGTCCATGGGAATCTCTCTACGTGTTGTACGTAATTACTCCGACACGTCGCTGTGTCGTCCATATTGCTCTTGACTTCCAAATGTTCTCATTTCTCAATCTGTCTATCAGACTAAACTTTCCGCAAAAACAATATCTCCCACGCATCATTCTTCCCTGTCAATGCCCGACGTTCACACCAACACAGCAGGAAAGTTTGGCCATGGACTTATAAAATTTGAGCTCTGTGTCCTTCCTAACCTTGTGCTTTAGTGTTCTTCGGACAGTTCCGCATACTATTCGAATGTTGATCTTACTGCCGACAGTCATAACTAATCATTCCCAAGACAATTAAAACTTAACCTGTCCTAATACAGCAAACGGCTATCTTACATCGAACAGATTCCGACCCTTTAAAGGCTATTATTTTCGTGTTCTGTGTCGATACCGTCATCATGTACTCATGCTCTTTTTTATGTTGAAGACGATTCGTGTTGTAACGTTGGAGACGATATAATTTTTAATATTGAAGACACACTAAGTTTTATATATTTAATACTGAAAACAGGCTATAAAGTTTAATACTGAAGATGATATAATTTTTAATACTGGAGACGATATAAATTTTTTATTGAAGACACAATATAATATTGTTCTACGGCCGATGTCAGTTGTATATTTGAAATATGTACCGGGCTGTTTGGCCGTGGTCCAAGGTTTACATTCAAACCAAACGTTTCAGCAGCACCACTGGCTACCATCTTCAGTGGATATTCGAGTCAACCTAACGCAGGATGGTTTGGGCCTTCACCACAGTACTATGGGCCTGACGTACGACACCCTGCGTTAGGTTGACTCGAATATCCACTGGCGATGGCAGCCAGTGGTGCTGCTGAAACGTTTGGTTTGAATAAAAACCTTGGACCACGGCCAAAAGCCTGGTAGATATTTCAAATACAACACAATATAACTTTTTACAATGACGATGCAATCTAATTTTTTATAATGAAGTCACAGTAAAATGTTTTATATTGGAGACGATCCATTTTTTAATACTGAGGTCAATATAATTTTTAATATTGAAGACGATATACATTTTTATATTGAAGGCGATATAATTTTTAATTAAGAAAGTTGTGTTAGTGGTTATAATCACAAACAGAATTATCACTGTTTCACACCACTATAGAAAAATTATTCCGATTAGCGCTTTCAAGCTTCTCAGCTCATCGTCAGATCGGAAATCTAAAAACAGAATACTAGATTGTATAAGGAAAACACAATCAAATTATTCGTATCGAAAGCAGATTATAAAGACTATCTTCCGTGAGCGAATTATTTCTTATTGGTACTATGGAGACATAAATAAAGTATAGGCATATAGGCAACTATAAATCTAAAATACTGCGTTTAGCGTTTTCAAAACGTCTTACCCTAATGGTTTTCAATAATTTTTTTAAAATTAATCTCTGTCTGTTTTTTTCAGCAATTATATATTATAATTGTGTTAGAGACAAGCTATGTGGTGATAATTTTTAGCATTCAGACTATGCTACTCCTTACCGTAATACAATTTTAAATATAAAATTTAAAATTTTTGGACATTTTCAGTTGTCCAAATTTATTAAAATACGTCAACAGCAGATAAGAATAGGTAATTAATCAAATATTATTTTATAATACAGTTTTTCTTGTGTTTGATATTGACGAACTTTTAAAAATAGGAAAAAGCAATGGTTCGAAATATGTAATGAATGCAGTAAAAGTTTTACAAGTAACAAAAATATTTCCTTTCTATTATCATGTGCCATTAACTGGCACACGTGGCGCGGGTTGCCCATGAAAGTGTCACGAGTGTGTCGCATATATACTGTATGCCAGCCTCTACTACACCCGGCCCTAATATAGAGTAACTAATACACAACTGGGCTACTAAAAATAAAAAAATCATAAGGTGTTCAATGTTAAACACCTCCACGAAACACGTGACTCTCGTCAAGCGTGAACACCTTCAGTGCGTACGTGACACGAGACACTCGTCGCACGACCACTCTTTCCGTTTTGCGTCTTCAAGTACTAGCACTGGCTGCCTGCGACACGTTTTTATGGGGCCCGCGACCTTCTGTTAGAAAACCAATTTAATAATTATTGTTTCTTTTAATAAATAAATGAATAATACACTATTATCTTAACTGAGAATGATCTTCCACGAGAAACCTACGAAAAAATGTTTCACTTATTCACTAATAAAGGTACAGTATATTTCACTTTATTTGTTTACTGGAATGTACATTTGCTCTAGTCCTCTTGTACTTTCATCATATTACAAGACCCAGTCTTTTCCTTCCATGCCTCGGCTAGACAAAACAGACGGGCTTGTCCGATGTTTCGTCTTTGATTCGTAATCAGTCGCAACTGTTATTCAAAGTTACGTTTAAGCTATTTCAAATAAGCAAGATCTG
This sequence comes from Magicicada septendecula, assembly GCA_034769895.1. Lineage (NCBI taxonomy): Eukaryota > Metazoa > Arthropoda > Insecta > Hemiptera > Cicadidae > Magicicada > Magicicada septendecula. The sequence continues at coordinate 207,388,713 of CM068376.1, forward strand.
TTTTTAGTGCCTGCAACAGATCGACCTTAGTTTTCACATAGAAGATTTTATGTACATATACAATGTTTAACATCTTTCTTATATCTTCATTATTATACTGACATAAGAAATATTGTACCATATAAAATTACCTCTTTTATCTTATTTACAATTACATACTGCCTTTTTTTTATTGTTACGGTATTTGTGGAAAACTGATCGGTTAGATGCGTCCAGCCAGTAGGTTCCTGAGTTTAAATTGGAAACCACTGTGCTACTACCGTGGCTCTACAGCCGGGCCTCCTTAGATTTCTGCTTCTATTCAGTTTCTGCTTTTCTCCACTATCTTATGTCTAACAGAACAGGACCGTCAAGTTGACACTTTTTTTTTTATTTTACTTAATTTTAAAACAACAGTCAAGAAACACATTTAAAGTATAACAACGCCCTTGTTACAAAAACACCTTAACTCTGTTTGAAAATACTGTATAGTTATTTACTTCAGCCTGGTTTATAGTTAGCTTATTTCAGCTGCTTATTTACTTACTTAAATTTATACGCTGCTGTACTCCTATACTTACACCCTTTCTGAAGGTTAACGTATAGTCCTAAGTTTGTGAAATTTTGCAATATTTTTTTATGCGAGGTGTTGTAAATATTACAGACACTATATAATTCATATAAATTCAGATTTCGTTTTACACGTTTTATTAATTCGAATGTGTACAGTGAAGAGCAAAAATCGTAGTACTTCAAACAAAGACATACACTTTGTTCATTTGTTCACTTTTTAATTAATTTAAGCGTAGGCCTACTTTTGTCGCGCGCCCTAGCAATGGCGTTTTGTCAACTGCTATTAAAATTAACTAAAAGATTTTTAAAAACAGTCTAATTTACTCGTAATACTCTATTTTTGTAATTTGTTATTACTATATTTATTTCAACAGAAACTCACAGATACCATGTGCGTATGTCAGCCTTATAAAATAATGGCTTTCTGCTGCAAGTAGTTTTTTAATACTTGCACAGAGGTAATTATTTTATAATTAGGTAATTATACAAAGATGCAATAAAATTACAAGCCACGCACACACACGCGCGCGCGCGCGCGCAAACCTATACATATGACATAAGTATGGGTGCACTGTCATGTACAGGCTACTTTTGTTCATCATTTAATTTAATTGCATGTATATAACAATGTAGGTCTATACATGACTAATTACGGCTTGCATACCGTTCACAAGGCGGACACCATGCTTGTGTGAACATGTGTACACACACACACACACACACACACTCTCTCTCTCTCTCTCCGTACACACGGAAACGGATACGCGTACACATCGCGTAGTCTCACCTGATGTTAAAAGTGTAGGCCCGCCAGCCTTTCTTGAACAGTCATCTGCGGCGACCCAATGCATGAAAATTACCCCCACTTTCAAGTATAGGTAAGTTAACTAGAGAGAAGAGAGTAGAGACAACGCTATAACGTTCACCGTCTCACATATTATTTCTCTCTCTCTGTCATACACATGCTTCCGTTGTTCTCGCCAGTCTTGTTGCAGCCGATGTTCACGCTATGAAACACTGGACAAAACTGTTCTGCGCATGTGCGAAGTGAATGAAAATTTTGTTAGCCTTGCAACGAGGTGTTTGTCTACTGCGCATCGAGACCTAGTGTTCAATTTACATCGTCGTGCCTCTATAAACCTAACTTTAGTACTCTATGATCTATGAGACTGAAGGGTAGCATGTTGCGGAACTAGGACTACTTTGAAGGGATGTAACAGTCTTATCTTATATGTGTGACGATAATAAGTGTTGCCAAAATAGGCTCCGCGCATGTAGGATAGATCCATCAAGCCCACGCTTGTATGGCAGAGAGATATATAGACTCGTGGATGGTATCTGCTCAGTAAACCGGAGATAGGTTTACTTGTCAAAAAGTTTTCCCACGATAATGTGTCATACGTATCCGAAGTAGCACTAAGCGGTAAACAGTGTACACATTTCTCCCTATTGTTCGAAGAACAAATCTACGATACTTGCGAGGAGCATTTTGCTACTCCGCTTTGTTGTTCACTTTCTCAACCCCTGAAGTGTTTCTCGCATTATTATTAGGCCTATCGTTATCACCATTAGATCACTAACGAACATTACTCCACACGCTAGAATGTTTGTCATGTACAAACAAAAAAGATGGTACATAAAAAAGAGCAGAAGATAAAAATACTTCCATCTGGTAAGTAGAGAGGTCACGTTCAGCAGGAAATTAAATGAAGAGTCGCTGTAGAAACAAAGCTTTCCCAAACAATTACGATGTACTGGGCGGCAGACTTATAGACTTTGAACCAAGGAACTCATTGGCAAAAACTTCTGTGTGAAGCATAATCCTTTGCGGGAATGTGTAACCTCCGCACGAGAAAATCCTGGTTTCGGTACTAATCTGAATCCTCTAAGTACGCCACATTACTATACTCAGTTTAGAGCTATTTAGTAGGCTGACATGCTACTTTACCGCCATGTTGTTGTTGTACTACGGTAGGCCTAATCTTAATAATTAGAGGCCTATTATTTTCTTGGTATACAGGCCTACTGAAACAAAATATTTTCACTATAATTTTTCTGTCATCACTATGGCTTTAATTATCTTCCAATTTTATACAGTCCTGTTTATCAATTTCAATCTGACTGAAAGTAAAAAATGAAACAGAATGTGTACTTAGAACGGGTATGTGCTACACGCTAATTATGCGGCAATTGAATACTTGGATTGTAGTGTTATGAATGATTTTGAGTATTCTGTACTACACAGGCGTGCGAAAATGACATCGTTGATAAAGTTTTAAGTGGTGCCCACCTGTATCCGGCCCACAGTGTGGCAACCAATTTCATTACTCATGAGCCGCCATTTTCCTTCCTTCCTTTGGAGGGAGAAATACTTTGAGAAATGCGGTCGCATTTCATGAAACACAAAAAATAAACTACTGCCAAAATGTGCAGTATAATCAACAAAGGGGCAAGAGATGAGCGTACGATGATTTGACACCTGGTTTTTCATTACTTAAATCTTAAAAAATTACTGACTGCCAGACGTCCGTAGCTGGGGGACAGTGCAATAATAAGTGTCACGGAGGATTCACGGTGAAATTCCTCAACGACACAAACCAATCTGTTTGTAACAAACCGACGCACTGTTACGTCCCACTCTCCCCCCTCCATAAGCCGAATTACTCATTCCGTTTCATTTCACGTACGTTCCGGAGTCGCTCGTTTCTTAACTTGACACCGACTGTGATTATTATCAGCGTGATTGATTCCACCGCTGTCGGGGACATCGATTCACGGCTCATCTCTCTGCAACGCGCTAAGATAAGGCTGCCAAATATGTCATGTCAAGTGGAACGAAAAAAAATTACCGCGGACCCGTTAAGGCGCCGAAAACTAACCAATATTCCCCAAAGCTGTTCTTGTTAACTTCTTAATGTTTAATTTATTGATCCATGAAATGGATTTTAGTATTTTAAAATAGCATAATTTATAAAACAGATAAAAGTACAGAAAAATAACAAGAAAGTACAGACACTTCAAGTGAACGGAACGAAATAAGCGCACAAGACGTTTACGAAATGTCACATCAAGAGTACACATATGCGATAAACTCGTTCTTATAAAAGACTGCATAAAATACCTGGGGTTACACTTCACCAAGCGGCTGATATGGCGCTCTCATATATCGTCTAAGCACACATCAACAGTACACATATGCGATAAACTCGTTCTTATAAAAGATTGCATAAAATACCTGGGGTTACACTTCACCAAGCGGCTGATATGGCGCTCTCATATATCGTCTAAGCACACATCAACAGTACACATATGCGATAAACTCGTCCTTATAAAAGATTGCATAAAATACCTGGGGTTACAATTCACCAAACGGCTTATATGGCACTCTCACTTATGGTTTAAGTGGAAATTATTTGTTACGAAAACTACTGGTAGAAGGTAACAAATACCTGGCTTACAACGTCGTATTGAAACCAGCGTGGGCTTACTCTTTGGAGAACAGCATCCAGTTGCAACATCGATATTCTTGAGAGGTTTCAGGCAAACGTGCTACACGGCGTACCAAAAATCCCATGGTTTGTGTTCAATAAGGATAACTATCATGACCTTACATTTCCTACGGTAAATAATATCAAAAGGCGTGCTGTCTTACTGACGAATATGTAGGCCCATAACAAATATACAATAAACCAGTAATTCTGTGCTAGTATCGTGTGAAGCGCCACCACAATATTTCGTTTTAACGAAGTATGGTGCCATATCAAAGGTCCACACTTGGTGAATACGGGTATAGCACGGCCGACGTATACTAGCTGGAGCCTCACCTTGCTTCGTTTGGTCTCACCTATTTTTTTTATCTTTCCTCTCTGGTCTCTCTTTACCAACTCTTTGTTTTCGACCCGACCGTATTAGGTTTCGAGGAGTAGGGTAGGGAGTGTTCTTTTCTTATACTTCAACTGTACTTTGTAATTTTTGTTTCTTCGTTTTCTTTTCATGCTACCGGTAAGGTTCCAGCCAGGATTAAACGTGTTAACTGGTCAACGGTTCTAGGGGCGGAAAAGCATGTCTTCCCAACGAAGCGAGGATAAAACATAAATGTGAGATTTAATGTAGGAGAAATGATTCAATAATGCACTCGAAAACGTCTTGACAATTCCTTCAATCTTACATAACGCCTGTACGCACTGAGATATACTGAACTGCTTTAGTAGTCTTCTTATCTCAGACGTTAACATATCTTTTTTATTATTATTATTAAGAAAACGAAATAAACAGTCTAGCTAATGACAGCAAAATATTTGTTGTAATATAACTAAAGCACTGCCATCTAATGAAACAAAAAACACTAACAAATGTGACAAAAAAAATCTTTTTGTACAGGATTTATAAAAAGCACAACCTAATAATAAAAAGTGCTCTCAACGTGCGTGCGTTTATCATATGTCGTGCCATATAAATTCGAATGATGATGATGATGATGATGATGCGGTGACGATAACGACGACGACGACGATAATGATGTAACATACGTACGAACAATCACCCTTGAGGGAATAAGCCGGTGTTACGTGTCCCCCAATGACCCGGTTGGGAACCTTACTAATACGCAGTGATCCCACTTTATTATGCAGTCATTTTGGTTAGAAATAATCTTAACACGTCTATATGGAGTGCACAAATCTGTGTGGTCCTATAATTTTTTTTTTAATTACTTGCCAATTTATAATCTATGATACTCACATTTATACACGAAGCAGAACGTAGACCTAAATACGATGAAAAGGTGATGTAAAGAGAATAGAAATAATCAACAGATATTTTTGCAGAATATGGATCGGTGAAATGTCCTGTTTCCCTGGTCCGCACGCCGTGAAAAGTCTGATGGCCAGCTCTCTTCACACTTATACTTAATTTGGCATAATGGTAAGCTAATTAAGAAAAAGTTTAAAATTATTTTTCATTTAATTTAAAATCCGTTTCCATCGCGCTATTACTGCAACTTTCACACTCTGCTAGTTTCGTAATGGTGTTATTAAAATACAGTTATGGTGAAAAATTATTTCCTACCTTCTCCAAGAGACAAATAGAAAATATTTTTCAAACGATCGCGAATTGAAAGTAGGTATCCGAATGCCTTTTTAAAACCTTAAGTGATATAGAATGCTCGGTTTTTCGATATACTGTAATGGTAGTTTTTAATAGCCTATATTGTCTTACGGAAGTTATGATACGTTAAATTTACACTAATGTGCAAATAAGCTAAAAAACTGGATCGGTGTTACACGTGACTTTTCGTAATTCCTGCAGATTCAACTATAAATGCGTCATAACCTCACCACAGAACAGAGAAAAGAACAAGCTTTAATTCGGTGTGAAACTCAATGTTGTCGGTGAGGTGGTTCTAATTTTATAACATTGCAAATGCATGTGTTTTCTTTGTTTCCATAGACTTAAGTTATTCTTTAGCTGTTAAGTTCGTTAGTTAGTATTTCCTAATTTACAACCAACCCACAATTACACATGGAGCACAAAGCTGAAAATATGCTGAAAGACATGTCGTGGCCTGAGAGAGTTAGGCGAGTCGTGGGTACAGACCTGACGATAGTGCAGTGGTCAGACTCCTTGTGCGAGGCTAACAAAATTTTCATTCATTTCGCACATATGCAGATCAGTTCTGTACAGTGTTTCGTAGTCTGTAGGTTGGCTACAAGGTCGGCGAGTACACATTACAAGCATGCACGTGTCGTTGTAAAAAAAAAATGTGTGTGTGAGAGAGAGAGAGAGAGAGAGAGAGAGAGAGAGAGAGAGAGAGAGAGAGAGAGACAGACAGACAGACAGAAAACTGTTACCGGGTTCCCTCGTCCCGTTATCATATGCTACACTTTTAAATGGAGGGGGGTTGCTCCGCCGCAGCGGGCGACAGGTAGGTACTACCATGCATCGATGATACTCCGAAGAACCTATGGGTCGATGAGATGGCGTTAATTTTCTTGGTCTGCAGGCTATGGGAGTTTGTAAATCACATATAACCAGCATCTTTTCAGCCCCTTGTTACAATTGCCGAATTGGTCATTTCTGCAACAAATCTGTTTTCATGTTCCAGTATAGGTTGATGGTAGAGTGTTGAACATCTTTGTATTTCTTCGGTATCAAACAGAACAAGTAAATGTAGAGTGTAAAAGTGAACCCATAGACGGGTGCGTTTGTTGGTTGTTAGCAGTATATTCCACTACAATCTCTAAATAATTTTCGTGCTAGACAGCTTAATTTGACAAATACCAAGTGTTCACGAATTCCATTACGATCGTCATCACCTTCAAGAAGTAGGCAAATGAACATGTTTTGACTCAATACACCATCTTTCCTTAGCCTCCCACGTTTCGCTTTCTCACAGCCCTATAATCGAACGCCATCTTCGTAAATCTTTCGTTACTCATTTTTTGCTGCTGCTATCAATTACATCTGTTCTCCTGGATCCGGTCAATTATTATCGATCATATATAATCGATCTCATCTCATCTATAAAACGAAATCAGTCTGGTAATCCTTTAAATCCTTTAACTAATCACAGAACGTAACTTCCGCCGACTGAACACTCCTTGCACCGCTCGAGGTGAGTATCCACGATTCACTACCATGTAGTGACACTGGAACAATCATCATTTTATAAAATTTCATCGGCATATCTTTCCTACTTTCCTTCCTACCAATCTATGTTGTTCTAGTCATAAGAGAGGTTGCAGTCTAGATAATTAAATTATGATATCTATTCCCATAGCTTTCCGCTTAACACAATTTTCGACGCGACTGGATCATCTACTAAACACATTACTTCGGATTTTTTTTTCTAGGATAATTACGATTTGGTTCGAAGAAACGGTGTTGAATTCGCCTACGAAGATAAGCGAAATTAGTAGCGTGGCGTGAATGTAGGCCTATCCTGTACGACCTGCGTTCCCTGGTTTAAAATTTATAAAACTATACATACAGAAGCAATGTTTTAGCTACACAAGATACCGAATAACGCGTCATTCTCGTCTCACGTCTTCCATTTACAACGATGTGGGGTGTTATGCTATTACGCTACTGAATTAATTAATCTGTGATTGCCGAGCCCACGTTCTTTGGGAGCCAAATACAACGATTGCCACGTGTTGGGCAGTCATTAAGCAATTATGCTAACAATAATGAATTAATTAATCTGTGATTAATTAATTATGTAAATATACTAATTTGCATAATGAGCTCGTGTAATCAATTAGGTTGCTCATATCAACTGAACTGATTGAAATTAAATAACACGTTAATTACTTTACGTTAGCATAACTATTGCATGGAGACTCTAGTTGTTGTATTAATAAATAAAATAAAATAAACTACTATAAATCACTCAAATGCCATTACTTTCTTGTTCTGAGGTAATTTGACAATGATGAACGCATATATTCTGGATAAAATAAACACTTATTTATTTAACATTATATCATTCATTAAATTCAATATATAAAATATGGATGATTCCCTGTAAATACATAACTCATAAAAAGAACATAAAAGAACACATGTTTATACATCAACTTGCAATGTAAATCCAATACGTTGTTTGCTGGAAAACATACACATACATATATAATGCAATCGATATATAGAAACACAAATATTCAAACAATAAATCTTATACTAATGCGTTCATCGTTTGCCTCAGATGGATGGCGTTAATTATGTTTATCATGTTTAATTTAAATGCTCAAGAGGTGTTTCTTGAAAAAGAGACAGGACAGTAGAGTTTCTTATGATAAGAATAGCATAAAGATTACTTGTTAGATGAATTATCCGATATTTCCATCGGCGTAACTCCTCTCTGCTGGTCCATGTGTGGGAAGCTGCGTAGCTGTGCTGTCACTGACACTTAACACACGCGAAACAGATTCACTCGCGCTGTGTGTGTATGTGTATTCTGTTGATTCTGCTGTTACTGTTCGAGTCATGAAATTATGTGTCGTGAAGATAAGTTCATCGTTAACTATGGTGTATATATATGTCTGTCTATTGTTCAACTTCTGGTATGTTCATTAATGTTCAGTGTTTTGATGCTGTGGTGTAATTGTTCCAAATGATATTGTATCGCTCCGCCGCACTGTATAATGTTACGATTTCGTCGTCCGGTATTACATCAACGATAATTCTACGCGTCGATTATTGATGTAAGTGTGCCTGGTTAGTTCAATTCTGAATTAAAGTATAATAAAGAATTCTATAATTGTTAAGCACTGGCGTATATCGCATGTTTTTAGACACTGTAAGTACACTATCACCGGATACGCGCCAATATCGAAATGTCTAAGTCTCTTAGTTATATGTCGCGTGGCAAAGTTTCAAAGTCCCACTGCCGTCCGTATGTTAATCGAACTTTGACGACCGACTGTTGAACGTTATAAATAGACTGTTTTAAAAGTACGTGAAGACTGTTCAAAGTATATGATTGAAAATTTATGAAAGACTGTCCTCCCGCGTGCTCTGCAAACGGTTTTTATCAAGCATCGTGTACCACAATGCACCCTTCTGGAAAACACGCCTCAAGTTGAACATGATAGGAGAGAAGATCTCCTACCCTTAAGCCAGAGTGTCGTTCTTCACTTCTCATTCGACGTTCCCGTTGCTATGCTGGCGACGGTCCTCTCCACCAGTTCTCTGGGTAGATGCTGGGTTGTGATTGGATATCCTATCTCCCCACGAGTTCGCGTCGAAAGTCTCCGTACTCTTTTCCTAGAACAGGAGCAATTTCATGGTCGTCCACCAAGTCATTGTCTAAGCGTACTCCGGGTCTCTCTGCAGTTCTCACGCAAACAATGTGTCGTATTTTGTTATTGTTTCGTTGTGCATGACCTTTTTCCCGAACGCTGTCCTGGCGCAGCGTGACGTCGTTTCCAAAACGGCACTCCTTCTGCCTGTCGTAAATATCCGTTGTCGCCAGTGAGACGTTCCCCTGCTGTTTACAAGTTCGATTCTATTATTTTAGGTATCGATGTCCGTCCTCGTATAGGGTATATACTATTGTGTGTCTTACACCCTTTTCTTATTACTGGTACTCTTCAAATTAACCCGCAGTGTGTCCGTCACAGTTTCTCCTCTAAATTGGTACTTGACACAGTTTCTTTTATCTTACATTTGCAGGCTGTAAATCTCGTGTTTGAGTTGAGTCTGTCACGGCCAACCTTGTTCCCTATTGTACAGCTATGTGAAACGTACTTGTATTGTCTGAAGCAAACGTTCACTTGACACCTCGTCACACAATTCCTTATTTATTGCTCGTGGCCTGCGTAGGGGTGTCTAGCTGTATGTAACGTCTTTTCGGTCATACTAAAAAATTTTTAAATTTTTGGTTGTTACATAGGTCCCCAAATCGGATTGGATGTTGGATTAGCGGAAGACACTCTAATCCGATTTCTGCGCTCTGTGTTTGTTGTGGGAGTCCCCTCTGATAAAGCCGCGGTCATTGACCTACTTTCCTCTGCTTGGGGTATACGGGTATATATTCCCTATATTTGTTTGTAAACTACCTCTGGGAATTTATTGCCGTGCATCTGAGGAAGGATGAACGCATTTTTACACATTTGCATATCTAATTAGATATGGGATTATTTACAATAATAATAATAGCTGTGGATGGTTGTGCCGTCCGCTTATAACCTAACACATGAAATAATGGTTTTCGACATGAAATGCAATTATTCATGTATCGTTTAAATATCATTACGATAGCTAATGTCCTTAGTCTATCTTGAACATTTAAAATACAATTTACGACCTGTAAATACACATTGATACATTCACTAATTATTATTGAGTATCGCTCACAATACGTATTACTATCATCTATACTGACTATATTGATTATAAATTTATATACATTATTTAGGAACAATTAACAATTCACTTGAAATCATTATGATTATAGATAACTTTGTTTTATATCACTCAGATTTGATTAATTAATCTAACATCATCGGGTGTCTATAAAACTCGTTATAACGTCTTTTCGCAATTTATTGCTGCACATTCAACTGAACTTTTCACATCATAAGTGTCTTTTCTATTTAAATTTCCATTAACACTGGCTATACACATGTAATTAACGTCGTTAGGTTGCCACATCGTGACTTAAGAACTCCTTGTACAAAATCTTTACATTATACACTAATAAGATATACATCATACCGATTAGCTAGTTGGACCGGTTTTCGCGGGACATTCACCTTATGTGTTGATCCGTCCTCTAGTCCACTAGTCTAACTGATTGTCGATGCACTTTCGTTTTCCTTTGAGACTTGTGATTTCGTCTCAAAGTATTTCTTCAGCAACCGTACGTTGAAAATACCCCTCAGTTTCCCATTGCTATCGCACTCAGTGAGCTCGTATGTCGCGTCACCAAGGACGCGATTAACCTTGTATGGTCCGGTGTATAACTCGAAAAACTTGTCGATCCTTTTCATGGCGGCGTCGGATTGGTGGTAGCTCCTCAACAGTACCTTATCGCCGGTAGCAAATTTAGTAATATTCTTACCATCATTGATACGTTTGGCATATTTCTCTCTTTTGTCTTTTATTTTTACAAACACATTGATATTTGAATTGTGTTTATTGTTGATGACATCTTTGTCCAGCCACTTCTCCCATGCGCGGGTCGGCTTCTTTCCTAAGTGTGCCTCGTGGGGTGTTATTTCTATTGTTTCGTGGTACTTTTCATTGATACATGTCTCAATTACTCCGACGTATCCTTGACCACTTGCTATGCTGGTCGTGTACCAGGATCCTGAATAGATTTCCCAGTTGGCGGTAATCCTTTCCGCTAAGTTCGCTCGGGGATTCCTTATCGCGGTATATCTTGGTTGTATTCCCAGCTCCTCGAGACCTTTAACCCATCTTTCGGCGGTAAATTGCGTGCCGTTGTCGGTTAAAATGACTCTCGGTCGTCCAAAGTTCGTACAGTAGTCGTTGATCCGTCGTAGTGTCGTGGTGGTTGTCGCTCTTCTTAGTGTGAATAGTTTGACAAACTTTGTGAAGTTGTCCACCATGACAAGTAAGTATTTGACACCTCCTGTACCTGTTGGTAAGGGTCCATAGTAATCGACGCTTACTATGTCACCTCTAGCTGATGGTATCATGGCCTTTGTTCCGCCAAAGGGCATCCTGTTGTTCGTATCCTTGTACCGTTGGCAAGAGTCACAAGTTTGGATATATACTTTCACTTTCTTGATCAAGCTATCGATCGTGAAGTGCTCTTGTAACATTTTTATACACCTTTTTGGGCCTAGGTGTCCGTACATTTGGTGTATTTCTGCAATTAGATCCTTCGACACGCTGTCAGGAATGTATAGTTTCCATTCCCCACGTCGTCGTCGGTACAACTTATCATTAACAATTTTATAAAATTTACTTACTTTATTATCTACATCGTTATTCTTAATCTTATCTATGAGCGTTCCGAGTTTGGCATCTTCATTTTGGTATTTGCCGATACCTCTAATTATTTTACCTAATTGTTGACTCATTTTAATAACTAGGTGATTAATCAAATGTTCGTGCGTTTCCTCGTTTGTCGCGTGTTGTTCCGTGTCAGCCGGGTATCTACTCAGTATGTCCGCAACGACATTATCCTTTCCTTTGCAGTGGATAATGTCGAAATTGTACTCCTGTATGGCGAGAATCCATCTTGTAATTCTGGAATTGTTTAAGTGACACTTGTGCATAAATGTTAATGCTTTATTGTCGGTAATTATCGTGAGTGGTTGGCCAAGTATGTACATACGAAACTTATCCAGACATCTAACGATACTTAGGAGCTCTTTCTCCGTCGTGAAATAATTGCGTTCTGCTCCCTTAAATGTCTTGCTTGTAAAAGCGATGACGCCGATTTCTCCATCTTCATCAATCTGGTAAAGCTGGCCACCATACGCGAAATTACTAGCGTCACACTGAATATAGTATCTTTGGTTCGGCCGTGGGAACCGTAGAGTTACTGTGTCTATAAATAAAGTCTTGACTCTCTGGAAACACTCGTCCACTTCCCTTGTCCATGAAAACTTTCGTCCTCCATTCAGCAGTTCATGTAAAGGTTGTGTTGTTTCTGCGTATTTACTCGAGAATCTATTATAAAAATTGGTAAGACCAAGGAAACCTTTGAGTTGTTTTGTATTCTTCGGTGCTGGGAAATCCATAATCGCCTTTACCTTGTCATCGGTTGCTTGTATCCCTTTTGTTGTAAGGCGATAACCAAGGAAGGAGATTTCTCGTCTGAAGAATTGTGACTTGGTGAGGTTGACAGTTATATTTGCTTTATTGAGGTTGTTTAGCAACGCTTCTAAATGATTTAAGTGTGTTTGTATGTTATTGGAGTAACACAAGCAGTCGTCCACGTAGATGATCGTGTTCTTCTTGACCTCCTCCTCGAGGGCCACATCCAAACCACGTGTCAACGCCGCAGAGCTGGTGCTGAGTCCAAATGGTGTCACTGTGAATCGGTAGCACCTCCCTTCATGCATAAACGCAGTGAAATCCCTACACTCTCGTTTTAATGGGACTTGCCAGAAGCTACTGGATAAATCGACTGTCGACAAGTACTGCATATCACCACATCTAGCCAATATCTCATTTACCGGGGACACTCCTTCGTAATCGGGCACGGTCACGCTGTTCACTTTCCTTGCATCAAGGCATAGGCGACCCTCCCATCCTTCTTGATAACTGTCACGATTGGGTTGACGTACGGGCTGGCGCAACGTTCGATTACTCCATATCGTAACATCCGGTTAATCTCCTCGTTCACCTTGTCTCTGTAGGCAAGCGGCACAGGCCACCCTCGTTGAAAGTATGGTGTCCTGTCCGTAACGTGAAACTCGTGCGTGTAACCCTCTATTCTTCCCGGGCACTCCCTAAAAACATTCCGGTTCCTTACCAAAATCTCCTTCAGGCGTTGCAGTATTCCTTCATCCACGCAGTCTATGCTCCCAATCTTCTCATCGATGCATCGCAGTACTTCCTCTTCTTCTTCACTGTTTATCACGTCAATATTCATGATTGGTATAATGTGCTCCTCATCATCAGTATCGTTTTTTAAACTAACTACTTTGTTTCCGATGTCGATGCGACACCCAACTTCTTGTAAAAAACTAATTCCTAGTATACACGGTTTCACTAATTCTGGTATTATCAAAAACACACATTCATATCGGATACTATCAATCTCAATGTCACACAATATTTGTCTCTTAACTAATTTGGATTTATTTCCTACAGCAGTTATTATAGATGTATTTGTTACTGGTAGTGTCTCATATGGTCCTATACTCTTCTTATGGTTATTAAACCAAGTTTCCGATAACCCGTTAACGATACAACCAGTATCAAGTAAGGCTTCCACAATTACATCATTATTAAATTTAATAGTAATCTCGGGACATTTCAATATTTGTTTATTAACAATTTCGTCATCCTCTTGTAGTAGGTCCTTTCGTAGATCAGGTAACAATATATTTACATTCTCACTCGGAAGTAAGTCGCTTAGAAATTCTATCTTCTTCCCTCGCTTGACGTATTTTTTTTTTTTGTTATTGTTGTCGCTGTTACCGTTCGCCCTTGGGGTAGTGTCAACGACCGTACTACTAGGTCCCGCCTCAGCTGGTGTAAACTGTACCGTATTGACGTAGTGTTTGTTGTCATACCGACCCCTCGGCGGCTGCCGGTCATTTTCACTTTTATTGTATTGTGTCTCCCTTTCTCTCGGGTTGTTTTTCCCTTCGTTGTAAGGTCTATAATGTGGCCTGCGAGTGTTATCTCCGCTTGACTGTATACTTGTAAATTCCGTAATCAACGCTTCGAAATTTGGTATACTCGTGATACCACGTGTGACCACGGCGAGCTGCAAGTCCTTACCAAAGTGGCGAGCTAGTTTTCTGATCAGCTGATTGTCGGTTAATGCTGGTGACAGTTGCCGACTTTCCAGTAAAATCCGTTCTACATACTGGACAGCTGTGACTGGTCCATTCCACTCATACCTGCCGTACTCCAGATTGTCGCGTATATTGTCCTGGCGTTCTTGACCCCAGTACTTCAAGGTGAAGGCTTCTTTAAATTCTTCGTACGTGGAGATTTGATTCCGTATGACGCGCCACCATATTCCAGCGTCCATCTCCAAGTGTCTCCCGATCCATTTAATGTCACCGTTGTTGTAGTACTGTTCCTGGATCTCTGTCAATTCCTTCAGGAACTCCATTGGGAACCTGTCAGTGCCGTTGTACTTTAACTCTGTATGTGTGTGTCCGTTAATTCTACTGATTATCCCCGACTCACCTTCAATTAGCTGACGCTGTAGTCGTTCTATCTGTGACTTCAATTCGTTGATACGGGTGGTTTTCTCTCTGGTGCTCTCATCTACCTCACTGATTTTCTGCCGCATTGTGTTGTTTACGTCTCCCTGTTCCTGTTGTAATTGTCTTACTGTTTGGAATAGTTCGACTCTCAATTCCTCCTGCTTCTTGTGATTTTCTTTTGCGTGTGTCTCCACTCTGTTGTGGATCTTTTTGATGCTCGTTTGAGTATTTTGGGCAACACTCTTTAGTTCCTGTCGGTCTAACTCTCTTGTTTCCCGCACCTCTTCGAATTTCTTGTCGGTGTCGTCCCTTAACTCTTTTATGATCTCGTTCTGCTGCTTCTGAACCTCGTCTATCTTCTTATCACAATTATTTATGTATTCACGCATTTCCGCGCGTATTTGTGTAAAATTTCCATTTTGCTTCTCGAACTTTTCATCAAATTTTTCTTCTAGTTTCTCGAATCTTCCATTAATTTCATTAAATTTTTCATCCTGCTTCTCAAACTTTTCATTAAAATTTTCATTCATCATCTTAAGGCTTTCACTCTGTGCCCGCATGAGGTCCATAAGTGAACGCATTGTCACTTCTTCCTGCGGTTGTTGTTGGGGCTCCTGTCCCCGCGCTCTGACGTTTGACGTCTCCTCGGTCATTTGTGAATAAGTTGGTGATTCCTCTCGTTCGACATCAGGTACTCCCTGTTGGTTATTAATGTCAAAATTCATGGAATCTGTACTACTGGTCGTCATTTTTGCAGCTTTACTCCGCGTTAACATTCAGTCCCAGTCCAACTAGCTTCACACTAATAATATTTGTTCTTACAACTACTAACATGAAATATTAATATATACGCTTATCCTATCTCTACTGCCTGCTCTTTGCCGTGCGATGGGCGCCAAATACAACGATGTGGGGTGTTATGCTATTACGCTACTGAATTAATTAATCTGTGATTGCCGAGCCCACGTTCTTTGGGAGCCAAATACAACGATTGCCACGTGTTGGGCAGTCATTAAGCAATTATGCTAACAATAATGAATTAATTAATCTGTGATTAATTAATTATGTAAATATACTAATTTGCATAATGAGCTCGTGTAATCAATTAGGTTGCTCATATCAACTGAACTGATTGAAATTAAATAACACGTTAATTACTTTACGTTAGCATAACTATTGCATGGAGACTCTAGTTGTTGTATTAATAAATAAAATAAAATAAACTACTATAAATCACTCAAATGCCATTACTTTCTTGTTCTGAGGTAATTTGACAATGATGAACGCATATATTCTGGATAAAATAAACACTTATTTATTTAACATTATATCATTCATTAAATTCAATATATAAAATATGGATGATTCCCTGTAAATACATAACTCATAAAAAGAACATAAAAGAACACATGTTTATACATCAACTTGCAATGTAAATCCAATACGTTGTTTGCTGGAAAACATACACATACATATATAATGCAATCGATATATAGAAACACAAATATTCAAACAATAAATCTTATACTAATGCGTTCATCGTTTGCCTCAGATGGATGGCGTTAATTATGTTTATCATGTTTAATTTAAATGCTCAATGGGTGTTTCTTGAAAAAGAGACAGGACAGTAGAGTTTCTTATGATAAGAATAGCATAAAGATTACTTGTTAGATGAATTATCCGATATTTCCATCGGCGTAACTCCTCTCTGCTGGTCCATGTGTGGGAAGCTGCGTAGCTGTGCTGTCACTGACACTTAACACACGCGAAACAGATTCACTCGCGCTGTGTGTGTGTATTCTGTTAATTCTGCTGTTACTGTTCGAGTCATGAAATTATGTGTCGTGAAGATAAGTTCATCGTTAACTATGGTGTATATATATGTCTGTCTATTGTTCAACTTCTGGTATGTTCATTAATGTTCAGTGTTTTGATGCTGTGCTGTAATTGTTCCAAATGATATTGTATCGCTCCGCCGCACTGTATAATTTTACGATTTCGTCGTCCGGTATTACATCAACGATAATTCTACGCGTCGATTATTGATGTAAGTGTGCCTGGTTAGTTCAATTCTGAATTAGAGTATAATAAAGAATTCTATAATTGTTAAGCACTGGCGTATGTCGCATGTTTTTAGACACTGTATGTACACTATCACCGGATACGCGCCAATATCGAAATGTCTAAGTCTCTTAGTTATATGTCGCGTGGCAAAGTTTCAAAGTCCCACTGCCGTCCGTATGTTAATCGAACTTTGACGACCGACTGTTGAAAGTTATAAATAGACTGTTTTAAAAGTACGTGAAGACTGTTCAAAGTATATGATTGAAAATTTATGAAAGACTGTCCTCCCGCGTGCTCTGCAAACGGTTTTTATCAAGCATCGTGTACCACAATGCACCCTTCTGGAAAACACGCCTCAAGTTGAACATGATAGGACAGAAGATCTCCTACCCTTAAGCCAGAGTGTCGTTCTTCACTTCTCATTCGACGTTCCCGTTGCTATGCTGGCGACGGTCCTCTCCACCAGTTCTCTGGGTAGATGCTGGGTTGTGATTGGATATCCTGTCTCCCCACGAGTTCGCGTCGAAAGTCTCCGTACTCTTTTCCTAGAACAGGAGCAATTTCATGGTCGTCCACCAAGTCATTGTCTAAGCGTACTCCGGGTCTCTCTGCAGTTCTCACGCAAACAATGTGTCGTATTTTGTTATTGTTTCGTTGTGCATGACCTTTTTCCCGAACGCTGTCCTGGCGCAGCGTGACGTCGTTTCCAAAACGGCACTCCTTCTGCCTGTCGTAAATATCCGTTGTCGCCAGTGAGATGTTCCCCTGCTGTTTACAAGTTCGATTCTATTATTTTAGGTATCGATGTCCGTCCTCGTATAGGGTATATACTATTGTGTGTCTTACACCCTTTTCTTATTACTGGTACTCTTCAAATTAACCCGCAGTGTGTCCGTCACAGTTTCTCCTCTAAATTGGTACTTAACACAGTTTCTTTTATCTTACATTTGCAGGCTGTAAATCTCGTGTTTGAGTTGAGTCTGTCACGGCCAACCTTGTTCCCTATTGTACAGCTATGTGAAACGTACTTGTATTGTCTGAAGCAAACGTTCACTTGACACCTCGTCACACAATTCCTTATTTATTGCTCGTGGCCTGCGTAGGGGTGTCTAGCTGTATGTAACGTCTTTTCGGTCATACTAAAAAATTTTTAAATTTTTGGTTGTTACACATTTTGGAAGCCTCCGCCCTTTGTTACGCCAGACCGACTCGATGTATAAAATGCATACTGTTGTACAGAGGGGAGTGTCGCGAAAGGGCCTTTTGTATGGTGTTGCGGTGACTAAGGTTTCAGCGTACGCCGACGTCAGCTGTAAAGTGCCGCCTTTCCCTGCTCTTGTTAATTTACTGTGCAGTTCCACATTGTCCGGAGACAAGTAGTTCTTGTAGTTTTCCTTTCTGCGTGTACCTGTGTAAGGTGGTGTTAAACATACTGGTGCAAGGCCTTCAACAATACGATACACTATTTATGAAGGAAATACTTGTTTTTTTTGTATACAGTTCAAAAAAAGCTCGCAGTGAGTGTAACGGAAAGTATTCGGCACGATTGATGAAAGTTTCCTATTCTTGTTTACTAAAGACTATATCTTTATGTAAACCTACGTACAAGCGGCATTCCAACTGAAAACTAAAAGACCAACAGCGACTCTGAAAACTGAAAATCTATGTAAACATCGTATAATAGGTTTCCTTAACTGAGAGGTTGAGGTGTACCCCCGTACCGCCTGAAACCTTTGACGTTCCCATTACAGAATTTACACTACGCCACTGGTGAAAGTCGTTATAGATAATAAGAAACAACTTTACGAGCAGTGAACACAACGGAGTCTACAGAGTCGAATTACAGCAAACTGCATTCCTTTTATCCGTTTAACCACTGAGAGATGTAGTTAGTAAGTTTAGTATATATTTTTATTTTAGACGCTTTCTGTAAACAATGCTGTGGTATATAACGAACACTTTTATTTACGTGCAAAAGTATAAACCGTAAATAACGGACGTCCTTTCTTTTTTATGACAGTATTATATTAATAACGGGCTCCGGAAACCTTAACGTTCAGACCGAGGATTACCGCGCAGACAAATGAGGATTCCACAACTAGATATTAAGTTACGAGAAAGTTTAAAATACGTTGCAGAGGTATAAACAAAGACGCGAGTAAAATATTATGATGTTCTAGAAGACGGTAACGTAGCGCAAGAACACGGTAATGTGGGCAATATAAAGTTAAGCTTAAACGTACATGAAATATTCGTACGAAGTACTTGTACAAAGTATATTTTACGTCATAAAATGATACAGACAATTTAAAGAATAAAAGAAACCCAGGTAGATAAACAGAGAAAGGATAATGTAAACTGAAGATTTACGCAGTTTTCATTTAGTTTCGATTCAGTTACTATCTTAATATTTAAAAACAATACAAGCAAATATAAAAATAACAGAAGTTTAATGAAAAAAGTTGTGTTAGTGGTTAAAATCACAAACAGAATTATCACTGTTGCACACCACTATATAAAAATTATTCCGATTAGCGCTTTCAAGCTTCACAGCTCATCGTCAGATCGGAAATGAACAAACAGACGTGAAAACAAACCCTTCTCCCCCCCCCCACCTTGCTCACACACAACAAGCTATAATTCAAATGTCCCTTCCCAACCTATGAGCCCTGTCACCCCCATCTACGTTAGGGGTGCCCAGATGGGGGTGACAGGGCTCAGAGGTTGGGAAGGGACATTTGAATTATAGCTTGTTGTGTGTGAGCAAGGTGGGGTGGGGTGGGGGTGAAGAGTTTGTTTTCACGTCTGTTTGTTCATTTCCGATCTGACGATGAGCTGTGAATCTTGAAAGCGCTAATCGGAATAATTTTTATATAGTGGTGTGCAACAGTGATAATTCTGTTTATAAAAATAATAGACCTGTGTGTTTGGCGCCTGGCTATCGATCTAAAGATCCTGGGTTCTATTTCCGGACAGCACTATAAAAATGTGCGTTCTCAGCCTCCGGGTCGGCTCAGTCTGTGGAAACCAGTGTATGGAATAATATTCTGGGGCAATAATGGACAGCTGAAATGAAGTGCCAGTTTGCCAAATGGCTCAAGCTGACAGCCTTGGTAGTTCTAAGCTACTTTGGTAGTACAAAAAGAAGCTATTTTTACTATTATTCTGTTATACTTTTTGTAATACTATTATTCTTACTGATATTAGTAATAAAAAAATTAATAAACATAACCGAAGAATGGAGGGAATGTAACAAGAAGTAAGACGCACCACGTAAAAGGTGGCGGGATGTTATTACCACGGACTTAAAAATGTTTTAGGAACTTCAAAATAAAGCCATATAGAGATAAATATAAAGCTTTCTCAAAAGCTTTGTACGCTTTTTTTGAAAGAAGTACAAAATTTGGGCCTTAGAAGGCGATAATAATATTTCTGTACGGTATACTGATTAATACTACTTTTCTTACATAATTCGCTAAACACATGCAGCACTGAACTTTACATTTATATGTAACCGCCTCACCCCAACTCAAGGCTTCTGACAGTTAACTCTTGAGCTTTATTTACGAATTAATTCGCTACATACTGGTTGAAATAAACTCATATTTTAATAGACAATTCAGCATTAACAAAATACTTTTTAAAAATAGGGAAATTAAAGAGTGTGGTTGTCATTTGTCCTTTTTTTTTGTAGCCAGATCATAGAATAGAATAGAATTACTCCATTAATCTTTCGCCTAATTTTTTTTTTTTTTTTAAGAAATCGGTTTTGTCACTTTTATATGTTGTGTTAAAATTACATAATTTAAAAACGGTAGTTAAGAAATTCATTTACAGAATAAAACATTCTCTTTTTAAAAAATAACTGAAACCTCCTACAAAATAATTTATAGACCTTAGCTCGGTGGGTAAAGAGTTGTACACTATTGTACTCATATACTAAATCCCGTTTTTTAAAAGTGAATGTATAATGTTCGAAATTTTAAAATATCTTTATGCTTAGTATTGTAGATGTTATGGTACTATAAACAATTATTTAGTTCGTACAAACGCAAATTACATTCTATAAATGTTATTAATTCTAATAGATGGACTTAAGGCAGTGGCAAAATTCCGAGTTCTTTAAACAAAGGTCTACATTTTATCCGACCGCCCAATAAACAAACAATACAAATTATAATTCAGAATACGTTAGAATAATAAACAAAGTTGGTATGTAATGAAACAGTGCTTGATTCGTCGGTACTACTACAACGGAACTTTGGTTTGTAAATGTTTCTAGAAGTACTCAAGAAAACATCCTTTCATCTAGAAAATAACTTTTCAAGAAACATACCAACAAGTTTAGAACCAAGTTGACGTTCTCTATCTCATTCTCGACAGTACACGACAGTGTCTGGAGGACACTATTCAAAATAAATGATTTTTATTTATTCGAAACGTTTCTTTAATTTTGTTTGTATATTGCACACCAAAAGAAGTTATTATTGCGTACCTGCGCTACTGCGTAGTACATTGATCGGCTGCAAACATTGACCAAAGAATGCTTTATTGATAAAATGAACGTTGCATTTTATTTAAAATTGCGAAAAACTATATGAATTTCGCGTGATTCTAGCGACCAATGTTTTCGCCTCCAGTTCCTGTTTGAGTATTGCAGGAAGTACGAACAGTGTCAAATCGAAGTCTCGCAAGGCTTCGCATCGTCTTCTGGTACTGAATGTTACAATTACGACAGAGGGACTAAGCAGCATGCTCGCCATCTGCTCACCCTATCCGACTATCGCACTAAATCCCATTTACCGAGAGTTGAAAATACCACGTGACAACTGAGCAGCAGTCATAACATAACATTTCAAGTATATTAATATAGTGTTGTTGTTAAGTACAGGCTTATCGTGTAACTACAGTACTTTCCTATCTACACGCATTTCATAACCACTATAAATAAAAAGAGTATTAACAACATTGTAGGCATAGCTGTAACTGACTTTTTTATTTTCAGTGAAATAATTTTCATAAAATTCGAGCAATATCAAAATTTACGGTTTCTGTGTTCACCGATTTATGTGTTTTACGACTTAAGTCTTTTATTCACGTATGGATCTACTCTCAACTCCTGGTAAATTAAATATGAGAGTCAGTGTATTACAAACGATTTTAGTTAACTTACAAGACATTATGATTCGACGATAATGGAAGATAACCAGAAAATTTCTTCGGAATTTGTTCCATAGTTTTCGAAAACTTGCAGAAAAACACAAAAAATGTGTTTTTTTCCGTTAAAGACTTTGTTGTTGTTGTTGCCTCTAAGTCTCTGACGTACCGTGAATTTTAAGGAGACTGCTATAATGACGAAAATTTAATTATCACCTGATGTCTTTTTAGAGGGATTTCAATTAAGGAGGCAAAAATGTTTCTATTTACCCTTCTTATATCCAACATTTATGGTTGTATATTTATTTAACACATTTCCCCGACATTAGTACGTAATTCATAACGGAACATAAAAGTTCGGTTCAGTTTATTCATGCCTACTGAAGACATCGTAAATCTGTTTTAATAAAAATAATTAACTTGTCACAAATGTGCGAGCAGAACGTGCCATGTAAAATAAAATAACATATGAAATAATTAAAGCAAACACAATGGAACGTCCCCGACTTGGTTGTTCATTACTAATTTCAACCAGTTAATTGGTAACTGCGTGCGTGTTTCTCTCTCTGCCTCCCTTGTTTACTGTTCGAATCACTATCTGATCCAACCCCTGTAATTGAATCAACAAACTCCGACCAAACTACCGACCAACATTACAACTCCTGTTTTAAAAGGTTACCGCTGACGGTGTCACATAATGTTCTTATTTTCATTTATGTTCAAACGCAATACATTATTTTTTTCTCTCTATTACGTTATTACAACTCTACTTCTTACATTTTTTCGAAACAGATATTTTTATTAAAATAAATTACAGTTAGGCTATAATTGAGTATATCGCTTCGAACAACCGCGAACGTTAATAAAGTGAACGCAACAAATAACACAAAAACAAATATAGTTATTCGCTGGTCCAATGACTTTTAGCAAACAAACTTTTGTTTCTTAATTTCTGGATTAGACAGATGTTTAAAGGCGTTTTATCTGCCATTATATTTGTGCACGTTTAGGCTACATTGTTTGCGAACGCTTTTTGGTTTTAGCACCACTTGTCAACTCCTTTCCGTTTGTAGTTACAGGATCTCGACTAGTTGCACTCAGATAAAAATGTTCAGCCCACGTAGATCTTTTCATCTGTATCAGATCTCTTGATTCTTTCCGATTTGCAATCCATAAAATTTTTGAACAGCTTGTTACCATTTGTCAAATGATCTTTTCTTCCTAAGATGAGAGCACTTCGTTTTTCGATTGTGCCTTCAATCTGTGGAGCCGGATCTTCATAGCTGCTGTAGGCGACCAAGACGTCTAAAACGTTATCTCGATAAAGTCTGTTCTGTGCAATCGACATAAATGTCTTAGATTCACGTTTGACCTACTATAATACCTGCGGATAAATAAATATGTTACCACGTAAATTAAATCATAGAAATATTCCTAGAAGTCTCATCAAGCGTCACGTGAAATACAGCATTGAGAAGAATGTCTTGGAACAATTACAAACATGGAATTTTTTACCCAAATAGCTTACCGACTACTTAAACAATAACTTCAGGTCTTAAAATTTTTGTGTTTTGCCCAGCATTTTACTCAACAGAGAAACTGGCTGTCAGGTATAGCCCTACTTATTTGTTTGTGTGATTCACGTAACGCATCATTCTATACCGGCACGTGCAGCTATAGTTTTAATAATCTGTCCTGTTCTTTCCCTGTTGACTGAGAATTGTGATAATATCACTATGCTGATGTGTCATAAAATGGAACATAATTGCACCGTGTATATGTGTTAACGGTTTTGTAATAAAATGAAATTAGCTATAAAGTGCATATTGGATATTTTGACGAGTCTGCGGTGTGAGCCCATCGTTAGCTGGAAACTTACAATCATTGTGGCCGTGTGTCCTACCAGTGCGAGATAGGAACCGGCATTCAGAATGCTTCAAACTGCTGTTATATCAGACAAAATTGTTCGTTACAGTTCGAAGTAAGGAAAAATTCCTGTTATTCGAAACGATCGAAAAATATTAGTACTATTTTTAGCACTAAATAAAACGACTTCAAATAACGTAATTTAAAGTAACAGGAAGGAACAAATTAAAACCAATGGAAACGTATATACCAAATATATCTACTCTCCAGTATACAAAAAATAACATTTTCATAAAACCGCCTACCGTGTCGCGAACAGACGAATCGGGAGTCGAGGATACAGCAGTGGCTGAAAATGTTTCATGTGACTGCTGAGGGGGTATTATAGTCTACTACTCAATAGTATTTGTTTCAATAAATAGTAATTTTTTGAACGCTACACTGTCATATTTCTCTCACGGTGTACGTGTTTTCATTATAGGCTTCATTACGGTTTGTCGAACAATGTAACGAATCGTCGTCCGCTGACGTACTGTTAATTAAACTCTGGCGTGGCACAACCGTAAGGAAACGGAGGGAAAACAAACTCACAGAACACCCTCATATTTTTCATAAAACGAAATCACAACTGTGTCATTATTATTTTGTAAATACTACTATGATATTTAAATTCAAAGTTTCTGGATTTAAAATGTTGATTTAATAAACTAACTTTTTACAGCTTAGATCTGTTACACTCGGGTTATCCGACATCATTCCGACCCCATTATTTTGGATAATCTGGATTTTACTGTATTTCAAATTAAAGCATACTTCACGTTGTCGGAAATTTTCATTTCACTTTTGTAAAAATGTACGTATGTACAGTATTTGATTGCGCGCGCGCGCATGTGCATGTGTACATTCTGTCTCTACACGCTGTTCTATATGCTTCTATATCTACTCTGTTATTGCAGATATCCGTATGTCGCGCGTTTGTAATGGTCGCTCGTTAACGGTTGATGTTACTGGCGAGTGGAACAGAAGTAAGCGATAGAATGCGAAAACGACCGGACTTCCACAACAGATGAGGTAGTAGGAATATAAATGAGGTAAAGGAAACGCTATCGGAACCAGTAGATGCACCGACAACGCCTAACACGTCGCGATTCAATCGAGACACCACCACAACGCGGGTCGGCTTAACTGGCGTGTTACCAAGCGAGTATCCGCTCGCTAGAGTTGCCAGCCCGGCTGTAACATGAAAACTTGGTAAACTGATCGTCGACGCGTATCTCTCGGCCATGACTTATGCAGCCCCTGTGTCTTGTATTACTTCACTGCTATGCTTAAAAGGAAAATCCAAAACGTAGCTTCGGCTAGCCAGATTTCCCACTTGATTCCCTTCTCACTTTTTGCAAACTGGACTCAGTGTAACAAGTTCCGTTACAAGTGTAAGTTCTTTGGACGACTTGCAAGTTAAGACATACAAGCGACAAGGGCTTAAGACAATTCCCTCATAGCTGGGCTCGTCAACTAGGCTACTATATAAGCCCTTTTAGTGGCGGCAGCCGTTCGTTTGTGACATACGATTTAGGATGGAGTGGTTTTGTGAATGGTGGAGGTTTAGGAAGGTTAGCTCCAGTAAAAGGTTAAAGAGGAAGGCGGGACGTTTGGCGTTGCCAGTTTATTGCTGAAGCAGTATCTAGGAGCGATGGGCAGAGTTTGTCCTTCAAGGCGTACCTGAAGTTAAGTTTATGAAGAAAGGAGTTGAAGTTAGGGAAGGTCCTATTTAAGTAGTATAAGCAGATATATTCCAACATGGCGAATTCAACTTCTTTGTCTTAATAAGGTTCTCACCTTTAATGACTATATCTTCTGCTCAACTCGCCTTGTTCCAGCCCAAGTTCAGTGACGTACATTACTGATGGGAACAGACATTACTTTGTACAGTTCCAAACGCGTTCTCCTCCGCGATTTGTTTTTACATGTTTTGTGTATCCTTCTTTATGACTATGACTTTGGTAGTGAATCGTCTTAAGATAATAAATGGTGCTTGGTCAACCGGGACAATGGAATAATAGAACATAGGAAAATCACCGGGTAGTCAACGTCATTAAACACACAGATAAGCGAACATTACTGGATTGGTAATCTGAGCATAACAATCGTATAACAATGCGGGGAGACAGGATTACCGACTTGACTAACAAGTTCAGTGCCCCTGCCTGCCGGTGCTTACCGGCAGTGTGTATAAAAATACATATCGGATTTCTTGTCGAGCGGAGACGCGTTATACGTACACGCTGTTTATAATTAGACCGCCTAATCGTACGCAGTTTGTAGTGTCGGTGTATTTTTGTCGCGTTAGTAAACAACTTTCTTAGCTAAAGTCATCCGGGAATTTCGCGTTATTTTTATTTCCTCTGTACCCGAGTTGACACAACGACTGGAGCGGTACCGCCGTTGTGATGTACAGCGTTCACTCTTGTCTTAACGTAAATTATAAAGAGTTCAAAAACAAAAATTACAGACCGTAATGTTGGAACCACTGACTGTAGCATTACGGAGAGTAGAAGTAATCGTGTTCTGAGAAATAATGACTAGGATACAAAATGGTTAATACTTTTTTTATTATCAACAGACAATACAATTTAAAATGAGGACGTGGAGGTGGAGGTGGTCAAGGCGTGATTTAAGCTGTAGAGGTGGAAGAGGAGGGGATTTTTGTAAATTTCTTCTTTAGTCTTCTTGGTAAAACTACTATTGTTTGGGTAGTACTATTGCTTGGTAGTACCTGTATTGTTTGGGTGACGCTGCGACGTGAGTAGTGCAAGCTTCCAAGGCAATTATCTCACGTAGCTACTGCATATTAAGCTGTGTAATATATAGGTAAATATATATAGCACGGAGCACCAGCAGATGTCTGAGGGCAAGAAGGGTGATGACTGTTCCCATAGCAGCACAAAACAAACTGTGCGCTGTCAGTTTGCATCGAGGGATTCAAAACGATACAAAGAAACATGTTAGGCCTACTGGAACCTTGTACGAGTGTGGGTTTTACGAGGAAATATGAAACAACTAGACTTCTGCAGACACACCAAGTAGTTACGGGAAAGGGTCGAAATATCGAACACAAAGGATGACCCAGATACTGGTGGTTGGGCCTCAGATGTCTCGCAGTGCACTCTATTTCCCGCACCGCCTGTATTTGACACGTGGTAACACACGTAGTGCGCGAAAACTGTGGCACGAATTATTTGAAATCTGGACAGCGCATTGCCTGTTTTATGTTCTAGTTCTGTCAGCATTTTAGACCACGGAGGTAACGTTGTTCTTTATCAAACAAAATAAAGAAACGTCAGTTAACAAAGGTTTTGATACCATACTTGCAGTACTACGCTCGACTGGCAAAACGAATTAAAGTTGATTACAACAGTCGCACAATATTAATTTAAAAATTGGATAAAAGAAAACGCCAGCTGAAGACCACAAAATGAGTAGGAAGTTAAATCGTTTTTCCTAATAAAGAAACCTACTTTAACACTCCCAATTTCTGTAGTCTCCCCTTGAAATGTATTTCTACTCTAAAATGGCTAAAAAAGTATTTAAAACAGATTGACTGGTATTCTTATTTTCTCAGTGCATCGGAATGTGTAGAAGCGGGCAGTGTGGTGTAGCAGTTCCGGTGTGGTGTGGTGTAGAAGCCAAGGCAGGGATACACTTTCTCATGTGTAGGCCTATTTAAACAGAGATAAAGGGGTGCAGTGAAAAAGACCATAAACGTCTTAATATCTCGGTAAAAGAATGATTCAATTAATAAGTGAAAATGAATAGATAAACGAAATTTTGTAAACACATTTTTTAGAAGAATATATCGAGGAAGATTTGTGAATTCGCATTCGCTCTCAAAATACAGCAGGCGCTCTCAAAATTGTTAATGACGCTTAAAAGCGCACAGTATCATATAAGAAAACCATGTGGATAGGATTTACCGTGTCAGCGCAGTCATGCCGGGTAGAACGACGCCGAATGCCGCTACATTACCACAAAAATGAAAATTCCGTACCCTCATTTATCACGCACAGACAGTTGGGACACGCCTTGCCGCTGAATTATTATTCAACTCTGCCTTTAAACAACACTAATATTTCATTTTTTTAAGTAGAAAAGTGCGCCGACATGCCGCCGAGAATTACCGGTTACGGAAGAAGGCGAGCCATTCTAAAACAGACGAAATAACTTTATCCGTTAGGGCGACCTGTTTCGCGATGTTCCACGCCCATGAAGGGCTAATAAAAGAAAACATCCTTTGTATTTAGAAGGGGTTTTGAAAATTGTTCTGGAAATAATTGAAGAAAGGAGGACTTTGTAGACGCAAGTATAATGACAAATACAAATATAATGAAAAGACGAGACATGTTAGTGAGCCACTGGTTGAAATACGAAGAATAAATGACTTTTTTAGGGCGCAGTGAATGGGAAGAACTGCAGGGGAAGCTCAGAACTGGAGTACCTGAGGTATATTGTTGAGAACGTGAAGTGTTAAAAGTATAAGGTGACGAAGAGATTGGCTCAGTGATGAAGGAGCTGAGGACCCCCCCCCACACACACACACACACATATATATATATATATCGGTCGGTAAGTTTTGGTCTACAACGAAAATGCCTGGAAAGTAGTTCAGAACTACAATGACACGTTCTTAAATTCGCACATTATTAGTAATTTTTAGCTGCCAACAAAGAACTTATAAAAATTAGCAAACTGCTTTCAGATCAATGTTTTTATAGTCTGTAAATACCAATCGAAACGAGTGGTGAAGCGCTGTTTGTTTGATAAAAGGCTCTTTAGAATGGAGATTTGTTTAGAATGTCAGCACTAATACATATTTCCGACTGGCACTATCATCCTTACTCTCCGAATGGGACGAACTTCACTATTAATAAACCGTGCAAGACGAAATGTTCAAATGTGCCGTCATGTTCTCATTTCTCGCTTTCCCTCATTTTCCATGCCGTTTTTATATACCTCCAATTTACTTCAAACACGTTGAATTGTGTAGAATTCACACAAATAGGCAATCTGTGTGAGCACTGCGGCTTTCGGCCAGCGGCCAGTGCATGAGTTAGACCATCTTCCACTGTACAGGAAAGTATTTCAGTCTCAATACAGTATTGAAAAGTTGTATAGCCATAACTATACCTTTCCAAGAAAGTTCATTCATCTTCATCATTTGCCCTTTTAGGAGGTCGTATCCCGGAGCCTTTTATGACTCAGCTCTGTTTTGATAATACGTTGGACTTCTCTGGAACTTACTCGCTGCACATACTCATTTTGTTGCTGTTTCGAAAAAATTCGTAAATTTCTTCGTCAGTACCAGTATCATTAGATGGGTATGGGTGAAATACGTCACACGGATATTTGGCAAAGGTATCTGCCTTTTCCACAAGTTCCATTACAGTTTCTTATTCGTATAAATGCGTACGTGTATATTTTAGTCCTTTTGTAGCTTTCCACAGAACATAGTCTGTATCGACTGACGGAGTTAAATTAACAGATATTCTTCAGAAGAGTATGCAACGTATGAATTTACTACAATTTAAATTTGTGGAGCCCCACGTTCTTTGGGAGCCATTCATATAATGTATGGATTATGCTAATCTATGCAAATCCAATTAATCAATTATCCAATTAGATTAAATGTGTCAAAATTGCTTTGTTTACGTGAATCTATTAATTATTCTGATATATTTAACTGTATTCATTAACGATTAGCATAATCGCTGAGACTCGTTTAGTGTTGTTTAAACGATATTAGAAAATTTATTACAATTAATTTAATTGACGTTAGTGTTTCGTTACTGAGGTAGTGACAATAATGAACGCATGAATACTTAACAAATAAATACTTATTTATTAAACATCATTCAAATAAAACTTCTGAGACATAAATATAAATTATGACCTGTAAATACAGTTAAGAAAACATACACGAATATAAATCACAATATATATATATATATATATCCGTTTCGTTGCTTGCTGTAAAACAAAACATACAATACAATAGACATACATAAACATAGACATCAAATATTATTTATCCTACACTAATGCGTTCATTTTGCCTCTGATGAATAGTTTTTATGTTTAATATTACCATAGTAATTGATCTAAATTCTCAAAGTGTGGTTTCTTTGAAAAGAGACAGAGCAGTAGTTTTTATTAGAATATTAATAACATGAAGATTTTACTTGAGAGAATGAATATCCATAATTCCATCGGTGAGAATCCCTGTTCACTGATGATCCATGTAAGTAGAAATTCCGTAGATTTTGTGTTGTCATCACTTTGCACTCGCGGGTAAGATCCACTCCCGTCAGTGTAATTGTTAATAATGAAAGTTTATAAAGTCTTGTGTTGCATACGTGTATTCAATATTGGTAGTTGTATGCAGATAATTGTCTGTCGTTGACTTGCTTCGTGTATTATATATGTTTAATGTAGTTGTATCATGACTGTGTGCAAAATTCAGCACGAGTGTTATGATCGTTAAGTCACTTATTGTTTCTGAGTTCGCACGACTGAGACAGCGATACCTAAATCATAATGTGTTCCGATATCGACCACTGTGTTCGTAATTGTCGCGCCAAAGTTCTAATATCGAGTCGTCCGCTCACTTATTAACGTATAATTTGCATGTCGGAATGCTTTTAAAGTTTGAAGTATCAAATTCAAGTTCTAGCGATACTTATATCACTTCACACTTCGCGTTACTGCGGTAGACTTCCGTAACTTAATGAAATACTATTACCTGATTGAAAAACCGCATGATTGTCTGAGAACTATTGAGTAACCATGAAAACTGCGTAACTGACTGACTTTTGAATAACTGAGTAACTGATAGACTGCAGAAACTTTTAATAACTGACTAATACCAAGAGACTGAGAAAAAACTGAGAGCCCGCGTACTTCGTAAACAGTTTTTATTAAGCGTTATCTACCAGAATGCAACTTTCTGTTGAGCACGCCTTTTGTCATCATCGATAGGTCTAATATTTCCTTCCACTCTGGACATCTGTGTTTCTCGGCACCCTGATTCGCTGTTCTGGTTGTCACCATGACGACAATCCTCTCCATCTGCTTCTTTGGAAGATGCTAGACTCTGGTTGGTTATCGAACCTCCCCTAACGTACACAGCGAAAGGGCTTCACACCACTTCTTAGAATGTAGGGCAATTGCTCGCCTGTCTGTCAAACCTTTGTTCTTGTGACTCTCCCAAGGTCTGCTGTTGTTCATTTACTAACAATACGTATCGCCTGGTTCATTGTTTGACTTCCCTTCAACTTTTTCTGTCAATTAACAGCTTCTTGCTCGACATCACCCCAAGATACCTCCACGGTCCGTCGTCATAAATATCGGTTGTCATCCTAACGTTGCCCCATGCTGTGTGACACTCTTGACTGTATTCTTTTGGTGTACGTTGTTTTGTCTTCATACTGGGTAAAACCTTTCTAATTCCTTTGTGAGTGAGTATCCTTTTCTTAAAGCTCCCACGCTCCAAATTTAACTCTACAGCATGCGCTCGCTTCAATTTCCACGTATCCGTGCCACTAGACTCTGCTTTTGTTCAGTTTGTTGTGGTGTTGTAAATCTGAGCTGAGCTTGGTCTGTCATCGTCGACCCTACTTCCTTTTGTTGTGTTATGTTAGGCGTTCTTTTATTGTCTTGTAGCTGGCGTCGGGTTGACGTGTTGTTAAATTGTTCTTATTTATTGCTCTGGCTTGGGTTGGTGACTTGACCTGTGCTAACGTACTTCTCGATCATAAAATTATGAAATTAAAATTTTTGATTGCTATAAGTAATTCTTTAGTGTCTTTAATAATGCTTTAAGGTGCCTCGCTGCTCTATTGTATAACACTTTGTCCTATGAACGTTTTGACGCCATAGGCTACAATTTTTTTGAGATGTCTTTTTCGGCAGTCTTTTCCCTGATGATAAGATGGCAAGTGTATGTTATCATTTTTGTGTGGATAAGGAGTAGCTTCCCACGTAGCTTCCTGTACTAGTGATACGAAGGATTCCATTGCATTTTCAAAGTTTGTTGGTGATTTAAGGCTGATTTTCAGATTGAATTTGTGAGAACGTAGTATCTCTGAAAACATCCCAGTCAGTTCTTTGATTGGGCAGTTTTGGAGGTTTTTCGTTGTGTATAATTTTTTAATATATTGTAGCTGTCACTGGTGATGGTCAGATGCAATGTCTTCATTTTGGTTCCACGCTTACGTTTCCTGAAGACAATCCTTTCGTAACAAAAAAATCTTAATACATATGCATTAGCTGGATTTTAAATGGTTTCACTTTTATATATTTATAATATTAGATATTCACCGTTAGGATAGCGATGAGCTTTATAAAGAGGGGAATAGGACAGAGACTTTACAGTACGGCTTACCACTTAACGTTTTAAGAAAATAAAATTAAGATAAGGAAAACGAATTAGACCTATCATTTTTAAACATTCCGAAACTGAATTTACAGTAGTAGATACAAAACTATAATTAGAATAATAATTTTAAATAAAAATTGTTATTGTGGGGGGGGGGACTGTTTAGACTTCAATGCTGAAAATTCCGACTTGCTTGTCTCATTCAAGAAACAGCCAGGAGCCTCAAAGGTCTTAAATACGGCCCTGAATACGACTGCTTGCCACACGAACACGTATAAAAATTTAATAAAATTACACTCCTTACTATTAGTGTTAGGAAACCTACATATATTTAGCGCTTCGGCAAGTCAAGATTATTCATCTGATCCGTTCTTCACTATAACTGAGTGTTCTTTTTCAGTGCGGCGTTTTGAACAGAGGTTCTAATTTGTTTTATCGAGGGTGACTTTGTGAAATAATTTCTGCACACTGACGAGGGATACGATTTCACTGAGGTTATGGATGTAGCCTGTAGGGTTCCCCGACGAAATGTCGCAGTAAAAAATATACCCGCGCGTAAATAATATCGTGGTTCAAACTCTCCCCTTGTCATTACGCTCGGTAAGACATCACGTCGGCATATCGACAGAAGAGCATTGTCCGAATTTGTGTTTTATTCATTTTTTTGTACCACGTTCGTTTTGTCTTATTCAATGTTAGTGCTATTTTCTGTTGCTTTTTATTTTTCTACATTTATACTATTAATATGAAGCAGTTCGGAAAACTAGGTAATCTCCTTTCTGTTTTTTTTATTTTATTTTATTCTGTATCTGTTTATTTTCATCCTTTCTCTAGGAGTGTATGAAAATCACAAGTATTTAAATTGTCGTTTATTTTTTTAACTTCGCCGTATAACCCGAGTGTAACAAATTTCTGTCCACATTTGTAAATTTTCTAACCGAACTGGTACAATATCATTTTAATATTAAACAGAAGATTTAGAATAGTAATGATCGGACACAACACTCGAAACAAATTTGTGTACCGAATGTAGTCTCAGAACGACATTTCCGATTTTATGAACGAAGTTTGAAAGTTGTATTCTTATATTTGAACAGACCCCTACACCAGCCAACCTTCCATGTTTAAAAAAAATATTTTAAAAATCAATGAAATGAAATCTACATCTGTTTAGCTCCATAATATTAAACATACAAATGTGAAAACTAAAAAAACAGAAAAGACAGTACTGCGCAACAAAAACTTTTGAAACGTGAGTTTCTGATTCGCTACGTTATCGACGAGGACGTTTCAACGCGGGATATTTTTGACGGCTACTTTCTGACGCAAATACGAGTCTCTCATTTGGCTGTGAATTACAGTCGTTGTTTAGCTTATTCGTTGACAGACGTTTTTACTGTTCTGGTGTCTTCATAGAGGTTTCCTTGTTTTAAGAGTGGGAAATTAATCTCCTGTATCAGTTAAGCGTTCACACCTTGTTTTTTATCGTTGTAAATAAATACGAAAGTAATGCACTTGTATGATTCTTAGACTCTATAGTACCTAATAATCCATATTATTTCCGACAACCGTCATTGTTAGTATTACAATTATAAACATTTTGTGCGTACTAGTGAAAACAGCTGACCTGACGACGGATTACAAAACACTAATATTGTATGTTGTTTATAAGCTAGCTGCCAACTGTGATAACGAACCTAGTAGGCCTACTGGACAACAAAACCGCTCCAGGCGGGTAGATTTGAAGGCGCGACTTTCACGACTAGTTGTAAAGGGATTCACAGGTAAATATTTTGAGAACCACAAAGGCTTCATGGCTTACCGGGCGATAAACTTAATGAAAGAAATGATTGAAAGGACATTTAATTGTGGAAACATTGAGACGTAAACTTACATAACATTTTAATGTCCGGATAGTAAAATTGTACGTATTTTGATTGTCTAATTGTAATACCCTAACCGTATGTACAAACACTGCGATTGAGGAAGAGAAAATTGTTCGATAGTGAATCTTGGCGACTAGCGTGACTTGCTTTCTTCATCAAAAACGTCGGAAACAGCGGTATGACCGTTGTCCACACACATTAGTCTTCCTGTTTTCATCGACACCTTCATCTTTTTCATTTTCTTTCAAGAAAATGCCGCGCTTTGAGCCAGACCTCTCCGGTGTGCCGAAGCCGTGTGTAGAGCCCTTTAAACACATCAGAAGACGAACCTAGCCCTCGCCTACTCAAATGACCTCTTTCAAGCGTCCCGAATTTCTCTCTCACACACTCTCTCTCCATCTCTAACACGTAAGATTTCCTAGAATTATTTGATAGGCTATAGTAAATGAGAGAGGGGTTACGCATCACTATGGCAGGAAAGTACGGACCACCATGGCTAACAAGGCATACTTCGCATTGCTGCCATCATTCAGGTCTGGGGATGTGCACAGGGAAACAAAAATGAAAATATATAGGACTGTTATCAGACCGGTGCTATGGTACGGGTGTGAGGCATGGACAATCACACAGAAAACAGCCGACATAGTAGACACCTTTGAAAGGAAAATCCTCAGACGCATTATAGCCCCAATACAAGAAAATGGCTCATGGAGACTGAGATACAACAATGAACTGTATCAAATATATAAAGAGATACCAGTCTCAAAATTTATAAGAATACAAAGATTGCGTTGGCCCGGACATGTTATGAGAATGGAGGATGGCAGGAACCCCAAGAGGGCTTTGCTGGGTACATGGGAGGGAACGAGACCTAGAGGCAGACCGAGGAAGAGGTGGGAAGATGGCGTTGCAGAGACGCGAGGGACATGGGGATAAGAAACTGGAGGAGGGTTGCAGTGGATAGAGTGGATTGGAGGCGGAGATTGGTGGAGGCCAGGGCCCGACTTGGTGGGCTGTAGCGCCATAGGAGGAGGATGGCAGGAAAGTGCTTCCGACAAAACTTGTGTTTGTCTACTACACGAGACACAAACACGTTGTTTCTAAGCGATACATTTAATGTCGCCAGTGCGAAAGTTTTGTTTCATTTTTTTCTTTTTTTATTAACTGTTATCTGAAATAATACTACTCACTGTTGGGCATTCTAGACGTTATGTAAAAATTAAGTGATATTCCTCCTACACAGTAAGTCAACCGATATTTTCTGTACGCCACGATACGTAGATCTCAACTTGTCCCCACCAGTGTTTCACGCTGGCTTTTCGGCTTCTGCGCAGCAGTACACGTACAACATTGGTAGCGGAGTTCAGAGCAGTCAGGAACACTTACTATGGCCACACACAAAGAGAATATCGGAATAAATAAATTCTCTTCATTGTCTGAACAGCCACAGGATGTCCAACAAAATTTGACGTTAGCTGAAAGCGGAGCTTTAAAATTTCGTATCATTAACACACCGCACAGAGAAATTTTGATTCACTAGGTAAACATACAATGAACCATACATGGATAATTTCATCATTTATACGAGGAACTTCAAAAATATCCAACTAAATCTGTTGAACATACGAAGATGTCAATAAATACGTTTGGCGTTTTATTACCTTTGATGGATTACTGATTAACTAAGGAAACCACTGGTTGAAGAAGACCAATCCTACAGGCTGTCAGGCGCCCCACTGTTGTGATGTCGAGGATGTCATTTGCCAAAGATGATGTTACTTAGAACTTCAGAGATCAGCATTTCACAATGCTGATCAGCCTTTTTAACGAATGTTAAATATGCGTTAGTCGCAGAAAATAGAATACGTCCGCTCGAACCAGTCTCAAAAAGTAAACAGGACTGTTAGCTCAGCAACCACCATTTTTTAAAGCGTCTGTACACTACCAGCTCAGCTCTCTGTAAATGTAGGGCCGTTAACAGTATTCTTGCATTGTAACGTAACTGCTCTTTTGATTGTCACCTCTGCTCTGCTCTTCGTTTCAGCTGTGGTGTATGTGTCCATAGCCTAAAACGACTTACCTACACACTGTCTCTCTCTGCTTTCCCAGTAGTAAAAAAAACTTAGTTTCACATTACTTGAAGGCAGACAAAGATTTCTCTGAATTTCCTGGAAGGATAAAAAGTCGACCCAGTACAAAGTGGTTTCAAATTTCCAAAACCTGGTCAAAACATAAAAGTGTTTTTGAAAACGTTAAAAGTTTTCATGCTGGAGTCAACTTGAGTAAAATTATTTCCCGGACTGATGTGTCGTGGTTCTCTTCTTATAAAGCTTGACGGTGCAGCTGCGATGGTCAAAACGTCGGCTGACTTTATAAGAAGAGGACCATGGCCCAACAGCCCGGAAAATAATTTTACTGAAGTTTATATAGAATTTGGTATAGGAGGATTTTGGAGGTCGCTGATTTTTAATTCTCGGTGAAGATGAGGAAAACAAAATGTCGGAATAACTATGGCAGATATGATTGTTAAAAAGACAGTTTGCATGAAATTAGGAAGGGTGTTTTTAAGGATATTAGTTACGTGGTCTTTAAGGTCTAGTTTACGGGAGGTATCTTTGGGGTTTTTAACTAAAATATCAAATGTAAAAGATATACACAGTGATTACGGAAGTGATTGTGTAGAACCCAGTATTTTATTTTCTATGTTTGGGAACACTAACGATAGTTTATCTCAATAGATAAGTTAACGTACTTAACAAGACACTAATTATCTCAGATCTCAAAAATAGACTTAATATAATTTGGTTGTCATATCTAACCAGTATTTTAGGTAATTATTAAATGCATCTAACATGTATATAATAAGATTACGTTAGATACATCTCATAATCATGTAATGATTATATTAAATATTTTTAGATATTGGCAATATTTAATATATTAAATATTGTTATCGATTTTTTAGGCGATTTAATTACGGCTGGCGCCGCCTCTCGCATCCTAGCTTCCACTGGCGCCGGTCTAAACAGTCCTGTTCTGTAAGTCCTCTTGCATACATTGGATCTTCCACGTCCATTTTCCATGAATGTTTAGGTGTTCCTTTTTTTCTTCCAGAGGGTGGAGTCCATTCCCATACCTTCTTTGGCCATCTCTCATACGACATTCTTTTTAGGTGCCCGAACTAATTCAGTCTTCTTGCTTCTATTGTTTCTATATTGTCAAGGCCGATTCCCATCGCTTGTCTTATCTCTACATTTCTCACTCTATCTAGTTTTGTTAGTCTGCAGCACCTTTTGTAATCGATAATATTAATAATAATAGTAATTCATAAAAATTAAAATTCTAATAAATATTATTTATGTTAATATTCATATTTTAAAAATTCTAACGTTTTTAAACGTACTTAATTCGAGTATTTGTCTTTTTATTAGAAAAACTTTCATGGAAGGCAGGTGTTTTTTGTGTATTTTATTAAATACATGTACCAGCTACAATATGTAATACGTTTTTTAGCAAAACTCTGCAGAACTTACTACTGTTTCTCTTAATTTCCAATAGTTTCTCATAAAATTGTTCATAGATTTTGATAATAACGTTTCATAGATTATAATATGCTAATGTGTGTATAACTAATATGATATTTGAAATACGATATCGATAAAACATATGACTTTTGAACGTTCCTTTCCCCACGCGTGCGTGCCACATGCTACTCAACACTTTTGTACTGGCTGTACACAAGCAGGTAAAAGAGACTCCTCTTCCGACCCCGTTCATTTCAACGCTGCCTTCCTACTATTTGACCCAACAGTCTAAAGCCCTTACGTTGGAATTTCATTTTTCACCTTCTGACCAGGTTTTGAGAATTTGGAATCACTGTGCGCGGCAGCAGTAGGCTATTGAAGTTGTCGACAACCAACACTACAAGGAGAATTAAGACAACGATTCTGGTATTTGAATGTTACACCACTTTGCGTATTCTATAGCCTATACTGTATTTACATTGAATTTAAATTCTGTTTACACTGCAGTAACCCTGTCTGTTGACTCAGACCTTGAAAGCGACCGCGACCAGCTTTGCTTCATGTTTCTAACTTCGGTGGCATGGAAAACGTTAACCGTCACAATGCTGCTGCATGACGACTAAACTCGCCTGACAGCCTCTTCGTTTGTTGCGAACGTAAACACCGACGAGTTTGCCAGTTAAATTGCCGTTATTAGTGGTAGGGGGATAAACGTCCTACCATCCTAACGTAATTAAAATGCGGTTTGTTAATGACTGGAAACTGAAAGGACTTGACGGTCCGAGTAATAATAGAGGTTTCGTAACGATCCTAATTTCAGTGTAAAATTTAAAGTACCACACGATATAACTTTAGCTGATAGTAGAATCGATTCCCGGAAATCACCAGCACTATGGACGATAACATTTTACTTAATAAACTATAATTTGATAACATTAAAATTTGAAAAACTATTAGTGATCATCACAAAATACCCGTGATTTTTTATTTATTAAAGAATGTTAATGTAATCATGTGTTCCAAATCTCATTGAGATATCTTAAACTCTTCTTAGGAAAAAAACTTTTTCATAAAAAACACAAAATGGTGGCTAGATGGAAAATGAGATGTTTTCGGACCTATGAAAACGTATATTAGTATACGTATATTAGTTATATACAAAATGTATATTAGTATACATTACTAATTTCCTGGTGTCTTGTGTCATGTGGAATATGAACAATACCTACAAAACCATGTGCAACTAATATTCAGATTGACTTAGTTAATACTCGATTTGATTAGTATACATTCCATCAATGTTTTTAGTATACAGCTGTGTATACCATAATTCCATCTTAATCATTTGTAAATGGGTGACAGTTAAATTTCTGAAATTTTCTAAATCAAAAGTCTCTTAAATAAATTTAAAACGTAATAAAGCTGTTGTTCATTTATTACTATTTGACTGTAACACCAGTTACCGCCAGTGATGTAAAACATGCGTGGATGAATTCCAATGAGATTAGACCATTTGAGTAGTTGTTATATTATTTGACTCTTGTAAAACTTAGCGTAATAAAAACTGTAATCTACGTTTATTGTTTCGCTCAGTAATTAAGTCGACGAACAATAATGCTTTGATTGTAACGTTAACAACTTGCTACGAACCCATAATACTCTGTGCTTTGTGAAGCGACGGAAAATTTATGTGTTTATTTTCATTAAAACACTGCGTACAAGGTATGGTAAATATAGTAAATAAACACCTTTCGTGAGCTAAAAATAACGGGGATCCGCTCCCCGAGTCAGTGACGAGTACGAAAAAAGTCTTTTTTAGAAACGAGTAGCGTCTAAACACTGGGAAAGCAGCAATACGGCGTGGCTAATAAGGTCAGAAATGTTCGCCAAGCACGTGTCGGATCGTTACAAAATTTGACAAACGAGCTACTGTCGCTCTTATTTATATTGTCTGTCGGACAAAGAATATGTGAACTACGAATAGGCTGTAGTCATCCGTTCACCACCTGTTTAATGTTTTTGGGCAAACGGTAGTAGCAGAACTCTGATAACCCGAAATAACAATGACCGGAAGATGCAGGGCCGTGTGTAATACATGTGAGGTCCAAATTTTCAGCGTTTAGATCTTAATACGTTTTCCCAATAATTATAATTTTTATGTAACATTCATTATTTCAGTAATGGCATGTAATACATGTACCTACTATTGTAAATTATATCTTAGAATGTTTAACAATTATAAGTAATTGTTTATTTTACAATATTTTCTTACAATTTATATGGTAGCAATACTGTAATCTACATTATATTCCCTTCTACTTTAATATGTAAGTAATACATTTGAATTACGAGTCTAGGAAAAAACAATGAAAAGTCAGTACTTCAAAATACTTCCAATATATTTTCAAAATATCCATTTAATGCAGTGACAATTTTAGATACAATACGGTAGTTAAAAATACGTTTAAATTAAATTCCGTCTACATTTTTTCTATAAAACCCCATCAATTACATCTCTGCAAACTATGCACTACGTGAAAGACATGTTTGAATTGGTATCCAAGTCACTTATTGACAAAATCTGTATAATATTTACCTTATTTCTTCCGTCGTAGTTTTTTTTTTTTACTACGTCTTGTCTCGCAACATTTTTCAATACACGTTAAACAATTTTCAGTAGCGAAAAAGCCATATCAGCGGAAGTACTTGATACCATTATTGACAAAAACATTCTGAATCAGATTTATATGTTCGGGAAGGCTGTGAACAGTTCCTTACCGGAACGTGAGGTCCATTTTTATAACCGCAATGTGGGGGCTTACCTCAAAACCGCCGTGTTCGCCTACAGGTAAATAGGGCGCTGCGGGAGTGATTCGGGTTATCAAATATGCGGGATTCTCATAGCTGAATAACTGGTAGTGCCATAGGACCAAACGACAGAATGGACAGAGTAACTAATAACGCACATACATGTAAAGAAGAAAGCTTAGTTTATCCGAAAAAAAAAGAGAAAAATAACAATATTTATGTAACGAACTGTAGTAGCTTCTCTGTCGCAAACTATACAGTCTTCTAATGTACGAACTACTACATTAACGTCTTAACCTGAATAGTGCTTTCGGTATTTATACTATCTTCAGTCCAGAAGCCAACCTCAGGTTTGGCTGGCTACTGACCTAAAGATGACCTTTGGTATGAATACCGAAAACACTAATCAAATTAAGAAACGCTATATAGTTGTTACATTACAATACTCTAAAGTTTGTAAAATAATAATAAATACAAGAAGGAAATGTAAATGTACAATATTCGATAGAACAACGGAGAAAGAGATATTATGTAGGGAACCTGAGGACAGCTTAGGAACAAGGATTTATTCTGCAACATACTGGAATCGTTAAGAAAATATACAGTGAATATTAATCAACATATACATGATATGACTTTCCACCCTCGCACAAAAACTAACGTTATTAAAAGTAGTTTAAAGTAAACGAAAAAGTACTAACTATTAAATTTCAAAATAAAAACCCCTGTTCACCATTAGAGACAATATTGTGTGTGCACATACAGTGAGCGACTGCACGGTTGCAAGCGATAAAATCCCGGATCGAGCTACAGGATAAGAATACACTCAACAGTGAAGAGAAAGAAAACAACGATCCACCCACAGTCTCAGTAAAGATGTCCAAACTGTTAATAGTTTCTCTGTCAATATGCCAACACATACAAATCTCAGACTGATTAACAAAGCGTACAGACGTGTTTATTATTTGTTTACTGCTAATAGACAATGGATATTGCACCGCCTAATCTCTCTCTCTCTCTCCTTCCTCCAGCAACATGCAAGCGCGTGCGCGATCTCAGAAAATTAGTTTAAATATATTCTATTTTTGTATAAAAGTATCGCCATCACCACCTACCCGCGACTGCGTATTGAATGCTTCCCGCTTACTCTATAGTAACTAGTATCTAAAGAAAATAGTGTGAAGTTCACTGTACAACGAAACTACTCCGTGACCTTGAGTAATTCTGACATCGCGTGAGGGCACCGGCGTATCTAGGATTTTCCGGAAGGAGGGGCGGATCTCCTTTTCAGTGGTTCATCGTCTGCACCGGGGTCAATCCTCTACCCTTCGTATGATATCGACTCCGCTTGTGGCCGGTTAAATAGAAATTGTCGGCTGCACCGACGGTCAATTCTCCGCATACTGAATACCAGCGTGAGTACACGCGCCAGGCGTCTTGACAGATTAATAATATTATTTATATAGACAGTTCTTCAGATTATGACTTAGGTAAGCCTTCCTGCCAACAGATGTACTCGTACTTTAAAACCTTTAAGCGCTGGTTGAAAGACCCTGTTAGGTATTTAGGTCTTTCAAACACTACTCACAGGTTCTGAGGACGACCCTAGATTCCAGGGATCGAAACATCAAGCAATAAAAATATTGGAATGGAAGCAGTCCGAGGAGGGGATTTACCCGTAAGATGTGCTCGTATCATCCTATTTTTTCAATTGTAATCCGATTTTTCAAGTTATTTAGCTGAAACTTGGTCACATCCCAAAAATATTTTCAAGTTTTTACCACAGATATCCATGAATATTATCGAGAATTTAAGCACAGAAATCCTAACCCTAGTAACAACTATAATTTGTTAAGTCATTTAAGTTTAATATTGTATTATGTTCAGCATTTGTTTTATTTCCGCAATTAGTCTGCACTGTTCATTTTTTTTTCTTTTATTTTCTTTTCTTTCACTTTTTCATACTGATTGGCATTTAATACTTGCTGTGTCATAGAAAGGACGTTCTTGTTTACAGCGTGGAACATTAGTCCGCTTTTTTATACTGTTGTGTTAAGAAAGTATTAACATAATTAATATTTTAAATTTATCTTTTCATCAACAGCTACTAATAACGGCCGTGCGCGTGGGTTATCAACGGCAATTCACGCGCTCATTTATTTTATAAAAGCACGAAATATAATCTTAATTCGAGGAAAACTACTCGACTGAATTTTGTTTTGCTCCTTTTATGCGAACATAAGTTTCAACAACTGAGCATTATTCAT
This sequence comes from Magicicada septendecula, assembly GCA_034769895.1. Lineage (NCBI taxonomy): Eukaryota > Metazoa > Arthropoda > Insecta > Hemiptera > Cicadidae > Magicicada > Magicicada septendecula. Next base: position 207,431,637 of record CM068376.1, read on the forward strand.
TCGCCCCGTGAAACAGCGGGACATGTTGAACAACTACCCTCTCCGCGTATTTGTATACACCTAATTGGAATTTATACGCGTTTTAAATATTCCACCACCCGACACGCCCTCGGAGCGAGCCCTATGATAGCCTGTTTATTATAAATGTTTTTCTTCTCCAACTGAAATGTAATTCCACAAGTGCGCGATAAATAGCTTTTCTTGCCGTGCAGCTACCAATGGGAACGAGTAATAAGTGTTAGCTACGGCTCGAGCGTGTTTAACAAGACTACGCTTCAGTTTCTGTGATTTGCAGCGTCTCAGTAATTACTTAACTGAAGAAATAACTGCTGAAAGCCATGTTAGAATGATACGAGAAACAGTAGAGCGTCAGTTATACGAAAGTCAAATATCAAAACACGTTGGAAAACAATTTAGGAATACGATTTAATTATAATTGTTGGTCACCACATGCGCGACGCAATCTGAGACTCTTCCCATACTAATAAATTCAGTTTGTGTTAATTATTTAATGTACTATCACTTCATATTACCAAAAAGGGAAAACGTAGTATTTATTTATTTATTTTTTTTATTAAAATACAGTAATAAACACAGAAACAAGTTCAGTTTACGCTCGATTTACTTTTAACACAAATAAATTTATCTTTGTTACAATCGTTTATCTACATCAAAACATAGACGACACATTCAAAGCAGTTCTAGACATGCAAAACGATATATAATGGAACCGTGGAAATCCGAACACACCCTAAGTAAATTATACTAAATTTATGGCGAGTTACAAATAAAATTGAAAGAACTGTGATCACGAAATTGATTCGAATAATTAAAAAAACTTATAGGTACAATGTTAACTGTACAACAGTGGCAAGTTTTCAAGGGAATCTAGATAAACTCAGACTGACCAGAAATTACGTCTACAAATCTAACAGAATCTGTTAAACTTTGTCTTTAAAATTAGCAATATTAATCATTCAAATTACTCATTATCGTTTGCATTTTTCTATCTTCGACTCTTAGGAAGCATTTTCATTTGGAAGCGAAAACTGTTGCTAAGCAAAGTCCATCTCTTTTGAAATGTGAATTCTCTAGCAGTCGTAAATGGTGTATGCGCTAAGCGATGGTAACAATTTTTTCCTAAACTTGCCAAGCATGGAGTGAGGGAGTCTGAAGTCCATCTCTCTGTTCAGAGATGTCGTCAACAAAGTAGAGTGATCCGCAGATTTGACAGGTGATCTCTCAATGACATTTACAACGAAGCAAGGACTAAGACAAGGTCCCTGGCCCTGTATTCGTTCACAATATTCACATATGACAATCTTATAATGTGCCCAGCTGCAAATAATAAATTAAAAGTAATTACAGGAAGTTGAATTGGGTTACTATCTCAGAAGGGGCCTTTGAAGATGATGTAGTCCTGACAGCTGAACGCGTACCATAACTGCCCTAAAAGAGTAAAACCAAGGTGACGGTAAGTAGCGGGATAAGAGATGATATAAAGATAGACACTGAAGGAACCATGAGCGAACAAGTGAGAGTGTTCGAATACTTAGGAGTTGCAACAAATGAGCGTGGATCGAATGATATAGAAATTTATAAAAGAGATGAAAAACAATACAAATGTACTATTCAATGAATAACAGTTTCCTGGATAGGAGGAATATCTCAAGAGAAACGAAAATGAAGATATCTGAGACTATACATTGACCTACTTTGACGTTTGGCTGCGAGACATGGATATTGTGAGAGAGACAAATAATAGGGTTCAGACTGCAAAAATAAAGTACAGGGGGTCACAAAGAAGTATAAAATGAGAACTACTGACTGAAAGAGAATTAGAGAAACAACCTACCCAGAATATCATAGAAGAAACAATAAATAAACTGGTGGGGCCCCTCTCCCACCCTCCTATGGCGCTACAGCCCAAGTCGGGCCCTGGCCTCCACCAATCTCCGCCTCCAATCCACTCTATCCACTGCAACCCTCCTCCAGTTTCTTATCCCCATGTCCCTCGCGTCTCTGCAACGCCATCTTCCCACCTCTTCCTCGGTCTGCCTCTAGGTCTCGTTCCCTCCCATGTACCCAGCAAAGCCCTCTTGGGGTTCCTGCCATCCTCCATTCTCATAACATGTCCGGGCCAACGCAATCTTTGTATTCTTATAAATTTTGAGACTGGTATCTCTTTATATATTTGATACAGTTCATTGTTGTATCTCAGTCTCCATGAGCCATTTTCTTGTATTGGGGCTATAATGCGTCTGAGGATTTTCCTTTCAAAGGTGTCTACTATGTCGGCTGTTTTCTGTGTGATTGTCCATGCCTCACACCCGTACCATAGCACCGGTCTGATGACAGTCCTATATATTTTCATTTTTGTTTCCCTGTGCACATCCCCAGACCTAAATAATGGCAGCAATGCGAAGTATGCCTTGTTAGCCATGGTGGTCCGTCTTTGGATCTCCGGCTCCTCTGATCCAGTCTTTGCTAGATTCACTCCGAGATACGTGAAATTGTCCACCACTTCAATTGTGTCCTCCTCTATCTCAATGTTGTTATGAACCTGGTCCCTTCTTGTTTGGATAAGCATTTTTGTTTTATCCATATTTATGGCTAGCCCAACTTCCTTGGCTTTGTTTTTAAGCTCTATAAATATTTCTTTAGCTGCCATGATCCGTCTTGACATGATGTTAATGTCATCTGTATATGCGGCTATCTGTACAGTTTTATTTGTTAACAGATTGGAGCTATTTATTGATAAGCCTCTAATTACATATTCCAATGCAATACTAAATAGTGTTGGGGCTAACCCATCTCCTTGCTTTAGTCCTCGTGTAATATTTATGGGTTCAGTTAGTTGGCTATCCACCTTTACTTGGGCTTCAGTCTGCTGAAACTGGTGGGGCCACTAACAACATATGGAAGAAGTACGACCTGTGAAAAGAGTCTAGGAAGCAAAAATTCCAAAGAACAAAAAAAAGGAAGACCTAAACAGACGTGACATGAAATAATTGGTAAAAGTTTAGAAAAGAAAAGGAGAGTATGTGGAGAAGCGAACAGATAAGCGAACGATAAAAAAAAGAGTGGTAGAAAGCTTGGAATGGTTTGTGAAAGCTTGGAATAGAATGTCAATATAACCTGTTGAATGCGTTATTATGTATATGTACAATGTATTGACTGTATGTGTTATGTACTGATTGTAAGTAATGTAATAACGTGTCGTAATATGGTTATGGTGGATAATAAATAAATAAACAAGTAAAATTTAAAGACGGATATTACATATCGTCAAGAAAATTTAAATGAATCTAAATTAATTATTTAATAACGTAAGAATAATATAAACTTGAAAAGTAAAAATCAATTTACGATTTAAAAACGAATCAAAAGGTATACGAGCAATTATCTTAAAAAGGGCATGTACGAATAAAAATGTACGCTCAACAGTGGTAGAAAGCGCGAAACAAATTCTTATTATTCTGTACCTGTTAACAAAGGACACTTTGACTTTTATTTAATTTTTTCCAGAACTGCAAACAAAATAACGCAGTTACAAAATGCATAACACCTGTGTGACTGAATCTGTTTTTTACGGTAATCTAACATATACAAATGCTTATTACGTGGGCTAGTCCACTTATATTCCACTAGTTTCTTTTATTGATTAATCTTTTTTTAATAGAATGGGACAGAATAGAATAGAATATTCGCCTATATTCTGTTTCACAAGGAAATCTGTTTCATCAGATTTACATTTTGTGCTGCTTTAATTAATTTTAAAACAATAGTCATGAACCGATTTACATAATGAAAACATTATTCTTGTAAAAATACCTTAGCTATACGACAAAATATTTTATAGCTATTTACCGCCTTCAGTTATACACTGTTGTACTCGTCTACTTAACACCCCTTTTCAAAAGTAAATGTACAATGTTTGGGAAGTTTTAAAACGTTTCTAATGTCCATAATATAGAAATACAGGAATATGTAATATTATAGGAATTATATTCAGTTCACATTAACGTAACTTCCGTTTTAGAAATGTTTATTAATTCGAATACGAACAGTGAATACGAGAGCAAAATTATGGAATTTATTTAATCGTCTTAACTTTCCCCATTACTGTTTTACAAACCACTTAGTTTTCTAAAAGTAAAAAAAGTCAAATTTTCAGAGTACTGTATTTCCGTAGTTTCAACAAGTGGGAGCCTAACTCCTACCATGCTTCGTTCTAAAATAATTATTTAGCCGTTTGGATAACCCGATATTTCGGTATCCACCAGTAGCCGCTTCAGACTGCATGTTACTCACGTAATAGCTCGATTAATTATTAATACTATCGTGCATGTTTCTATTATTCCCACATGTTTGACAAACCGAACTTTTTGATTATCCGTACCACCATTATTAGTCCTTATTAGTTCGGATTATCAAGTCATTAGTTTTTCTGTAATCGTCGTTTAATAAATAACATTCGCGTTAATTGTTTGAATAACCACGTTCGTGTTGCTCGTTTTTCGAAAGTAGCAGACGAAAAAAGACCTTAATCAACACAAATGTGAACAAAACTATCGCGTGATAAGTGTTACAACCGCGGAAAAACTCGCTTGCTAGTTTCAACAAGCAAAACAGCAAGAGAAATACGTCAGTAACTCCTCAGCTCTATGAAAATGATGAGCTTACAACAGAAGGGAGCACGCTGATTCTAATTAAGTTATGAAAACGCAGCGAGCAGTTCAACGAGCCGGGTCAAAGGAAGGTGGAACAGAGTTGTGAAGTGAAAACAGCAATAAAAACGAGTACACAGAAATAAATCACAGGAAATTCCAACGCACGAAGGAATCTGAAAACTTCTCTCGTCTGATGCGTCTTGTTTCGTCCAAACGATGAAGACTTAGTTTGCTCACGTGAATGTCTCTGTCTCAGATGCTAGTTTTTTGTTTTTCATTTAATTAACGAAGACTCCTGCGGCACAATTAGCGTAGAATAACACTGCAACTTTCTAATTAACGTACGTCTGAGAACGTTATTATCATCGTCATCGCCATTCATTCGCTGCACCTGCTCTCTCACAGCACTGAATGGCACAGTTGATTATAATAGCAATGCCCTTTTCACTCTTAAATAATAACCGCACAACTCTAAGGGACTGTAGCTGTTTTACATTTTTTCTTCTCGCGTAAACCTTCACGGTTGCATTTACTAATTAAAACGTTCTCTGCAGAAACCGCCATTTGTGAATAGCGTTTAAAGCACTGGTTCCTGAGGCGTCTTCACCGCGTCTGTAAACTGGAAACTATATCCGTCAAACAGGCTGAATATAGAAGCGCGGATGTAACTCGAAATTCCACAAATATCGATGTGCACAAACGCATTCATATCACGTCACTAAGAATGAATCTAGTGTTGTGAGTCTTGGCTTGACACCATGGCTGCGCTACGACACGTGTCGCTCGTGCCTACAGGAGCTAAGCTGATATTAACAGACGCTACAAAGTAAACCAAATAAAAATGTATACCAACTAAGAAGTGGGGATCAAACGTGAAGATATTCAGGAACTTGACCCTCATAAAAAGAAACATGGTGCACAACAGGCCTTCCAGGAAAATCTCAAACTGAGAACGGCCAAGACGTGAACTGAAGAAAGGAAGCGCACCGAAGAATGGAGGAATACTGGGCAAACGTTAAAACCCAAGGAAGAAAACAGTTGGAATAACGTGGTCCATGGCTTACAAATGTTCATAAAATTACGAATGTGCCAATTAAGACAGGAATTGCCGTAATGTGTCGGTACCAGTCTCTGATTGCAAGAAAGTACAAAAACATCGTTCTAGTCTATCCACAGAGTTGAAACTTGTGACGCAACTGGTTGGAGCAATGATATTACAAAACATTATGAAACCAAATCGCGGAAAACGTTCTTCAAGAAACTATAGTGTTATAAAAACTGCGAAATTAACGGGAAAAGACAACAGAATTAATAAATAAATTATTATGTTTCCGATAACGTATGGATAACATGTTAAATAAAGTATTATAGTTTTGACATGTAGCGAGCACTTCTCCCACCTATCATGTAAGCGCTATGGAAACAAATATTTGAAAACTGTGTTTATAAAACTTTCCTTTGGTAATTTTACTATTTACGTCTATATCAAATTTTCACTAAATTACTATTAAGCAGGCATGTGAAAAGTATATTTAATAGCAGCAAATATAAAGCAGCAACACGGGTGGCAAGAGCCTCGTCTAGAGGCGGCCCTGCTTAACCAGTCACCAACAACAGAGCTCAAGGCTCAGGGAAGGAAGCAGTCCCAACGCTGCATATTGCAGTTACTCACGATGCTGACCGTTCAGAACCTCAATATCTTCTAGACTGCAGAGGAGACTTAACAGAAGTAGAAACATACTTGTTAACATATTATATTCATATACTCTTCTAAACCGTCGAAATATCTTACGAAGTCTAATGTAGTAAATTTTCAAAAACAATTATAAACCTTGTTGACAATGTTTCTACCGTAAAAATACATGTATCTGTCATTCACTCCATTACTAATTGTACCCTCACATTGGTGATGACTTTACAGGGCCTGAGGGACTCGGCTCCATCTTCCCATGAATCGCCGTTCAGCGACAATCCACAGCAAGCGATAACCGTTGGATGCACATATGCACAACGAATTTTCCGGTCTATTTTACGGAATATAAGAATCGTGAAACAATGGCGATACGTCTCTACAGTAATCTTATGTTCAACATAAGATTCTTGAAAATAGGACGAAAGGACGAATTACCGATAGTGACGTATTTGTATGAAATGTAGGAATTCTTGTCAACAACAAACATGCTATTTGGGAAAAAACAAAATGTTACAGTAGGGGATAAATTATTTTAAAAAATGACCGAAAACCTCTAATTATATTTACCCCTAAGCAGTAGATATTTAGCCAGCCTCTCGCGTTCACTGCTAGACGCTGGCCTCCTCTAAAGTTTTACAGTTGTGTCGATGCTATCCGATTCTCTCTTATCCCTTTAATTCCAGGCTTCTTTAGTCCTCTCCCGTTTCCAATCAACAACACCCTTTGTCCATCTAGTATCCCTCAGCCGTCCAATATAGTCTAGTCCATCACCTCGCTCATAAGCTTTAATGGTTTTCGTTAATAACAACGCTGTATTCCGCCTGTTTCTCTAAACGTTTCGCCGATGAGGCATCCTCAGTGGTTCCACTGGAGGAAGAGCATTAAATCTTGACCCATCCCTATTTATATAGTTAGCCCGCCCACAATGTTACAAGCAAACCCATAATTCACATTAAAGTTTTCCCCGTCCAATTACCCAGAAATTAAAAATAAATTATAGAAATTGAAATAATACACAAAAACACAAAAATAACTCATTATTATAACACAATTATGTTATTTAAGTACAACCATCCTGTCACCTTATTTGAAACGATTTTCAAAACTCCCGGCAACTTACAAATATCGTCTTTGTTAAAATTATTCTTATTTTTGTAAATTTATATCGCCTCTCTGGTTACCCGCGGAAAACAGTTACGAATCTTCGCTACGATCGCCGTTTCAATTTCTGGTGAACATATCTTGGACCCAGATCCAAGCCCAGACCGATTCGTTGCTGGCTCTCTACTTCAGCTTGTTCGTGTTTATTATTCGTATATCTGCTCTATCGTATGTTCGTATTTGTCAAATTTCTTGACTTAAAGAATAATACTAAACTATACAAATTTATCTGCTGGACGGTTCAATAATGGATGTGAGCAACACTGGGCTACTAGTCTACACGAGCATTTTGTACTTAACTTCCACCATTGCTGTTTTACAGATCATATAGTTTTCTAAAAACAAAAAAAAAAGATACAAATTGGAGCCTATGTGCTACCGTGCTTCGTTATAAAATAATTATTCAATTATTTGCTAACCGATGTTTCGGTATCTGCCAGGAGCCGCTTCAGTGCTGACCGACTGCGTGCTACTCACGTGATCACTCCGACAATTCAGCATCATTTTCAAGGTATTAAAAACTTGTCCATAAACTGTACTTTGGGCAACATCTACCAATAATATTTTATTAAATAAAAAACAAATAAATATCACATAAGTTAGCTTAGGAAACCTACAGTTATTTGTTGTACAAGAGTAAATAGCCTACACAATTTTCTTATCACTTTGTTCGAACTGCATCTTCAGGAATGTCTTTAAAAAATAATTTGCAAACAACACAGGAGCTACCGCCGTGCCTCTACAACTTACTCGCGTTATCGCACAGTTCAGACGCATAAATCAGAGATACTCAGTACATCGCGTAACAAAGGGTAACACAAATGCAGACAGTGGAGTGTGGAAATATAGTCGTAAAGGGCACCGGCCGTGTTAGCTGAATTATGATAGGGAAAATTAATTGGTGGAATGGGGGTATATGAAATTGACCCTTGTGTAAGGCGTCGCCGAGGGATGGGTCAAAGCCTTATTGGCGTATTGCCGAACTAAGCTGGACTCTGGCACGGGATCTCGAGTACGGGATCACTGCCAAGTGCTTCCCGCCTCCTCCCACTACAACCATTCATCATTTCTTACATTTTCATTTACCACACGACTGGATATTACATTAGAATAAATTAATTGGTTTAAAATTGATATAATAAATGGCCCATTAAATTTATTGTCGTTTCTAAACACGGACAACGACATAATTTTTAACTCAATTATACGCTACAAATTAATTCGGTGAAAACAATAAACAAAAGCGTTAATAAAACGCGTATTTTAGCGAGTTCCAGCGTGAGAAACATACGATTCGTTTTACATTGTATCGCACAATATTACGGTCAAGTAAACGACGCACGCAATTACTCGTATTATCTAGTGCACAGCATAGCAAATTATAACAGTAATATCGGCTCAACTCAAATAAAAAGGTACGTTGAGGCTGTGTTAAAAGCGTATATATATATATATATATACACACACACACATACATATATATATATATATATATATATTACTTTAATATTTATAACTAAATTTACCTCAAGATATACTTTTTTCCCTATTAGGAACATGTTTCGAGAGTTCCTGTTCTCTCATCTTCAGCCTTCGCCATCTTGTTTCTGGTGAAGTATTTGTGTGTTGGCTGCTGGATGTTATTAAGGTTGTTTGTTGGTCTTTGGTCTTTTAAAGTTGTATTATTGTGTGTGGTTGTGGTATATGTTTTTGTATTTTGTGTATTTTCGATGTTGAGTGCTTTGAATATTGTGTCATGTTTTGTATTGATTTGTATTTGTTCTGGTATTAGTTTGTTTTGTGTTTTATGTTTGTATATCTGTAAATTTTCCCAAATGTTCATTATGGTGCCTTTGTGTGGTATATGTTTTATTAGTGATACATTGGTTATGTTTGGGAATTCGTGTCCTGTGTTTATTGCAATACACATGTACTTCACCAGACACAAAATCCGGAAGGCTGAGGATGGGTACACAATGGTACCCGAAACATGTTCCTAATAAGGAAAGAAATATCTTGAGGTAAATTTAGTTATAATATTAAAGTATTATATACATCAAGAAACGGACTGTAGCAGAGTGATTGAAATATATATATATATATATATATATATATATATATATATATATATATATATTCAAACACTTTTTGTAACAGCCCGTTTCTTGATGTATATATTATATTTAATTTTTATAATGAATTTACCTCAAGATATTTCTTTCCTTATTAGGAACATGTTTCGGGTACCATTGTGTACCCATCCTCAGCCTTCCGGATTTTGTGTCTGGTGAAGTACATGTGTGTTGGCTGGTTGTTATTGTGGTTTCCTGTTGGCTTCTGGTATTTTAAATTGGTATTATTGTGTGTGATTGTGGTGTATGTATTAGTATTTTGTGTATTTTCGATGTTGAGTGCTTTGAAAATTGTCATGTTTTGTATTGATTTGTATTTGTTCAGGTATTAGTTTGTTTTGTGTTTTATGTTTGTATATTTGTAAATTTTCCCAAATGTTCATTATGGTGCCTTTGTGTGGTATGTGTTTTATTACCACACATACATAAGACTTCATCAACAATAATGATTGCATACAACTAAATAAAGACCCAACAGAAAAAATATCTTAAACAAACAATAAAACTAATAAAAACAACTAAAAACATTGTCAACAATAAAAATACAGACATATATAAAAATAATAATCCAGAACCACCAAAAATGAATAGCCTAATAAAAATACACAAATTAAACAACCTTATACGACCATTAATCAACTTCAAAAAAGCACCTACATACAAAATAGCAAAAATAATAGCACAAAAACTAAAAAATAACCATCTAACAAATAATTATCACACCATAAAAAATACGTATAAATTAATAGACAAACTAAAAGTAATAAATATAGATGAAAACACATTTTTCACATCTTATGACATCACAAATATGTACACCAACATTCCAATTGATGATACAATAGACATAATAATAAACAAATTAAAGAACAAAATGAAGACACAATATATAACTGAAATAAAAAATAGCCCCCAACTAATACTAAAACAAAATTACTTTGAATTCAATAGCAAAATTTATCAACAACAAGAAGGATTGGCAATGGGATCTCCATTATCTAGCATAATAGCATAAATATTCTTACAACATATAGACATCAAAATACAAAATATTATAAAATCCTTTGATCAAAATGGCATTTGGATAAGATATGTAGATGATGGGCTATATGTATCAAGTAACAAAAATACAAATGCAGATAACATATTAAAACAAATCAATAACATACATCCAAAAATACAATTCACAGAAGAAAAAGAAAATCACAACAAAATCAACTATTTAGACATAACCATCACAAGATAAAATAACCACCTACAATATGCAATATACAGAAAACCAAATTCCACTAACATCATTGTACCTAACCATTCTGACCACCCACCACTACACAAAATGGCAGCATTCTATTCACTATTTAACAGAATGTACAAAATATCCCTAAACAAACAAGAAACAGACAAAGAAAGAAATATAATGTACCAAATTGCTTGTGAAAATGGATATAATAAAAACACTGTAAACAAAATAGAAAATAAAATCAAATATAAAATAAAAACTGAACAATTAAGAATTAACCAAAATGAACAAAACAAAAATAATAACAACAATAAAAAATGGGCCACTTCACATACATAAATAATAAAATGACAAAGCTAACAAAACTGTTTAAAAACACAGACATTAAAATAGCATACAAAACTAATAAAAATTATCTACAAAAACTAAATAATCCACACAACAAAGATAATACAACAACCAACGGTATATACAAAATTGAATGCCAAGATTGCAATGTTACATAGGACAAACAAACAAAAACTGAAAAAACGTTATTTTGAACACCTAAACGCATACAAAAACCAGAAATATACAAATCTAATTTAGCCATACATGCAATAAATACTGGACATGAATTCCCAGACATAACCAACATGACACTAATAAAACACATACCACACAAAGGCACCATAATGAACATTTCTCGAGATACAAATGTCATAAATATGTAAACGCAGCTGTTTCGCAAAATAGTGACGCCATAAAACTATGCGAATGAAAGTCTTAACAACATATCTGCATACAAATAATGATACGGGATGAAGTGAGAGTTATTTGTAAAGAAAAAAAAATGGTTCAAACGTAGATTTAAGCAAGCTGCTTTAATAGCGACTAATAGTAACTGTATTAGTCAAGTAAGCAGTGAAATTCTTAATATCTGGCTTCGTTCCGTCAGAAAAATACTTTCAACGTTGGGTATGTTAGGCTTCGGGCAGGTTAGCGCGTGTTACTGTTTTTTGGGCGTCAGTTCGTGGGGACTGCAGGAATGTCTTCCGATTGACTATATAAAAGGTGGGACTTAGTCCCGCCTGTCGCAGTTTGCAGGTGACCTTGAGGCGTGCGTGTTCATGTGAGTTTGTGTGTGTGTGTGTGTGTTTACTTATAGATTTCATGGTTGGTAAGTCTTATTTATTTACTTTTGTTTGTTACCTATATATTATGTAAATACTTTTGACTTTAAATCTCTGTCGGTTGTGGGACCGAGTACTGCTTATATTTTATTTTTGATGTTTCAGTTTTGTTTGTATAAATTTATTTTTAGACGGCTGCCGATGTGTTGTGTAGCCGAAACGTCGCTTTTAATAAAAAAGCAGTGATGGAAAAGTCCGTCTTACTAGTAGGCCTAATGTTAAAAATCCACCACTAACGTTTTTTAAAGAAATTGCTTACTAACACTGGTTAGCAGTAGAAGTGAGGAAAATGGAGGAATTTGTTTGTGCTTGTTGGACATTTCGGATCAGAGATACGACAACACTGAATCAGTAGAGAATATAGATAACAGTTCATACAGGTCAAGAAAATATGGAAGGTAGTGTGGGAAAGGAGAACAAAAGAATACCTGAACATCCGCCTTATCCTCACCCTGGAAAGAATGAAAAGGCATAAGATGAAAGGCATAACGATGAAAAACAATAAATAAGTAAGAGTTCAACGAAGCGCCTAAAATTAATGATAATTACTCTTACAATGTCACGTACAACAGTGTGCTGGCGGCAAACTCGACGAAGCGCGGTATCACTTACCTGTAACAAAAAAACAATAATAACATCGTTACTCAAGATTATTATCAAATGGTGTCAGTGAAACTAATAACTCATTTAATTTAATTTATCATCTATATTATATCTGAAAATTAAACACTGAGAGATTAGTGTGCGGTAGCTACGTCTGTAGGATTAATTACTATTCCTGTAAGCGGATATAGGCTACAGATTTTCCAGGTCTAGACATTTTGATAGGTTGTTTTTCCATGCATTTTCCAGGTTGTTTTTCCAAGGTTAATCCTTCGTTTTAAGATTGGTCCCAACAGGTTCAGCACACAGTCCAAATTACGCTTGAATCAACCTGAATCGCGTTTTTTTTTTTGTAATACATATTGGAACTGCATGAAAAATGCATCTACTCAATGTGTCGGCCCCGTGCGCCTTTAACAGGAAACGCCCTATAAGTTCCAGCAAAGTGGCCACTAAAATCCTTTACCTCCGTAGATATCAAATCCATTTTATATTCTTCACTGAAAATTCTTTATGAACGTCTCTGATAATGATCTGAAATCGACCGTAGAAATCTCAACCTTGTGTGTGGTGATTTTTATAAAGAACAAGAAGTAAAAAGATATCGACGTCACATGCGCGCTACTAACATGTACCACGGAATCTACAGTTACGTGGATATCCAAGTAAGTTCTTCAGTTCACTGTCACATGGATCTTCACCGAATCCATTCCTAACATATGTTTCATGGTACAGTATTTTTTAACAATACGCGTGGATTTTGATTATGTGGTATAGTGATTTCCAATTTAAAAGCTCCAGAGAGCTACACTTACACTCAGGAACCCACCGTCGGACCGCATCATTAGCGATTAATTTTCGACAAGTAACGTAAAAATAAAAAAGCCAGTATGTGTAAATAAGTAAAAAGAGGTAATTTACACATTTAACATGAATTACTACCTATCTTTAATGATACAGTCTTTATTAAACCTTTGCCTGTATAATAATTAAAAAAAAAAGATATACGTTGTATACTTTCAATGCGTATACTGAGGTCGATCTGCTGCAGCCTTTAAAGCAGGAATATCCACATCGGGCTGCAAACACTTAAAAGTAACTTCGAATAACAGATGCGACTGAATTTGAATCACGGATAAAACATGCGACACGCACGTCTCTTTTGTCTAACTGAGGGCTGGAAGAAAGCAGACTGATCTTGTAATATGATGAAAATAAATGAGGACTAGTGCAAATACAACCCACTGATGTATACTGTACGTTTATTAGTGAATAAGTGAAAGTCTTTCATAGATTTCTCCTGCAAGACTATTCTCAATTAAAATAATACTTTATTATTCATTGACTTATTAAAGTAAATAATAAATTGTTTTTATAATAATTTAATAAAGGAAATAAACAAATTTTTTTCCAAGATAAGCAGCAGGAAAAAGCAAAAAAAGTGTCGTAGGCCTCCAGTTGATGTACGTAAATGCAGTAAGATAAAGGCTGGAAAACGTAACGTAAATTTTAAGGGAATAAACTTTAATTTTTCTCGTTTAAAGCGTATTTTACCTGTTTTGTTAAATATGTATAAATAATGAATAAAATATTTAGGTTCTTATCACTAAAAAACTGTAGACTATACCGTACCCTATGCATCAAAATGGAAGGTCGCCCCAAGCCTTTGTTAGTCTTTGTCTGACATTGCATGAACGTGTTCAGCTGTTCTGAGTCATTACTCAAGCACGCGCTGAGTCAAGAACCGGAGACCAGTCATGTCAAACCCAAATCGGACTTTGGGACTAGTTCGGTGAGCTAGTAACAACGAGGGGGCGCACACATTGCGCTCATACATACCAGTGGACGCATACTTTGATATAAATATGTACAGTGGAGAGTTATTAATCGGAACTAATTGGGACCAGTATGGTTCCGATTACCGAGCCTTAACGAGAGACGAAGGGGTCAAATTTGTGCACCTAAAATTAAGTTTTAGATTACACATAAATAACAATTGGTAAGTTAATAAAAGACAAATTTACACACCTTTATAAACACAAAAGTATTCCATACAGTTGTGATATAAGCAAAACTGTTATTCCGAATACGAGAGCACCCATATCATTTCTAATAATTTTTCCTGCTTAAATAATCACTAATTTATTTATTTACTGTATTGCATTTGTTATTATTCATTACAACTGTATGTACGTTTTGAAAAATACTATAACATACCTGTTAAAATATTTTACTTTGTATAGCCTAAGCCTACTATACTCTGAAAGTTTGGGTTAAAAAAATAAGAACAAGGCATATGCAACACCAGTCCAATACATTTAGAAAAGAATTCATTATTTTTTCTCTGAATGGTACACGACCTCCATTTGTATGCCGCTAAATTAACACATGTATCTATTAGTAGCCACCCAACCAATTACAGTAGGCTGTTTATTTTTAACCACGGCAGGCCTATAACTAGCTGAAGTAGATACAGGATGTATAAACTGAAAATCACGATCGAGTGGTCCTTTTCTACTTCAAAAAAGAAAACAAAAATTGTTTTAAGTATTCCGATTACCGAAAGATTCCGACTGCTGACGTCAGGTTAACGACTCTCCTCTGTATCAGAATAGAATTTTGTATCTGTACAATTTTTAAAGAATAAAACGTTTTATATTTTAATAAATTTCTGTGCATAATTGGTCATTTGATCACAAAAATAACAGCGGAATTAAGAAAAAATTAAAGGAAATGTGAGTACATCTACGAGGAAATATGTAATTGTTTTAGCATGTTTACATTGTATAAATTTCTTATTTAGAAAATTTAAAATAATCTGCTAGGTGAAAATATAAAAATTCCACGTGTACTGTTACTCGAATTTTTATTAATTTTATAAAGGAAGTGAAAAATTTGCATTTTATAGAAGTGCGAAGTAGATACACACGCGCACACATTAAAAAATTCAATTTTTTTTACGAGTCAACAGGGTATATTTACATTACTTTTGTATCTTTTCCCAGATAGTTAATTGGTATATTTATCTCAAACTAATTTTTCGAAAACACAGTTCTGTTTTTTTTTAGCAGCAGCAATTTTCAGAATAAAAAAATGGATCAACTTCATGAAAGAAACGCGGGCCGAACTAAGGAAACATGGGGGCCGCGAGTTCGACGTAACTTATCTAGATACTTCTCCGCGATTAGTCTTGTTTACGTTGACAGCGGCTATCAAATACCCACGAGATTAGCAAAAGCGGTTAAATTCTGCGAATCGTTTAGTTACAGCAATTAGAGGGTAGTTTTGTCTCAGATGAGTTAATAACAAGGATACGGTTAGACGAAAAAAAATCTATCAGCAAACTAGGCTACATAGCTACTGCTTGGGGTGAACCATAAGAGAATGAACGTCACTGCTGGTATTTTCCAAGACGTTTTCAATGATCATAACACAGAAGCCTATATATAAACAACCTGTTGCTCAAACTAATTCTTGAACATTGTTTTCTACACACATTATCTACACAACGTTATCATCTATCTTACTGTAAACCAGTCATGTCAAGCTCAAATCGGGCACTGGAACAACTCGGCGACCTAAAAGCAATGAGCGCCAAACACATTTCAAACGTATGCGTTCTTACATTTAATGTGGTCACACATATTTGATAAATATACGTAGGCTATATAATTCTGTTCGTAGATGTATTATGTGGGAGCATACATTTCATATAAACATGTATTTAGTTCTTAGTATTTTATTAGTTACATATCAATGTTATAAATGCCAAGTGTTATATTAGTATTATATATGCTCTGAAAGTGTTTTGTAATAATAACTAATATGTTTTAGTTATAATAAGTTAACGGCAGCCAACAGTTTTATATTTTTTAATAATTTGTATAGATAATTAGACATCACAACTGAATTTAAACTCAAATTAAAAGAAACTAGAACAGAATCTATGAATCTAGGAGTACATGTATATTAGAATTAACTAGGCACGGTCATCTAAGCCTCACTATGCATACGCTATGCAGGGAAGTTGCTTACTTACAAAATGTAAATTAATTAAGGTAGTGGAAAATATGAAAATTTCACACGGAATATTTATTTGATCTTTTTTAAAGGAATGCCCAAACTGAATTTAAAATGGTTTATGAAACATGTACTCGAGCGCACTCGTGCAAATTTTTTTTTTTTTTTTTTTTTTACATTTATATTACTTTTAATTCTTTTCCCCAGATAACTGACACTCTTTTGTGACACAAAATTTTCAATGTCACAATGTTGTTTTTGAGTAAAAATCTTCATCTTCTCCAAGTATATGGAGATATGTTGTCGGCTGTGTTAACAATCAATACTAAGAAAAAAAGAAATACCTTTACGAACAGCAGCTCGGGCCGCGAGTTTCACAAGACAGCTGCAGATTCAACGTCATCCATACCTCAGTGCTTAACGTTAATATGAGGCAAAGCCTTATGAAGCAAAATATAGTACACAAGTTAAGTGCTTAATTCTCTGCGTTTACTTTGATATTGTAATGTATGAATTTAGCGACTCTGCTGATCTGTTTAGCGATTAGATATCTAAAATTGTAAAACGGAAATAAATGTAAAATGTCTGCGATTATTTTTGTAAGCGTTTAATAAAAATTAAGACTACTGATTTCTCTGGTGCTGAGTGATTTACTCGACAGTTTTAAAATCATTATCAACGAGTTATGTAACAATATTGTTTCCCTTGTCTAGAATAGGCCTACATGAGTTAAGAATATCGGCAAATTTATGCGTTTCTGTAATTTATCCATCTCATTACATTTATGTATTTTCTTTATCCATCTCTAAAATACTTTTTTAATTATCTAGACACTTGATCTAACGCTTAAATTATATTTAATGGGTGCGCTCGAGAGAGGTACGAAAAAATGTCTTGCGTCGAACTTTTTTGCCCGCTCGTAGCAGACATCACTGAGCGAAATTACTGAAATCGTCCCAACTAACTTTTACTGCAGTTACAGAACGGCCAGAACTCTAACAAACTCTGTAAAGTATGTCCCCCTTCATACCGCAAAACCTTTCTGCGTCGACGATTAATTCATATTACGGTCCAACTATTTCACCTTCGAATCGTGAACAGTAGGCTATTCGTTATTCGTTTGTTCGGTTGATGAGAAACTCGTTAAATTCGATCTACCCGGTGTATACAAGCTAAATTGCTCAAATTGCAATAAATTCTACATAGGCCAGACAGGACGTAGCTTCAAACAGAGATACATTGAACACACAAAGGCACTCCACACCACTACAGAATCCACCTTTGCAAACCACCTCATTGAAGCAAACCACACATATAAAAACATCGAAAATAACATGAACATTCTACATGTACACACAAAAGGCCGAAAACTAGACACTCTAGAACAATTAGAAATATACAAACACACAAAAACAAATAAAAACGACATCCTAAACGAACAGACACAATTCAAATCGCACGCATTATTCGAACACATCTCACCACACACACACAGCATCGATCTTCCGAAAAACTACCCCGTCACCAACAACAAGACGGACAGCGCTACCTACGGCAGCCTCTGATGAAGCCTTCTAAAGGTGAAAGCCGGTTTAGGCTGTAAGGCAAATCTTTACGATTTTACTTATAAAAAACTTAGTGTTCCGAGTCGTCAAACAATAGTGATATTTAGTTAAGTAACGGACACGTCATGGACAACGAAATCCAAGAATTCGTTCATACGGTTTAAATCCAGACACGTTTGTATAAGAATGGAATACGCGGAGGAGAAAACTGTTTAATACAATGTTGTGGTAATGGATACGTTTAGAACTTCCGCTGATTAACCTTCAGAGGCTGCGATATGATGCACATCTTAACCGATAATTATCATACTATACTCCTATCGCGTGCGCGCGTTACAACTGTTTTGAAATTACTAAACTCATGCACATCAGCACATAACGACATATATAGTAAGATGTATGTCACGCGATACGTTGTGCTAATCATTCGTCCAGTATCGTACGATGGTTCCAAAGCAATAATATGTTTAGAGGTTCCAGCAAGGTTAGGTTAACAATTAGCAAAGTTAGGTGTTTTATATATATATATATATATATATAACATTTAATATTTATTATTTATAATGAATTTACCTCAAGATATTTTTTTCCTTATTAGGAACATGTTTCGGGTACCATCTTGTACCCATCCTCAGCCTTCCGGTTTTTGTGTCTGGTGAAGTACATATGTGTTGGTTGACTATTATTATTGTGGCTTCCTGTTGGCTTCTGGTACTTCAAATTGGTTTTATTGTGTGTGATTGTGGTGTATGTGTTAGTTTTTTGTGTATTTTCGATGTTGAGTACTTTGAATATTGTGTCATGTTTTGTATTGATTTGTATTTGTTCACGTATTAGTGTACCATACAAATCAACGATCTTCACAGCGACGCCAATATGATCATCAGAGTGTGATTAATGTAACGTCTGGCCGAATATACATATATATCAGTGATACTATCTATTTCGTTGTGGACGGGTATGTGCATCACTGTGCAGAAAAGGGTAGCTGAAGGGCGTGCATACAAGTTATACAACCACCCGGAGATTCTGATTTTTGTTATTTCTGAAGAGCAAGTGGTGTTGAATTGCCTACGGGAGCCTCGAAGAGCGGTCTGCGTACACTGCGCCCGAAGCACAGGTCCTGTGACCACTTAGAGGCGATTGGCGCTAGGAACACCAAAGGATGGCCGAGATCATTGACCCAGCTTCATAACTGGATTTACGTTCCATTAAAAGATTCGTCAATGATAATCAATAAAAATAAAAATTAATTTTTTTTTGAGATTTCAACGATATTTCGTCTAGCCTGTCTGTCACGTTTAGTTTTCTGATATGTGGTACACACTCCCTCACTGGCAATATCAAAACGTGGCCAGGTACGCTTATTTATCAAAATTTGTGAAGGAGTGTTTTGGTTGCGGGAGAATAAACCAAACACGCAACATACATAGTAGTCAAACACTGGTCATCCTCCTTGCGTAGTCGGCTAATCACGATGATGTAAAAACTAAAACATTTAATGAATGGAAACTCATCGTTCATGCAAGAAAGAATAAAGCACACACACAACCCACATGCTAGTCAAACATATTAGTCTTCCCTCTTGCGTAGTCGGCTAATCACCGGTGACGTAAAAACTAAAACGGTCGATTATATTTAGTTAATGTTAATTAATCCACTGTTATGCCATTGCGTCCAAGGTGTCAAATTTACTGGCGAGGCAAGATACATTGAAAGACGTCTCCAAAATGTATTCACCCAAATTGGAAAACGTATGGGAGATCCAGGATACACCAATCACATAAAAGGTGGGTATTATAATTTCCGTAACCATTTAAATTCCTTATGATAGCTTTCCCTTGTCTATTTCGGGAGTTGAGGACAGTCATAAGTCATAAACGTTGTACTGTATTGTTGGCGCCGTTAATTAACTAATCGCGTAACTTGTTTCCTGTCAAAAAACATGGCACTGTACATCCATCTTGTGAAACAGTTCATTTCGAGAATTAAAAGACTGGGGGTATTAACAAATACCCACAAAAAAAATAATAATTATTACATAATAAAAGTAATAAAAATAATTTTAATAAATCAATATTTATTTAAGACAACGAAAAGTGGGCAGATCTGATTTTGGAGGTTGTTAAGTATAAAAAACCCCACAAATATTCGTGTGATTACTACGTCATATTTGTATGCATTTAATAATGTATTCAGGAAAGATGTGACAGGTTGGCGAGAGACAGCAGCAGTTATTATTGACTGGTTAACAAGTGGGCTGTTTGTGAAATATGCAGATGTGCCGGGTGGTGTCTTCACATTAGCAAATGCAAATGATTCAGTTGATTGCTTTCAACTCACTGATGGTATTAATAAGCGTCAGGTCTTTCTGAGAGATCACAGTTCACCTCAATCAATAATCGAAACCTAAGTAATAATTAATTGCGTATGCATGTGTCTTCGTACGGGTAGACATTGTTGTTGACAGGCACCTCGCGGGAGAATTCCGCGATAACTTTATCAAAAATTAATATCGAGTACCGTCCGAGTTAAGAGATAAATTCTGTACTTATTATGTACACCAGTAGTTTTCAGCAGAAGGTCCGAAGATGACTAGTAAGGGATCTGTGGGACCTAATTCGGAAGTCAGGTATAATAATCGAAATAAATACACACATGCGTGGTGCGACTAGTAGTATGAGAAGCTTATATACGACAAAAATTGCCCACTGGATTGAGACAGACACCTCAAGTAACAGAATATTTAACTCCCATTATCAGTTCACATAGACATTCAGCATTTTCAGCTTAGAATAATTCGTATTCAATTTTTCCAATGAAGTTTGTAAATCAAACACAAATTTTATCATTTTACGTAATTAAGGTATTGAAGTGTCTCCACTATACTTTTCCATACATTTTACTTTTTCACCATCTTACTTATTGACTTAATCCAAACAGTCAAAACCAATTCATCTAAGGATCAAAAATCAACGGGGAAAGAATACACTCTTTAAGGTGATATTGCCATTTTAAACGAATCAATAAAAGAAATGAACAGAATGGTCGATGTATTAGGAGAAACATTTGGTGAATGGAAACTCATCGTTCATGCAACGAAGAATAAAGCACACACACAACCAACATACTAGTCAAACATATTAGTCTTCCCTCTTGCGTAGTCAGCTAATCACCGGTGATGAAAAACTGAAACGGTCGATTATATTTAGTTAATGTGAATTAACCCACTGTTACGTCATTGCATCCAAGGTGTCGAATTTACTGGCGAGGCAAGATATATTGAAAGACGTCTCCAAAATGTATTCGCTCAAACTGGAAAATTAGGGTGCTCCAACCACATAAAGGGGGAGAGCCTTATAATTTCCGCAACCCTTTAATTTCCATATGACACACTTTCCTTGTCTTTTTCGGAAGTTGAGGACAGTCATAAGTCATAAACGTTGTACGGTATTGTTATGTCTATTGGCGCTGTGAATTAACTAATTGCATAACTTGTTTCTTGTCAACAAACACGGTAACTAGAATATTCCACTGTACACCCATCTTGTGAAACAGTTAATTGCAAAGAGATATGTTTTGAACAGTGTTCGGCGATATACTTGACTATGCTACCGCTGTAGATTTTTTGCAAATGAAGGCTTTATGATTGTGGAATTCAGTGGTTATTTCGTAGTATAATTATATACATACATATATCATATAATGTATATGATGTATCATGTGATGTATGATGTATAATATAATATACATATATTAATTACACACACACACAACTTTACCCATATCTTAATTCAAAACTTACATCTAATTAACAAAAAATGATGGCTTTCACTGCACCGTTCCGTTGCAATATAGCCTATATATCTCGTGTTTTCGTCCATTATTCATTTGTAAGCAACTCGTTGAGTTTCCTGCAGATCTCTCATGTAATATCTTCAAATAAATACACTGCAAGTAGGTTTATTTTCACCTGACGCACGTTTCCCAGAAATTATTCTGTATCTTCAGAAGTTTGTTTGAATTGTAACTGAATGTTTAGCTTACAATTTGTGTAATTGCGCAACAACGACAGATTGTAAGCAAACATTCAATTACAATTCAAACAAACCTCTGAAGATACAGAATAATTTCTATGAAATGTGCGTCAGGTGAAAATGTATTTATTTGAAGATATTATATACATTGCAACAGTACACAGGATATGAAATTCATTTAAGTGGAATACTAATGCTATAATATATAATGTTAATAATGTTATATATAATGTTATATTATAAAATTTTCTGATGGCCACAGACATGTTTTAAATTGATTTTGTTCTTTCTTTGTAAAGTAGTCATAAGTTTTGAACCAAGCTATGTTTAAAAAAGTATGTTATGTCATAATGTTCACAATTTTATTTTATTTTATGTCATGTGAAGTATTTGTGTGTAAGTGCGCGAGTGCGCGTGTGATTTACATTTTATTTAATAACTTCGAGGAAAATTAAGATTTCGTTCTGAAACTTGGACACAGTATACTCATGGTTATAAGCTACATTTTCCATATAGGCCTAATCAATTCTCCACAACTATAATTTTTATATGTTTTTTTTAATAAAATCAGTCGTCTTTTATTCTCGTTATCTCCTAGAAAGTAATAACATTTGTAGATTAAATCTAGACAGGACTTTGCAGAATCGGACAGAGTTTAAGCCTGATTTCAGTCTATCTGTGTTCTCATCTGTGACGTTGCTAAAGTTTCAACCAATCAGAGGGCCTAAAATTTATTTGAGATGGTCCTCTTTCGAAAGCACTTCGCTCAGTTTCTTCTAAGGACTCGTTATAGAAAGACGTACTCGCTGCCACGAGTTTTTCGTGACAAGACAGGTCGTTTTCCTGTATACTTAGAAGTTGGTTCACGGTTCGAGTTCTTCGAAACCAATACCACTTATAGAACTCAATTAATAAATAGATCATTCTAGTGCTTTTCGCGTACAGTGGAAGATTTTTCCGGAGTAGGGGCAAAATATCTGCCGAGATATTTTGACAGTTACGCGAGAACACTTCAAGAAACCTGAGTTTGTGTTAGATCAATACACGATCTATTTTACCCATTTTTAAATCCCTGACATTACGTGAAGTTAAAGTATAAACAATAACAGATCATATCGCAGTGTGCGTGGGTGCAAAGACATAAATTGTCAGCTTTAGTGATCTTCGAACGGTCGACGGGCAGAGTTGCAGCGGTCGTCGAACTGCGTGCGCGGAGCGTCGAGTGGCTACGCAAACAGTGGAATTCAACGCAACAAGTAACATAGTTGTAAAACAAGCCCATAGACTCAATTATTGAAAGACAAATTTTAAATAAACAATTTCATATTATAAATTAATAAGACAATAGTAAATTTTAATGTTTTAATTTAATAAATTTTCCTACCTCCAGATATAGACTCTGTTGTAATAATTTCTATATTACCTATCTATGCAGTTTTAAATTTGTATCGTTGCAATACACACACATATAAAATAAAACAAACAACAAGACAGTTTGTCAAATCAATGAAAATAAACGGATTTGAAGATGGCAGATAATATTATTTACAAAAACCCCTTACCATCATTCTATTACACGAGTTGCTGACTCCCCAACATGACGCAGTTGCACATCAAAGAGGTATTATAATACCTCCCTAAATAGAGAAGGCGTATAAATGTAGAAAGTATAGGGTATCACTCTGATAAGCGATCAGCGCCCTGTGCAGTAACTGTTTGGACAACCAATGAGAACTTGAGGGGTTTACCCGGAACGGGGAAATTACCAACATTTCTTTTCTGATACTTTAAAATGCTCTGTGAAAACGATGTGCACCATTAGTTTTCCGAAAGCACTACAATAATTAAATTTTATTCCAGTCCCCACAACCTAAACTAGCCACTTTTTCCACAAAACAGAGCAACGTTTGTATATTATTTTCATTTGTTTTATTTGAAAATGGTAACAAAAAGGTTGAATAAGAGGAAAAGAAGAAAAAGGACGTTTCAAAACACGAATGGGAGACGTTTAACAGAAACGTAATTATAGATCTATTAGCATGTACATGTAATAATTGTAACAAATTTTATTTTTTTGAAAAACAAAATTTTATACGTTTTAAATTTTCAAACCATCATAATTCGGACCGCACAATAGGTGGAGTAAGTGTATCATGGCTTTGACGGAAAAACTAATATTATAACATTTCCGAACTGAATAATTAATTTTTACATAACAGAATTATTTATTGTTTTATCTTTTAAAAATCAGTTAATCATGTTTATAACATACGTTTTCCTTAACTTAAAGTTAACTTAAATCTGACACAGCAAAGTGTCTCGGAGATACGACGAATTTTGTTTCTCCCCTACTCCTTCTGTAAGTAACGATCAATGAAAAATATGTGACAAATTTTTTGTAAAAAAATAACAGAATTATATTTGTAACGTGTAATTCGACAGTTTTGATTCCTCCAGACTTCTGCTTAAGGAGTAAAACACTGTACTTTATGAAATTACGAACACTTACCCTACTGTGCGTTGCATAAGTTTACATCCTAGAGTTTCTACAGCCACCAAAAGTGAACGGGTAGAACGGTAAGGCCTACATCTGTTGCAATGTAAATTACATAAAATTTATCAGCTTTCTTTATGCCCTCAAGACTCTTCTTTTAAATAAATTTGGGGAATAACTTCATCACGTTACCAAGTAATAAATAGAAGATACTTAAATACATATTATTTTCAATCACTTTTTACAAGTCATTTTAAAAACAAACAGACTACTCTTTTGTTTACCGGGCTATTCAAAGATAAACCTTTCAAACTTCGTTTAACAGGTCGATAATAGTAATACTGTACTTCGTTCCGGCTTCGTTCCGGGTTGTGTTTCTGAATGTACGTGCATTCCAACACTTGTGCTTATAACATTACAGTAAGAAAATAATCGCAGTCCTTCAGGCTATACGGCGAAATTTCTAACAATGACAATTTTAATAGCGAACATATTGTCTACGATATCCATATTTTGTACATTGGATTGGAAATAAACAGGTATAGTACACAAAATGAAATACACGGAAGCGAAGAGAATTTACCGAGATTCCAAATCTTAAAACAACATAAGTCGAAAATTTAAAAAGCAAAAAAATAAAATACAGATCAAGGGAATTATTACAAAATATTAATACAAAACTAATTTAGACAGAGCCCCTCTGACGTTATGCCGACATTTTTAACCGGTATGTAATGGAGCCAGGAAATTTTGACGTGGCTACGTTTTGAACCGCGAAGTTATTGACAGGAGCGGTGTCGCTGATGTCGGTGTGCTCTAAGCCATACAACTAAGATATTAGTCTTTACTCGCTCTTTAGCAAAGGAGAATCTTTGTTACTTTCAAGCAGCTTGGAGAAACTTCGCTCAATTCGCCATTTTCGTACGAAAGTATGGAGAACTATCTTAGTATATGAAATATTCAGTTTTCGACAGAATAAACGAAAACAGGCAAAATTCGAAGTCTCGTACGGAACGACTTTCGTACGGAACACATGTTTCCTGTAAACAAGTACTGAACTATAGACCAGCAGGCAAAAGGGGTCGTGGCAGATCATAGAAACGACGGTCGCAGACTCCGAGAAGGCGAACGGGCTGAAGCTTAAACCATAATGACGATATCTGAACACTCCTGAAACTGGCTAAATAATGAAACAAGTAAAATGTGAAGATAGACGGGCGGACGAGCAGTGTGGCGTAAAAATTACACCCAACGTGTGCGCAACAGCTGTTAATTTACAGTGTTTATTACCATTATCGTGTGTTCAGAGAACTGCTGCTGGACCACGTTTACACAATTATTTTCTAAAACAAATTTAGTCTGTAAAGCATGAAATGTTGAAAATTATTTATTCAGTCATTGTTACAAATTTATGTTTTTAATACTCAGTTAACCGTATTAAAATGTCCGTTTTCTTCTTCAAGAATTAAAATACTGCAATAAACCTGGCCGATCTATTTACCACTTTTTAGTTTTCGACCACAAACTAAAATCGAACTAGGCTAGTAGACTATAGTAGACGTATTCGCCAATTAAAATGCTAGTATTGTTAGTAAAATTATACTATTGCAGGCAAATTATAATTGCTAGTATATTATGATGTACTAATATTAATATAATGTAGTAACACATATTAATATATATAATGTAACATTAATATACATAATATATAACATGTAATTATATAATACATATATAACACTATATTAATGTGGTTAAATTATCCTATATATATTTACATAATATACAGGGTCCGCCAGTGAAGCGGGAAATTTTGAAAGTCCAATAGTTCATTTTCTGCTCACGAGAGGGCGTGGAGGTTTTCAATTGTTGTTTTACATTTAATGCCATTTGTTAAACATGGAGCAGTGGTCCGGTGCACAGCGTGCTTTCTGCGTAAAATCGTTTTATAAGAATTGTGACTGTGTGACTTCTGTACAACGATTGTTTCGTAATCATTTCAATATTCTACGACATGGAAGAGTGCCGTCCGCTCATGCAATTATGTAATGGGTGAAAACGTTTGAAGAAACTGGTTCCACATTAAACTTAAAGCATAGAGGAGCAACAAGGTCTGTAAGAACAGAGGAAAACATTGAAAGAGTTCGAGTAGCATTGACGCGTAGTCCACAACGTTCTGCAATGAAACATGCATCCGCACTAAACATTAGTGACACATCGTTACGACGAATATTGCATAAAGACTTATCTTTTCACCCTTACAAAATTCAAGTAATCCAGGAGTTGAAAGATGGCGATATGCTGGCTCGCAGGATTTTCAGCGAAGAAATATTGCGACGTGTAAATGATGATGAAAACTTTATTCACCGCATGTTTATGTCAGATGAAGCACATTTTCATTTGAATGGATATGTAAACAAACAAAATAGTCGATATTGGAATGATGAAAACCCAGACGAGTTGTATGAAAAGCCATTACATAATTTATAACATAACATAACGAACATAAACATCGCCAAGAGTCTGCCATTGTTTGTAAACACACATTTTACCCTAGAGTCATGAACTTAACTACAATAGTCTTTGATGATAACGAAATGAAGCTTTTAAGTAAAGGGATAAATTATAATCTCCCACCCGTCGGTAAAAACAAACTTATCTATGAAGTCGTTGAAGCGGAGGCAGCCGTCAAATCTATTTCGGACCCACACTTACAAAATGAAGCACGTGTACTTATAAATAATAAATTCTATAGACCCATTAAATTAAACAATAATCTACCTCTCGTTTCACGTGGTCAGTCTAGGTACTCTAGTGAATATAAAACTTTAAAACACATGAAAACAAAATTAATCGACAACAATGCCCTTATCGTTAACGCAGATAAAGGAAATACGCTAGTTATCATGGACACTGATTCATACAGTGATAAAGTTCATGATTTTATTTCTAACAACAACATTAAAATATTAAACTCTGACCCCACTGAATTGTACGTCAGGGAACTTAACAATTGTATTAATAAATGTATCAATTTATTCAATGAAAGCACACGACGTTACTTAAAGCCCATCAACGCTAAAGCCCCGATATTCACAGGACTGCCTAAAATTCATAAACATAACATACCTATCAGACCGCTCGTGAACTTTACCACTGCTCCTGGCTTCAAAACTGCAAAAGCACTAGTTCGTTTGATAAAAGATAATTTACAATTACGTAATAATCATAGTATTAAGAACAACAATAATTTTATTAATGAAATTAAATCTGTTGAACTACAACCTAACCACAAATTGGCGTCGTTCGACATAACTAATTTATACACGAACATCCCAGTCATAGATACATTACAGATTTTGAGAAACAATTTATCTGACAATAGTTGCATGAACACACAGACGATAAATGAGTTAATTAATTTACTCGAGGTTGTTTTGAAACAAAACTATTTCACTTTTAATGGCTCGTTTTACATTCAAGATGATGGCCTAGCTATGGGCTCACCCCTCTCCGGCCTACTGGCCGATATTTATTTGAATTATTATGAGAATACTCACTTGCTGAACAATAATATATATGCAAATAAAATAATATTTTATGCACGGTATGTAGACGATACGTTTTTAATTTCTGATGGTACTATAAGACAAATCGAATTATTTAAAAACTGTTTAAATAAAATAAATAGAAACATCCAGTTTACTCTTGAAACAGAGGTTGATAACAAGATAAACTTTCTAGATTTAACCATCACTCGACAGATGAATAAACTAAAGTTCAACATTTATAGGAAACCGAGTACCACTGACACCACAATACACGCAGACTCTCATCCTCTTTCACATAAAATGGCAGCGTACAATAGTTTCATTCATAGATTATTGACAATTCCTTTGGATGATAATGACTTTCGTGATGAGCTAAATGTCATAAAATATATCGCGGTTGCCAATGGTTACAATAGTTTAACCATTGACAAACTGTTGAGAAAACATGAAAAAAGAATGCTTAAACCCCGAATAAACAACAACACGCAAAAAATTTTTATATCTACTAATTACATTAGCTTTATGCCTAAGGTTTTGTCTTCTATATTGAATAATAATAGTTTCACTATTTCATTCAGGACTAATAATAAGATACTGGATATTCTCAAACCGAAAAAACACACGCCTCCAGAAGAAAAAACTGGCATATATAAGTTAACATGCAATGTTGCGAGTGCTTCTACATTGGACAGACTGGGAGAGGTTTCCTTAAACGATTTCGAGAACATTTGCCAAAGAAAATACGAAACATTGACAACATCAAATCAAATTACGCCCGACACCTGACTTCACACAATCATAATTACACAGATTTTAGTTCCAATTTAATACCGTTACATGTGTGTAAGAAGGGCCGTTTCATGAATGCCTTGGAGGAATTTGAAATTTACAGTGCATATGCAAACCCAAGGAGTCGCGATATCGTGTCAAATGACCACCTGAACTTTGTATCCAACCGATTGTACGATACCGCCTTGAGTCTGCTCGCTGGGGCTACGATAAGGTAGCAACCGCTAAGTGGCAGAATGAACTTGAACGGGTGCGCACCCAAATCCGCGTACGGTTCACATGCAAATTTTGAAATTTTTACTAATTAACGATCTCGCAAGAGTGATAGTTTTACCTTTTTAATATCTGATGATGAAGCATAAGCTCTGAAACGCGTCATAGACGAAGTTACAAGAAATCACACGGCGGATAATTTAAGGTAAATAATTTATTAATTCGTACAAGTGATTTGGTTACCATATTAAACATGAATATCAAATACATGATTCATTTAAAACTTAATTTTTGATCAGCGGTTAATATTGTATTGCCGGCTAATGGAACAAGAATGCCATAGATAATTTTATTATCACATTTTTTACTACAGAGATGAAAACGTAGGGATAACCTGTTGAACAAGCTTTGAAACCTATGGTAAGCCTTCGTTAATCAGCCTGTATTTTATATGTTATAATACTGCACATAATGTCTATATTAATATTAATATTGGTTAAATATTATTAAACTTTATACTAATATTAATATTATATATTATTATATTATATTATTATACAGTTTTTGTAATTTCAAAGTTTTATGACACTTGGACTCAAAAAGAGTTTTTAAAAAATCGTAAAAATCCATGGTGGGTATTCGACTAAAGGGAATTTAAACTCGAATCCGAATGCAATGTTTACTTTGAGCGGCACTACAAGCCAAAAATTTAAATAAAAATTTCAAAAAAATTGTTAAAGTTCGTGGGGCATCATTTTGTGAATAATTTTCTTCAAAATAAGCACACGGTATCTTGAATAATTTGACAAAATTAATACCGCTCAACGCCTCTTACAAATTTTAGATGGCGTTCGTAAGCTATGTTCGCAAAAGAAGACTTTACATGTTAATATTAGTTACGTACATTTACGAAACGGACCACAGACGAACTTTACTCGCAGCTTTAAAAATTAAATTTATCTAACAATAAATGTTTAAAAGTGAGCGAGTTCTCCAGATCAGGGCGTTTACTAGTATGTATAGCCTAATATACTGGTTGTATTGGTGCCTATACATTTTAGATAACTTGCAACGTACTATTCCGTCTCCCACAAAGGCCCTGGTATACAGGTCGCATTTGTCCACAGGCCGCTATCAACCTGTCTACCTTATGCTTTCCTGTCTTCCAATTGCTGCCGGCGAAGCGTCTGATGTCGTCTGAAGGCCGACCTCTTTATCTTTCGTCAAACTTCCTCTTCGTCTCCAGCCTCCTGTTCCCTTCGTATTTCATCGTTCCCCAACGTGTCCCGCCCATTTCCATGTCAATGAAACAACTGAATATGTACAAACGGTTATGTTTTCCTGTTCCAGTCATAATATTGTCGCCAAAATATTTTAGGTTTGTTTCGTTTTACGATTAAAACATGCCTGGCTGTTAGGCAGTGGTCCAGTGTCTTCTTATTGGATACGAGACGTTTCGGAGCGGGAACTAAGATCTTACTGCCCGCCCAGGATTTAATGGAAAGACAACTGTCCACTTCAATTTATACAGTTTTAACCACTGCTCGTCTGTGTCCCTCCGCATCGCTCTCTCCCTTATTTTGGCTCCCGCTCCACTGATGATGACTCTCAATGAGACCCTGGACCACGGCCTACCAGCCCGGCATCGTATTGACAGGCCGTGAGAGCTTACTTTTTTTGTTTCTATTTATTTCCATTTTGTTCTTTGATTATTAAATTAAACACTAAGAATAATAATTTTTAAAATTTGTCAAGTGGTTTTACAGTTTCCAATCACCTTCGTACATTTGCGAACCGGCCACTGGGACAGAAGAGGAACAGGGGCCTGTGTGACTGAACAGTTCTCCAACACTTGACTATTTTATTCATTCTAAGCAATTATCACTCACTTATACAAAATATGACACTCCGGCAAAGGAAAACTT
This sequence comes from Magicicada septendecula, assembly GCA_034769895.1. Classification (NCBI taxonomy): domain Eukaryota; kingdom Metazoa; phylum Arthropoda; class Insecta; order Hemiptera; family Cicadidae; genus Magicicada; species Magicicada septendecula. The sequence goes on from CM068376.1 coordinate 207,462,905, forward strand.
AAGACATTATTTGAAATTAAATCATATTATGAACCAACTAAACAAAACTAATGCAGCGCATAGAAATAAATGCGAGCCAGAGAATTTCATTCTTAATTACTGTCCGAATTTATTTTTATAAAGAAGCCGAAACTGTCAATATAGAGTTTGGTAACGTCAATACTGCTGTCTGGACAATATGCCTTTATACCTCTAATAATAAAAACAAAAAATAAAATAAAATAATAACATATTCGTCTTTTGTCTCTCAATATCCTAAAATGAATAGGCGTTCCTCTTGAATATAAAACACCTGAGTTTCCCAACATCAGGTTAGCGGAAGATCCCTGTGGGCAGCATCGTGAGTACAAGGAATACCACCTAAAATCCTCTACCAACGCATACAATAACACAAATTTTACTTAACTCTAATCTGAACTAACAAACAACTATCCGGGCAGCAAGATGATCACACCGCTGACCATCAAGGAAGGGCAAAATAAAGCAGAAACTTATACATTTTTATTAAAAATTTAATTATTTAAGTAATGGAACCCACCAGAGTTCCTGTTCCTGGCCGCAAGACGGTGGTCAGAAATCCGATCTCTGAGCTTCCGTCCAGCCGAGGTGGTGGGCCCACTAACCCCTTAGCGGCAGGTAGAAGGCAGGGCACTTTGACGCTTTGGTGCTCTAGTTTCCTGGTCACTAGACGCCGGCCAGGACAGGAGACCTCTTAGCTTCCAACCCAGCCAGCGTTGCCTTTCCCGCTCAGACGAGGAGATGACCAGTAGTCATATCCTGACCTTAGCATTCAGCTAACACTCAGATAGCACTTACTTGGACAAAGACTCGGGTTTGAGCCGTCCCGAGTCTAAGTCTCAGTACTGAGATATAGACCTAAAATCATCTTCACTTCCACCAAAAAATAATAGTTTCGAAAAGGCAAAATTTATATGCACGCTAGTAAAATATCCGATTATTAAAAGTCGCAGAAGATGGGACAAACACCCGGATCGAAGTAGTAGGAACGTGTAAATGACGTTAATGTCAGGAGCTACTTGGAGAGAATGGTAGACAACTTTAGAGGTATTAAGCAACGTTTTTATAGTATTTCATCTACACTATTTGCTGACTTTAGCAAACTAGTCGACGTTAGCTCAACTTCTGAAGCTATTCTGTGAGAATACGGTTTTACTGATGTCTATCGGCCATCTCTTTTTCAATCTTCTGGTGTACTGATCTTGCACAAGTGGTTGGATGAGATAAATGGTATCTGTTTCAACCTTTCAGACGTTTCCTGCTTCGTTAGTGGTTCGCATAGGCAGATCTAGATGTAACATCTGGTTTTTAACATACCATGGCGAATCAGCTGTTGTTCGAAGGATTTTCGACTGTGCATGATAAATTATAATTATAACCCTATAATTGCGTGTTGTATGTCTTTGTACAAGAGGATTTTTGTTTCTTGATGACAATTTGATTTTGTGTTGTGAGTAACCAACACATTTCTTTCACCCTCAAGTAAACCTGCTTACGTTTTTTGTTATATTTTCCCTCCAACTGAGCTTGCTACCAATATGTTTGCTCTGCACCTTGCGCATGATATTCTAGATTACAAAACCTGGCGAACTTTGCTACTTTCGTATGGTGATAGTTATATGTTGTGATTGATTTGTTACTTTTTATTTTTCACCTTCTGAGTCTTTCTTCTAATTGAAACAGGTGATTCTGGAGATCTGACGGTGCTATACAGTGATTACGTATAAGGAAGAGAACAAAAAAATATTACTTATGTAGAAGGGATCTTGGAATTAAACATTTTACAGGACACCATACAACGTACTGGTCTTAGCACAAACTTTTCGAAAGCCATGACCTTAGGTAGGAGAGGACAAGGAACAACAATAAAAAAGAAGTTGAAAGATGTCAAGACAAAATTGGAAAGCGAAAACTGTTTGCATATGAAAAGAACAACAGAAATCAAAAGCGAGAAGTGCAGCGTCAAGGCGTAGTTTTCAGATGATGATGGTGATGATGACTATCAAAATTCGATTTCAAAACACGTTGACTCAGAGACTACCCAGTACACCGATGTTAACGTATCCAATATCAAAATATCAGCTTATCCCGTTAAATAACTCCTGCACAGTGGTGTTCTCGAGAAGAATTAATTGCTGCAAACGAAAATAGCCGCGAATAAACTGAACACGACTATTAATCATAAATCAACGTTAGTCACATGTGGATGACTTAAAAATAGCCAGTGCGTGTTTAATGTCGAGAACAGGAAGCAGTGTGCAACGAAACAAATCAATTAGCACATTTACAACGCTCTGCTCAAAACATGTTTGACAAAATGTAAAGGCTGAAATTTCTATTTTTCATATTTATGAACTTATACGAGTAATGAATGTTTCTGCACGTTCTTACTCTGTGCTTACAATACACTAAGGATTGTTATTAAATAAAATAAAGAACAGGGAGGAGTCATTAAACGATGTTTCACCGTAGATAAGATTTTTCCACTGCAGCTACTCGTAGAAAAAAGAAGGGAATATAACATACAGACCCATCTGACTTGTATCGGCTTTTGTAAAGCCTTTGATTATGACTTTAGAGAAAAACTGTGACAAACAACCTATATAACACTTCGGCCCTTCCAGTAATGCTACATGGAAATGAAACGTGAATACCAACAGAGGCAAAAAAAGACGAAACTTCAAACATCATATATGAAATTTCTCGGAAGAAGTATATACTAAAAAGGTAAGTAAAAGCGAAACCACAGGGAAAGAACTGAATGTAGAACCGCCACAAGAGAAGTATAAAGACATAAGGACTAATTTGAAAGAACACTTGAACAGACTGGACAATAAACGCATACCACATTTAGTATACATATAAGCCTACCTTTAGTTCGTCACATTGTTAGCGGCAATCAAGTTATGTCTGTCCTCGCGTTGGGCATCAATATGATATATTTAGATATGGGTGCCAAATTTAATAAATTGTATTACAATGAACTGACGGATTAGACTTATATAATAAGTTATTACTATCTGTGCATAAATATATATTAATTTTAAATATACAAAATTATATTATTTAATAATTTAACATTTTTTACTTGCGAAATTTATGAAAATATTTTAATGAAAAAAATATGTACCATATTATAAAGAACCCTGATTTACCATATAATTAATATAAATGCCCAAAGAGATTATGCCCGCCATAACTATCTCAGGGGACTGGTAAAAGGTGTTCATATATTGTTACTGTTACACACCTTCTGCAATAAAATTTTCTTTTCACCAAAGGCAGGAATTCTTGTCACCCTCGGTGTTGTCAGTCTTTTGAGTTGCCTGGGATCCGCACGTTCTCGTTCATCGATTGTAGGTCGTTGACCTGCATTTCGTTGCTAACCTGACACGTTTGCCAACACCCTTGTTTTTACACTTGCGGTCGCGCTGTCTGGTGAAGCTTTCCGATCCCATTGTTCGGCTTTTCTTTTGTCGGGCTGCATCCTTCTTCTTCTTCTCAACCAAGAGATTAGAGGGCTTAATCACCACATACCTTCTTCGTTCTTTTACTCCATCCAAGTATACTCCTGCCTGGGCCATCCCCTACAACTACGCCCTTCGATCGTTCCCTCGATTAGGATGGTGAACCAATTTGAATGGCGTAGCAAGTGACCAACCATATTGCTTCTTGTTTCCACAGTGGTTCCAGTGACCTTTTCTCAACTACTCTCTGAAATCTTATCGTTAGGGACTCTTTCCGCACAAAATATTCTTAAGCCGCTCCTCCAGCTGCTTTGGTTTCCCATGCCTTTGTTGTCGGTTTCGTAACATCTGCTCCCATTTGGTTCACCGAACTCTTCTCTGCTTGCGTAACGCTGGTGCCATTTTGTTGCAAAGTTTCAGAACTTCTAATGCCTTTGCTATCTCTGGTAATTACACTGCGATTTCTATTTGGCGATCTTAATGCCTTGCTAGCTTCTTTTTTTCTATTAAATGCCTATCAGACATTTCATAATTTCGGTATGTGGTAATTTTTATGGGAGTATTAAAAAAAATTGTGACTGTATTTCGCTGGCGCTTGGTAATATTTTTTATTCCACAGTTTCAGGGCCATGAGATTCCCGTAACAATATCATATGAGTGTGGGTGTGTATCGTAGACGCGACTGTAGAGCTGTATTCTCTACGTCACATAATATTTTCAGTCGAGGCTGAGCGAGCGACAACATGTAGGCAACACAACGTGGGGTCGTGTCACGACCAGGCACTTCAGTGCGTTACACGACAACTACAACCCACAAACACGCACATGTAATGTTCTGTCTGAAACTACGGTCGCCTTTGTTGCCTTCAACGCGTCATTCTAGTGTTTATTTTTTCCGCACTGAAAAAATGCTCGCGCTACTTGTGAGAAAACGTGTATAATACAACCCATCAGTACACACACGGAGTAGCCCGTAAGCCAAGAAGGGGTTTACAGTAAACAATTTCTACAGTATACTATACTATTATAATTTTAAATAATATAATGCTCTCTATTACAATACGATAACCGAAAAATGAATCGACTGGTGTAAAAGTAGTGTTTGAGAATTATTATAAATAAAACAGAATATATTCGCATTGGAACTATTCCACAGGGCATACAGCTGGATGAAGAACAGAGATGACTTCAAAATACCCTGCAAGAAGAATACGAATAACCTAGAACGAATCGGTGGATGAAGAAATTAATTAGGGATAGACAATCCAGGAAAAAAGTAGTTTCAGTTATGAAAGGTACACTTTAGGATCTAATAAACAATACCAAAGAAACTAAGTGCAATAAGAAACAAGCAGAGGGCTGTTGGAATCCTATTAAAAGGAGCTCAACGTCAGAGCGATAACTACTTATTTTTTTAAATTCTGAAAGTTTAGCCCAGTACATGATGAATTGTTTTAAATTTTATGAAGTAGGCTACCTCTAGCTTATAATTCATATTTTTTGACAAATAAAGCTGGAGATCCATCTTCTTTTTTTTGTATAAAACGTTTTACATACACTAATTTAATTTTTTATTAATTTCTTTTAATGATTCTCGTGTTCTTTGAAGTTACAACTCTAGAGCATCGCTGGATCGTACATGATATAAAATATCTGCGTAAAACAATCAAATACCTCACAAACTCCCAAATGACGTGCTTATCGATCATTCAGCGTGCTGTCTGCAATCTCAAAATTCTTGGAAAACTCGTCCTAAAACATCTAACGACGAGACCAAGCACTATCACAAAATATCTGTTCTTTCTCTTTAAGTGTTGTCTTCGTTTCAAAGCTTGAAAGTAATCAAGACTTTAAGTATTTTCGAAGCTGCAAATCTGAAAACGTGAATGCTGGTGCATTTATACCACTCGTGTAAGTTACTCTACAATTATTATCATCTTCTTGTTATACGATTAAATATGTTTATATAAGTATGAAAGTCCTTGTTACGAGGTACGAGTAAATAAAGTGTATCTAGTAATACAGTGTACATTTCCAAGTCCAAGTTGAGACAAAAACACCAAACTATATATTAAGGAAACACCAATTTAGCAGGTAACAGCAGATAGAGACTGTACAATCCGCTGTTACCACTACAGAGTACAAGAGGTAAAAACAGATATTTATAATACAGATGGCAGCAGCAGAAAATGGCTGTTGGCTACTGCCTCACCATTAAAGAGAACAGTAGGTACTCTTTGCTATAAACTCTGATGTTTGTAACAAAGCTCGCAGCAGCACAAAACGGCTGAAGAGTCAGGGATTACCACTTAAGAGCATAGTACATAGCGAATTCTGAGTACTCAGCCGTTTCGAGTACAGCTGGGGGTAGGAGACAGCGACTGTACAGTCAGCTGTTACTATCACAGCTCAGAGTACGTACTGCTACAGCAGCACCTTTGCTACCGAGCAAGGAATGTGGTGACGTATGCCATTCCGCTGCACGTATCACGATACTACTACACATTAAAAAATATCGGTATGGAGAACCATACATGACTTCCATATTCTTAGATTTATATTTAAAATCATTTTCAGCCAAACAGCCAGGCTGTGTCTTACCTGCCTTTTTATTGCTGTATTAAATGAAAAATATTATATTACATTAAAATGAAAAAATTATAATTTTATTGCCTGGCAACAAAATTATTTTATTTTTAACAATTACCATTGTTTCAAAAAGTTTAAATAAATTTTCAAGTACTTTACTCTTGTTAAAACGTAAAAGGTTGCAGGTAAACTACCCCTTCCCCTTAACCGATCATCACCAAAATCGAAAGTCATTGAGACCTCTACAATTCAGGGACGTATGCAAAAAATTATTTGATTCTGTTTGAATTTGCGGCTGTTATCGTTTGCCATAGAAAATACGCTTGATAAAAAAACGTTGCAGGTAAACTACCCCTTCCCCTTAACCGATCTTCACCAAAAACAATAGGTCTTGAGTACTCTACAAATCAGGGCTGTATGCAAAACATTATTTGATTCTGTTTGAATTTGCGGCTGTTATCGTTTGCCATAGAAAATACCCTTGTTAAAAAAACGTTGCAGGTAAACTACCCCTTTCCCTCAACCGATCTTCACCAAAAACAAAAGGTCTTGAGAACTCTACAATTTAGGGCTGTATGCAAATAATCTTTTGATTCTGTTTGAATTTGCGGCTGTTATCGTTTGCCATAGGAAATACCCCTGTTAAAACATAAAACGTTACAGGTAAACTACCCCTTTCCCTTAACCGATCTTCACCAAAAACAATAGGTCTTGAGTACTCTACAAATCAGGGCTGTATGCAAATAATCTTTTGATTCTGTTTGAATTTGCGGCTGTTATCGTTTGCCATAGAAAATACCCTTATTAAAAAAACGTTGCAGGTAAACTACCCCTTTCCCTCAACCGAACTTCACCAAAATCAACAGATCTTGAGACCTCTACAATTCAGGGCTGTATGCGAAACATTATTTGATTCTGTTTGAATTTGCGGCTGTTATCGTTTGCCAAACAAACAAAAATATCGGTATGGAGAACCATACATGACTTCCATATTCTAAGATTTATATTTAAAATCATTTTCAGCCAAACAGCCAGGCTGTGTCTTACCTGCCTTTTTATTGCTGTATTAAATGAAAAATATTATATTACATTAAAATGAAAAAATTATAATTTTATTGCCTGGCAACAAAATTATTTTATTTTTAACAATTACCATTGTTTCAAAAAGTTTAAATAAATTTTCAAGTACTTTACTCTTGTTAAAACGTAAAAGGTTGCAGGTAAACTACCCCTTCCCCTTAACCGATCTTCACCAAAATCGAAAGTCATTGAGACCTCTACAATTCAGGGACGTATGCAAAAAATTATTTGATTCTGTTTGAATTTGCGGCTGTTATCGTTTGCCATAGAAAATACGCTTGATAAAAAAACGTTGCAGGTAAACTACCCCTTCCCCTTAACCGATCTTCACCAAAAACAATAGGTCTTGAGTACTCTACAAATCAGGGCTGTATGCAAAACATTATTTGATTCTGTTTGAATTTGCGGCTGTTATCGTTTGCCATAGAAAATAAAACGTAAAAGGTTGCAGGTAAACTACCCCTTCCCCTTAACCGATCTTCACCAAAAACAATAGGTCTTGAGTACTCTACAAATCAGGACTGTATGCAAAACATTATTTGATTCGGTTTGAATTTGCGGCTGTTATCGTTTGCCATATAAAATACCCTTGTTAAAAAAACGTTGCAGGTAAACTACCCCTTTCCCTCAACCGATCTTCACCAAAAACAATAGGTCTTGAGAAATCTACAATTCAGGGCTGTATGCGAAACATTATTTGATTCTGTTTGAATTTGCGGCTGTTATCGTTTGCAAAAAAAAAAAAAATTTCCCTTGATAAAAAAAACCGTTGCAGGTAAACTACCCCTTCCCCTCAACCGATCTTCACCAAAAACAATAGGTCGCGAGTACTCTACAAATCAGGGCTGTATGCAAAAAATTATTTGATTCTGTTTGAATTTGCGGCAGTTGTCGTTTGCCATAGAAAATACGCATGATAAAAAACGTTGCTGGTAAACTACCCCTTCCCCTCAACCGATCTTCACCAAAAACAATAGGTCTTGAGTACTCTACAAATCAGGGCTGTATGCAGAAAATTATTTGATTCTGTTTGAATTTGCGGCTGTTATCGTTTGCCATAGAAAATACCCTTGTTAAAAAAACGTTGTAGGTAAACTACCCCTTTCCCTTAACCGATCTTCACCAAAAACAAAAGGTATTGAGAACTCTACAATTTAGGGCTGTATGCAAATAATCTTTTCATTCTGTTTGAATTTGCGGCTGTTATCGTTTGCCATAGGAAATACCCTTGTTAAAACATAAAACGTTACAGGTAAACTACCCCTTTCCCTTAACCGATCTTCACCAAAAACAATAGGTCTTGAGAACTCTACAATTCAGGGCTGTATGCGAAACATTATTTGATTCTGTTTGAATTTGCGGCTGTTATCGTTTGCCAAACAAACAAAATTTCCCTTGCTAAAAAAAAACCGTTGCAGGTAAACTATCCCTTTCCCTCAACCGATCTTCACCAAAAACAATAGGTCGCGAGAACTCTGCAAAACCGGGCTGTATGCAAAAAATTATTTGATTCTGTTTGAATTTGCGGCAGTTATCGTTTGCCATAGAAAAAAAATCTACAGACAGACAGACACACAGACAGACAGACACACAGACACTTTTCGGAAAACGACTTTTTTTCATGTTTTGAGTGTAGTAGAATCAGAATCTGCAATAATCTCGAACACGATTTTTTTTGCCATCACCATACTTCCATTCCTTAAGGAATATGGAAGTAATAAGTTTAATACTGTCTCTCACACGGTATTTCTAATTGGATATAGCCATTATGTTTTATTTTTGCCTGTTTAATTTATTGCTTACACTTTTCCGATCACTATTAACTACCAATAACAATGTTAGTTTAGAAAGTGTAATTATACGGATACTTAAACGGATTTAACGGCAATATAAAGTACAGTCAACTAATAACAAAAATTCTAATTAACAGGTAAGATGGTTGACTAAGTTATGACTTACCTCATGTAAGTGGTTGGGCCAATTCCGAGTCTGTTTCAGACTCCTCGCCATCATTGTTGTCACTGACACTTTCACTGTTTTCATCATTAGTGTCGTCACTGATACCTCCTGTTTCAATTACAAAACTGTTAATAATGACTGACGTAATGCCATCTTTATCCCAGTAGTAGTCCTCCATTCGTATAACGTGGTTTTCATATCCCGTCCAGTCACAAGGTGTAACTGATTCAAGTGGCATTTCAGTCATTTTCTTAAGCGCACCTAACGATAAATCTCCTGTTGTATTATTGTCCCGTATTCTACGCTTCATTTTCGCCCATGCTAATTCAATAGCGTTCAGATCGCACATATACGGTGGTAACCGAAAAGGTGTGACCAAAAGCTTTCGAAATAGCGACAATTTTAAATGTATTTTTTCTTTTGGTCTATGTGCTTCTATAAGACAGTAAAGTTGTTTGCGAATTTTTCATCATAGTAGATGCCGTTTCTAAAAAAACACTCTCTAATTTCTTCTTTTAGAGCGTATTTTGACGGTTCCTTGTCAGTTTGGGTACAGTGGTAGGGAGCACTGTCCATTATAACTATTGATTTTGGTGGTAAATTTTGTAAAAGCTTTTCATTAATCCATTTTTCAAAATTAACACTATTCATTTGTCCGTGATAGTCCCCACTGGAAGAACCGGCCTTGAATATAAGTTTCGTGTAGTTATACATCCATTTCTGCTCCCTGCATGCAATATTATTAGTCTCTTCGAGCCACTCTGATTAATGTGAATATAGCATTCATCACTTCGCCATCCTTTCTGATGCGGTAAGTTACTTTCTACCCATGTTTCATCTAGTAACACTATCTCTCTATTCTCTTTTGGATGAAGTTTAAGCTGTGAAAGATAACGATGCCGCCACATCACAATTTGCGGTCTTTCAATTAGTAGAGTTCTTTTATTATAAATCTTAAATCTTTTCCACTTAAACCCTATTTCCTTAATTATTTTTCGTAAAAAACTGTTACCCCACGGAAAATGTATTTTTTCACCACGGGTAGAAGTTTTGCCACTGTCGGCACTATTTTCTGCACTGTGTAAAAATCATTAATAATTCTTCTGATTACACATCTATCAATCTCGTCCACGTTTACCACAGTGTGATTCGGTCTGTTTTTCTCCGTTTCCCTGGGGTACTTAAACGCTGATCCGGGCAATTTTCTAGACGCGTATTATGTTCTTTCCGGATTTTCTTAATTGTAAATTCTGAAACGCCAGTGTAATATGCTGCTCGTGCTTTAGCGTTTTTAACCGTGAAGGAACCCTTTCCTTGATTTTTCATCACACTTTTCAATAACAGATGACACAATTTCACGTCCTTCCGAATGAATTGTTTTGTTACTTTTTTGCGAAGTCATTTTAATATTACTTTTTAACGGAACTACTCGTAACATGTAATTATTCATGTAAAATTCACTGCTTAGTAATTGACAACGAACGATAAAACAATTAAACGATAGGCTAACAGTAAATTTGTAGCGAAAAAGAATACAAACTTAAACAAAATATTCAATAAATTACACTGACATATAATGTACGAACGCTCAAACTAATACGCACACAAAATCACAACTGAATACGTCTTCTGAACAACTGCATACAGAACAAATACTTACTGAACAATGTGTACAGAACCAGTAATAGCGCACCAACACAAGCGCCCGTTACCATTCAGTAGATCCCCCCGCTCTTCAGGCGTCTCGGTAGCACAGCTGGTGCACGTACAGTAGTGGCTGCTGTATACCCAGTCTGTTTGCAGTGAACCTGGCAGTTGGAGACTTCAAATGTACAGTCAGCTGTCAATACTACTGAGCTGAGTACGTGTGACTACTGTACTCAGCTGTGTGCATTACAGGTTTCAGTTGGAGTCTACGAGAGTACAGCCTATTCTTAACACTACAACACAGAGTATGTAATCGATTCTATACAATAAACTGTTTATAGTACCTACAGTTGGCAGTAGGAGGCAGCAACTGTACAATCAGCAATTACCAACACAGCGTAGAGTAAGTTACAGTTCCTGCAAACCCAGTTGTCTGCAGTACAGCTGTCACTAGTAAAACCAACTACACAGTTAGCTGTTACCAATACAGCGAACTTTTTGCAGTAAAGATTCCAGTAGGAAGCAGTGACTGTACAATCAGCTGTTACCACTACAGCACAGAATACGTAACTGGTGCTGAACTCAGCTGTGACCACTACAGGTCAGAGTAAGCAATGGTTGTTGTGTACTCAGATATTTATGTACACCTGGCTTAGGAAACAGCGACTGTACAGTTGGCTGTTACCACTATAGCGCAGAATACGTAACTGCTGCTGTATACTCAGCTGTGACCACTATAGCACAGAGTGGTGCACAATGGCTACTATATATTCAGCTATTTGCAGTACAACTGCCAGAAGGACGTCGTCACTAGGTAGTCAGCTGTTACCACAATAGCTCAGTGTACGCCATGTATGTTAAAAACTCAGCTGTTTGTAGTATACGTGGCAGTAGGAAATAGCGACTTTACAGTCAGTTGTTTCACTATAGCGGAGAGTGCGTATTGGGTGCTATACATTAAGCTGTTTGGAGTACAGATGGTAGTAGGAGACAGCGACGGCACAGGTAGCTGTTACCACTACATCGCAAAGTGCGTAACAGCCGCTCAGTTGTTATCACTTTAGCGGAGATTACGTATTGGGGTGCTATATAGGCTACTAAGATGTTTGCAGTATGGCAGTATGAAACAGCGACTGTGCAGTCAGCTGGTACCACTACAGCACAGAATACGTTATGGTTGCTATATACCCAGTTGTCTGCAGTACAGCTGGGTGTTGGAGGCAGCGAATTATAGTGTTATGGAGCTCGAAGGAATCACCGGCTTAAAATCACTCGCTAAACCCAGAGTAGTCGAATGTCACAATTTTTATCAATTGACCTAGAAAATAATTATACTCCTGTTACATTCTACTATATTATTCAATGAGCTGAACACAAACAGTAGTCACTAAGCTGATAAATAACAGTACACCAAAACTATTGAAGAGTTTTAATATGCAACCACTGAACAGCTGCAATATGCACAACAATTCGCAATACCGAACTGCTGTCGCGGCACCTCCGTCGACGTACACAACATTGTTGTACTTCGAGGAAGATTCAGAAATGTTTACTCGCTTTTTTTAAAGTTGTCGAGGGAGATTCATACCCAACAATTCCTACACAGCCTATGTATGCGACGGGACAAAGTGGTGTGTAGTATGAGGAACGTATACACGATCTTTACGGCTGAGCCGTTTTTGTGACTGTAGACGTTAGGCGTGCCACGTAGGCGAATTATTTCGTATAAATATTATGTACGAGGTTTGATCAAAAAGGGCAAAAATGACTGATCAAAACTATTTTTTATGGTGTTTTATAAATTGTATAGTAATATTCATAATATTTTAATATATTACAATGATTAATATGCAAATTACTTGCATAAATTAATTAACTTTTAATTATATAAATTTCTTTTGATTATGATTATCTAGTAGGACCTGTTTCCTTGTGCCCCACGTTGGGCAGCCATTAATATAATGAATAATATGCAAATTACTTGCACAAATTAATTACTTATGATTAATATAATTGATCATATGTTTATTATTCTAATTACCTTTGTCCCGTGTTGGAACGAAATTTAATATAGTGAATAAATGTAAATGTAATTTACATTTGTGGACATTAATTATTTTGTATAAACTGAATAATTACTCTAATTATTTATAGCTCAACAAATGATATCAGTTAACAATTAATATTGTAAATTCAATTTACATCACTGAGCAAAAGAAACTCTTAGAAAATTACTTTGTGTTCTTTAAAGATTAATTTAACATCTGGGTTATCTGTAATAATGTATAATGCCTGTGTAGAATCAACTTAAATAACTAATTTATTATTCATTCATAGTAAATTATAATCATACATATAAAAACGTCGTTGCACCTGTAAATACATACATATTTCCAATAAACAAGTTCTAGTTTAAATATTTGCTGAAATAAAGAAGACATACATACATAAATCATATAATATAACAATTCAAATACTAATTATTGATGCGTTCATTAATCCCAGATAGTTTTTTGTTAACATATTCGTTATTTATACTTTTAACTCTAATTATATTCATTACGTTTATTTATAACTTCCCAGGGTAGGAATTCTTTGAAAGAATCAGGTCAGTAGCAGCAACTTAAAGTAATAAATTAATAATGGTTACTTGAGTTTTATGGAATATCCGTTTAGTGTCCAGTGATGTCCGGCCCATGTGGTGATGATGACAGAAAGACACATCTCGTTAACTGCCGTCGATAGCACAACACTTGTATACACCCACGATCACTCGCGTCGAAGTAGAGTTGTGTAAATAAGTAATGGATTTAGTGTTCGTTTGAATAATTCATTTTAAAATGAGTGTTGTATGTTCATTTTTAACATTAATGTTTATGTCTGTTCGCCACTTATTTCACCTTCTATCAATGTATGTGTGATTAGATTAGTTCGTTCAAATGTTTCATGTTCTATAATGTTTAATGTGATTTAGTAGCACTGAGTAAATTTTAAGTTCGTCTATTTTGTACAATACACAAGTAATGATATTTGTACGTGTCGAGATTGTATTGTTCACTTTAAATGATTACTACATGAGTCCGTTAAATCGCACTTTGAAATTCACTATTAGAAGATCACTAAGTCTGACTATTATGACATGACGATTTCACTAAGTCTGTTAATTTACGATTTTGATGTACCAACTTCCGAAACTTGACATATAATCTCCGAAAATTAGAATAGACTGGCTTGAAAAATTAAAGTATACTACTCTGAAAATTAAAGTGTATTACTATGAAAAATTAAAATGTACTAGCCCCGTCCCTGTGTTAGACATATATATTTTTTATCAGTTCGTCCCTACTCAAATTTTGTCTTCCTCGCTGTCCACGCCTTTTCTTACTTGTGATAGGTCAGTTTTTAGTTTTCTCGGAATACTTTTTCCCACTACGTTAGGACTCTTCGTTATCTTTCTTCTGATACGTCTTTTGCTTTTGGTTACTATGGAAACTGTCCTCTCCACCAGTGTTCTTCGCAAGTCTTGTCTTCTGATAGGTTGCCAGACATCCCCCAGATTTTGTTCTGTCGAACGTTGACCTATTTCGTAGAATCTCTAGCTATTATACGCCTGTCGATCACTCTTTTGTGTGAGGTATACGCAGCGTTTTTCTAAGTTGTCCTCATCTGTTCTCGGGTCCTTCCGAAGTATTGTTCTCTCCTACACCCCTTTTTTGTAACTATTAATAATTCTGGACATCTGTTAGCTGGTGAAGTCACCCTAACTTTCTACTCGTAAATTGCGTCTGAGACTTAGACGTTATCTCCAGCTGTGTAGCATGATTGGAATCCTGTCCATTCTCCGCTTCAATCATTGTTTCTGAAAGTGCTGTACGTACGCTCCTTTGTAAACATCTTGGTTCCCCTTTTTGCAGTACCTCGTATTCTGACGTAACCTGACTGAACGTATGCCTTAATTCCCAGTACACGTGTGAGTGTCCTCGCCTGCTTTGTCTCGGCTGTTGCGGGTAATAATTCTTAGCTAAACTTCCCCTGTCATCTCGTACATCCAATTTTTATAGTTGAGTAGAACTTAACGTCTTCCTATTGTCTTGTTAGCGACGCTGCTCTGACATATGCACTTTACGTTTTATTTATTGCGTCAACTAGAAGTCGTTGACACAACTTCGTGTGAACACACTCCGTCGAGGAGAAAATTTAAAATTTTTAAAATTTTTGCTCGTTACAATATTTTAAAACATAGTTCCATTTAAAAAACGTTTAATCCACATAATTCCCCCGTGTTTTATGCATTATGTGGTCAGAAAACTTTCCCGATTGACACAATTTCGTTACACGCTGCAATTTCAGAAATGAGAAACATATACACGATCTTTACGGCCGAGCTGCTTTTGTGACTGTGGAAGTTAGGCGTGCCACGTAGGCGAATTTTTTCGTATAAATATTATGTACGAGGTTTGAGTAAAGAGGGCGAAAAATGTCCGATCAAAATTGTTTTTAATGGTTTTTTATATATTGCAACGTAACAAATTGCAAAGTGGCATAATATTATATTGTATGTGTACAAATTTACATGTAATTTATGTTTGTGATGCCCCACGTTGGAAGCGACATATTTATGATCTCGATAACAAATTGCAAATTTAATATAATTTAAATTTGTGGAGCCCCACGATCTTGGAGCGCCAAATTTATGCAACGTTACATATACATAAAATAGGCGTGACCGTTCAAGATTGACAAATTATTTAACAATATACCATTTAAATTGGGTGTCAGGTGTATCTGCAATAAGAACTCTATGTAACTTGAAACGGTAATTAAAATTTATTTGATACTATTAAAAAATGTGCACATGGCACTGACTTCGATTTAAAACATTCGTTATTATTTGTTGTTATGCCGTAAGGCTTAAGCTATATACATCCTTACTGACTAAATATTCTATTCTACTAATTATTGTATAAAAGAAAAATCTCATTTTCAGACTATTCAGTCAATTAATGTGTCTCAAAATATCAATATTTAAATCTCTTTTTCTATATTGTAATGTACTCAAAATATTAATAGTTATTGAATTTATCTTTTGTTTCTCAGTACTGTTTTCTCAAATACTAATTGTTTTCATTTAAATGCTTCGTAATCATTTATATCATATTAATTTGAGCTCTTGTTACGTTAATCGTATTTTTAAAACATCTATGATTTTAATTCTACTTTACAAGAAACATTGCTCTTACTTTTAAGTAAAATAGAAATGTCTTTAATTGTCTTTGAGTTCTTTGTATGATTAAGATATAAATAAGTTGTTTATCACCTTATTGTCGTCAATCATACTCGATCATTTTTGATCCATCGGTATTCGTCCTCGTCTCGCCTCCAGCGTCGGCTGTCTCTCTTCTCCTCTTGTCCAGCGTCGGCTGTCTCTCTTCTCCTCTCGTCCAGCGTCGTATCACTCTCTCTCTGGAACTCTCCTCTTGTCCAGCGTCGTATCTCTCTCTGGAACTCTCCTCTTGTCCAGCGTCGAATCACTCTCTTGTCTAGTGTCGAATCACTCTCTGGAACTCTCCTCGTGCTGTTTCTGACGTTAATGGATCTTCTTATGTATTTCTTCTTATGTACTGATGTTATTAATTAAAATGATTGTCTTTACAACTTAGTTGCATAGTTGTACGTAACTGGAACATTTAAAAAAAATAAATACGCCGTGCTGACGGGCATAAGCTCCCGCTGCACCGTGGATGATTTAAGAAAGAGAACCACTGTAGCTTGCGTGTCCTATTTATACCCATGTCTTGGTCGACACCTGCAGTGGTACGAAATCGACATGTTAGAAACTGTCTCTGGATTCAGTTCCCCCACTCTTTGTCAAATTCGCTATTTTTTATATTTCTGCGAATTGTAGAGTCCTGTAAGTATACTCTTATACTTATCTTATAACTATTTTTACAACACATGTTCACTGTAATTTTGGACATTGCAACTTAACCCTTTCGATTTGTACACAGTTATTTCACTATTACACTCGTACGGTGTGTCACTTTCGCGTGGTTTTCGTACACAGTATTTAGTAAATTTTATTACATTTTATTGTGCTTTTGGATTTTAATTCTTAATTATAGTTTATGAATAATTACGGAAAAACAGTAATTGTGCAATTATTCATCTTGGGGTGGCAAACTCGCCTGCAGAGACCTGCGTTCACACACACTAGCAAAATACTGGTGTACACACTTTCAGTTACATTTGTGTGTGTGTGCACGTCGATTCAGGTCGAAACACCTGTTCATATTTTTGTCTGAGCCAAGCTTGCAATCCCTGACATGCTTATTTCTAATATATTATTAATTATTTACAGTTTATTAGGTAAATTTAAATTTTTATATTCCATGCTCAGTGCATCACTTATTTGTACTGTCGCATTATTCCTCTGCTTGGTAACAAAAAAAAATTTAATAAATTTATTTATTATAATTTTTTATTTATTTATTTATTATTATTATTTGCAAAACAAAATGTAACAAATAATAAAGAATAATATTCGTCATTTCACCCTTAATTGGAGTGTATATAAATGTCTTACCTCCCCTCTTCGTACGCTCACTGCTCGTGACCTTGTAGTAGGGTGGCTTCAACAAACAGCTGATCTGACTGGTTTCATTGACCTCGTTGTTTTCATGTGTAGAACTTCCTAAATGACGTTGCGTGGAATTTACCAATTTCTTTCTTCTGTATCTCATCATATACGATGAAAGTGTTCTGTCCTACTCGCTGTCTTAACGTATACGGTCCATTATAAAGTCTGAAGAATTTCTTCGCCGTATTATCACTCCGTTTTCCCACTGGATTTGCTTTGAGTAGTATACTTTCTCCCACGTTGAATTGTAGCTTGTGAGTTAGATTAAATCTCTCTACTCTCTTGTTACCCCTTTCTATTATCCGTTGCCTTGCGTATCCAATTTTCACACTTATTGGTACAGGTACATTTTGGTTATTAGGTTTGTTTATATACTTAGTCCAAAATATGTTTGGCTTCTTATCTTCTTCTAATTCCATTGGAGTGTATCCTGTTGCTTCACTATAATTTTCATTAATGGCTTTTTCAAGAAATGGTAAATATTCTGCCCATTTATTGTGTTGATCATGGCAATATATTCGTAAATATTTACCTAATTCTTTGTTAACTCTCTCAGCAAGGTTTCCTTGAGGATGTCTTATGGATGTGAGTACTGGTTGTATTCCATTTTCCCTTAACGTCCTCTCCCATTTTTCACTTTGGAATTGTAAACCTTGATCACTGAGTACCTTCTTCATTTTTCCATATAACGGAATATATTTCTGCAGTAGTATCTTTAGAACAACTTTGGTTGTGGGTCGCATAATTGGGTACAGTCGGACTGCCTTGGAAAACACATCGATACATACCAATATGTGCTTCACACCTCGACTTGATCGTGGTAATGGTCCCAGAAAATCCACTGCAATTAGCTCTCCTTTGTTCTCCTTCTGTATACTCTGCATTCCTACATATGTGTGTAAATTCGGCCCTTTCGCCGTTTGACACTCATAACACTTCTTTACTTCCTTCTTTATCTTTCGATACATATTATTAATCGTAAAATCTTCTGTAGACTCAAATAACATTTCAGAGCGGCAGCATGTGCTGGTCGAATTAATTTTTGTAGCATGTCATTCGTTAGTACTATCTTCCAGTCTTGTCTTACTAACCTGAAAAGAATTCCATTTAGTACCTTATAATGATTTGGTAGCTGTTCTTGGTCCTTCATCTCCCTTATCGTCACATCCAAATCTTGTTGATGTGCTAAGTTTTTCAGCATTTGTTTTACTTCATCATTCTCTTTGAATTTAATTGATAACAATCGTACTTCTTTCTTTTCACTCACATAAACTTCTTCACATTCTTCTTTGATGTATCGGCTTAGTGTATCCGCTATAATATTATCTTTACCTTTACAGTATTTAATGGTGAATGAGTATTCGCTAATGGCTAAAATCCATCTTAATAATCGGGCATTTGTTATTTTACATTTCAATAAAAATGATAATGCTTGGTGGTCAGTATGTATCTCAAAATGAGTACCATAAACATAATATCTGAATTGCTTAAGAGCGTATACTATAGCGAGTATTTCTTTTTCTGATGTGGAGTAGTGTTTTTCAGCTCCTTTGAAGACTCTACTGGCGTAGGCAATAACTCGGTGCTCTCCCATAGTATCTTGTTGATATAGTACACTTCCTACTGCGTAGTCACTAGCATCGGAGTATATTACGAATTTTCCTTCTCGTTGAGGATGATGTAACATAATATTTTCGATGAACAACTCTTTCACTTGGTTAAAGGCATCTTGATGTTTCTTCTCCCACTTCCATTTTTTTTCTTTCTTCGTCAGCTCTAGAAGCGGTTGCGTATATCTTGCATATAACGGTGAGAATCTTCTGTAGTATCCTGTGAGTCCTAAGAATGCTCTTAACTCTTTGAGATTTCCGGGTATAGGGAAATTAGTTATGCTGGAAATTTTGATAGGATCGGGTTGAATACCAGAGGATGAAATAATGTGACCTAGGAATTGGATACAGGTTTTGATAAATTCACATTTGTCTAGGTTAAGGGATATGTTCGCTTGCCTAAACTTGTGGAATATCGTGCTTAGATGTTTTATATGTTCATCTAACGTTTTAGATACAACTAAGATATCATCTACAAATATCATGGTGTAGGGTTCCACTTCAGGTCCTAGGGCTCTTTCTAGACACTTTACGATGGCTGCCAAACTCGTGCTTAATCCGAAGGGTACTACCCTGTGTTGGTAGCATTTATTTTTATACAGGAAAGCAGTGTACTTTCTATTCTCTTCACGAATTGGAATCTGCCAGAAACTTGAGCGTAAATCTAGCTTCGTCAGATACCTTGCTCCTTCACACTTAGTAAATAATTCGTCCGCAGTTGGTGCACAGTTATACTCCTTTAATACAATGCTGTTCAGCTCCCTCATGTCAAGGCATAAACGTATCTCTCCATTTTTCTTCTTCACTACCACTAGAGGATTCAGGAAGTTGCTGTTCGATCGCTCTATGACTCCACTTTCGATCATACGCCGAATTTCGAGTTCAACCTCTTCCTCATATCGCATTGGGATAGGGTATGTCTTCCTAATGACTTTTGTAGGGTCTGACACAACTATAGAGTGTTCGTATACTGTCGTCTGCGTCGGTACTTCACTAAATACATCACTATATTCTTCTATTAATTCGTGCAGTTTCTCTTCTTCCTGTGTCGTCATCCCTTCATCTACCGCATTCACATGTCGAGTTGGACCATATTGTATTTGTGGCTTGTACAAAGTAATAGGTGTTTCACTTACCTTGCACTCTTTTTCCTCGCTGTTCATGTTTACTTCATATTGAACATTTTTATAATTACACACAATTATATTATCATTAATATTAATCTTAGCATTTATTGTATTTAGTATATCGATACCTAAAATTCCATCATAAATCAATTTATGCATAATTATCATAGGGTGTTCTAATTCTAGATTTTTATATGTTAGAGTTACATATGCTTGTTGTTTTACTCTTTCTTTTTTATTGGTAGCTGTTGTAATATTTAAATTATTTACGGGCAAAATTGCAGTATTTTTAAAATATTTCTTGTTGCGTTGAACCCATGCAGCGTTAAGAACTGACAGCTGGCTGCCGGTATCAACTAGCATCCGTATTTTACACCTGTTTATGTTCACAGTCACAATAGGGCATTGTGTTTGCTGCGCGTCTCGCTTTATATCCTGTTCGGTGCTTAATAAGTCTTCCCTAATATCGCAGGGGTATATGTTGTTTATTTTATAATTTTGCTTCCGTTTATTCAGTCATTGTGACGCCTTTGATGTAGACGGTCGGCTGTGGAATGTTACTGTCTCTGTCTCATTCATTCCTTGGCTTTCTCTCTTCAATTTTTTTTCGTCGTACCCTCGTACTGCGGCAACGCGTTTGTCAGCTGGTTTTGAAAACTGTTTACGATTGGATGACCATATAACGTCTCCTTGTCGTCTAGCTGTATTATTTTGTTCAGTTTCTTTAGCTGTGCGTGTTGTAGTGTTGTACATTGGTGGCGAATAATTTATTTTATAATTATCACGGTGCGGTGTAGTGTTTTGTATTGCTTTCTTGTCATCTCTGTGATAATTATGGTGATGATTTGCGTGTTTTTGTTCCCAGTATTGTGTGTTCTTACCTTTATTGATATTCTCCGACTGTATTACCAGGATTAAAAATTCTTCTATGGTTTTAATCCCTTGTGTATAAACTGCTAATTGGATATCTCGCTGAAAATGGTAAGATAATTTTGAAACAATTTCATATTCTGAGAATTTAGGTTTGAGATGCTTTACACGTTCTATTTGCGTAATTGTGTATTGTTCAATACTCTGCTATCCTTGTGCATTGAACTTTCCATATTCGAATTGATCCCGTACTTGTCGTTGGGTATGTAGATTCCAGTATCGGTTCTCGAATGCCTCACGAAACTGCTGATATGTACTAACGTTATCTCTAATAATAGAGTACCATTGGCTGGCTGAATCTCTAAGATATCGCGTGACGAAGTCTATCTTCTCGTCGTCATTTATTGCACTCCCAATTTTTTCTATTACCTTCTCTACTCTTGCTAGGAATTCCATACTGTTCTCCCCTTTACCACCTGAGAACTTAAGTCTGCTCCTTTCTTCCGTTGGTGTAGGAAATATGGTCATTTGGTTCTGTCGTCTTCTTAACTCACTTCGTAGCTGGTTCATTTCCTCTTGAATCTCTTTTTTCATATGTGATACGTCTCCCGAACGGTCTTTCGTAGTTTCTTCAATTTTATTCTCAATAACTACAGTACGTGTTTCTATTTCTCTAAGTTTACTGGTATTTACTTGGGATACATTATTAATAGTTTGGATTTTATCATCCTGTTCTCGCGTGATAGTAGTTAAAGTATCATTTATTTGTTTCTGCGTTTCTTTTAAATCTTTTCTCCACTCGAGACGTAATTCTTTTTGTTTATTTTCAATCCGTACAACTTGTTCATGTAAGGCTTGTTTAAAATTATTCTCTAGAGTATCAATACGTATGTTGGTGTCACTAATTTTTTCGGTTAATTGTGCATTACTATCGATTATACTTTGTTTTATTTCTATGTTGTCTTGTTTCAACTGGAGATTATCAATTTTTAACTCTTCTAGACTCTCTGCTATTTTTACGGTTTGTCTAAAATTTTCAGTTTGTTCTTCTAATTGTTTCTTATTAGATTCTTTTAATTCGTCTATTCTAGCATTTAAATTTTCTGTCTGTTTATTTAAATTTTCTGTCTGTTTTGTGCTTAATTCATCGACCCAGGCACGCATCATCATCTGGAATGCTTCGACGTCTAAATTTCCTGGAGTCGTCATGTTGAAGTATTATTAAAATATTTATTTAGTAGTAATTCTTTAACAATTATTATTGATAACCGTTCCCTACTTATTTATTTATTTCTGTATTTTTATTAATAGTTATTATTAATACTCATTACAGTTACACCTGTTACATAGACAACAATATTATTCGTGGGCGCCAGCTGTGTGAATACACAACAATTAACATTACATTCAGTTACTGTTTAATATAAATAATAATTACATATTATACATTTTTCATTTAACACACTCTTTATCTTTTAGAGCAACCATTTAGCTACATAAAAAATTTTAATAGTTAAATGATGGGGATGGGTCATACGTTCATGGGCTACAATTTATGTAACAAATTTTAGTACATAAATTTAGGCATGTCGTGCCCCACGTCCAGGGCGACATTATATGCAACGTAACAAATTGCAAAGTGGCATAATATTATATTGTATGTGTACAAATTTACATGAAATTTATGTTTGTGATGCCCCACGTTGGAAGCGACATATTTATGATCTCGATAACAAATTGCAAATTTAATATAATTTAAATTTGTGGAGCCCCACGATCTTGGAGCGCCAAATTTATGCAACGTTACATATACATAAAATAGGCGTGACCGGTCTCACGTTCAAGATTGACAAATTATTTAACAATATAACATTTAAATTGGGTGTCAGGTGTATCTGCAATAAGAACTCTATGTAACTTGAAACGGTAATTAAAATTTATTTGATACTATTAAAAAATGTGCACATGGCACTAACTTCAATTTAAAACATTCGTTATTATTTGTTGTTATGCCGTAAGGCTTAGGCTATATACATCCTTACTGACTAAATATTCTATTCTACTAATTATTGTATAAAAGAAAAATCTCATTTTCAGACTATTCAGTCAATTAATGTGTCTCAAAATATCAATATTTAAATCTCTTTTTCTATATTGTAATGTACTCAAAATATTAATAGTTATTGAATTTATCTTTTGTTTCTCAGTACTGTTTTCTCAAATACTAATTGTTTTCATTTAAATGCTTCGTAATCATTTATATCATATTAATTTGAGCTCTTGTTACGTTAATCGTATTTTTAAAACATCTATGATTTTAATTCTACTTTACAAGAAACATTGCTCTTACTTTTAAGTAAAATAGAAATGTCTTTAATTGTCTTTGAGTTCTTTGTATGATTAAGATATAAATAAGTTGTTTATCACCTTATTGTCGTCAATCATACTCGATCATTTTTGATCCATCGGTATTCGTCCTCGTCTCGCCTCCAGCGTCGGCTGTCTCTCTTCTCCTCTTGTCCAGCGTCGGCTGTCTCTCTTCTCCTCTCGTCCAGCGTCGTATCACTCTCTCTCTGGAACTCTCCTCTTGTCCAGCGTCGTATCTCTCTCTGGAACTCTCCTCTTGTCCAGCGTCGAATCACTCTCTTGTCTAGTGTCGAATCACTCTCTGGAACTCTCCTCGTGCTGTTTCTGACGTTAATGGATCTTCTTATGTATTTCTTCTTATGTACTGATGTTATTAATTAAAATGATTGTCTTTACAACTTAGTTGCATAGTTGTACGTAACTGGAACATTTAAAAAAAATAAATACGCCGTGCTGACGGGCATAAGCTCCCGCTGCACCGTGGATGATTTAAGAAAGAGAACCACTGTAGCTTGCGTGTCCTATTTATACCCATGTCTTGGTCGACACCTGCAGTGGTACGAAATCGACATGTTAGAAACTGTCTCTGGATTCAGTTCCCCCACTCTTTGTCAAATTCGCTATTTTTTATATTTCTGCGAATTGTAGAGTCCTGTAAGTATACTCTTATACTTATCTTATAACTATTTTTACAACACATGTTCACTGTAATTTTGGACATTGCAACTTAACCCTTTCGATTTGTACACAGTTATTTCACTATTACACTCGTACGGTGTGTCACTTTAGCGTGGTTTTCGTACACAGTATTTAGTAAATTTTATTACATTTTATTGTGCTTTTGGATTTTAATTCTTAATTATAGTTTATGAATAATTACGGAAAAACAGTAATTGTGCAATTATTCATCTTGGGGTGGCAAACTCGCCTGCAGAGACCTGCGTTCACACACACTAGCAAAATACTGGTGTACACACTTTCAGTTACATTTGTGTGTGTGTGCACGTCGATTCAGGTCGAAACACCTGTTCATATTTTTGTCTGAGCCAAGCTTGCAATCCCTGACATGCTTATTTCTAATATATTATTAATTATTTACAGTTTATTAGGTAAATTTAAATTTTTATATTCCATGCTCAGTACATCACTTATTTGTACTGTCGCAATATTTTATAATAATATTTATAATATGTGTAAGGCCTATATATTTTAAAACTTAATTGCATTTAAAAAAACGTTTAATTCACATAATTCCCCGTGTTTTATGGATTATGTGGTCAGAAAACATTCCCGATTGACACGATTTCGTTATACGCTGTAATTTCACAAAACGCATCTACCACGTAAACGTCGAGTCTTGCGTGTATTATGAGTTCATAATTCAATGGACTTTAGTAAATCAAAACTTAATATATTCCATCACATAACAACGGACACATTAACCGACAAACTCTTAAAATGAAATAAAATACGAACGCGCTCTGTATACGAAAATGGTAATGTAACCGTTTAACAATGAGTATTAAATGCACGGTAATAAAGAGAGAGCCTATATGACTTGATTATTTCGAACTTTTAATGGATACAAAACATAGTCGACTAGACATAGTCGAACATAGTCTGTTCGTTATACGGTCGTTATGACGGTCACACGCACTAATGCACACCACATAACTGTCACCTTGAAATGTAATGATCGGTCGGAACGGTATGAAACAAAATGTAGAGAACGCGGTATCTGGTTTATGCATTAACCAACGGAATACACACATATACATAATGCAACGTGACAGTGTTTGATACATAATGTTGTTTATGGAAGTGACAGATAATACGACCACGTGCTATGAAATTATTATCACAATTTATATTTATATTCCTCGTAGCGTTGTCATTTATTGCGTTCGCTGCACACGCCACGTATGAATTTTATAAAGGAACTATGAGGAGAAGCGAACGTTCCGGTCCAGTCACTCCGGTTAAATTTTTCCGTGGGCACCCGCCCCGTCTACACACGTGCCAAGCGTAAAATAATTAAAAAGAGCCAACACGACACGCAAGTAAGCAGTGGTCCTTAAGATGCGGTACGAGTGACCCTAAGGAAGTGCTTCCCAAACTATGCTTAAAAAATCACGAGCCAAATTCTTAAGATCTGGTACATTCATCTCATTGAATTCGTTCTTGAACGTATTGCATTACAAGCTATTTTTGTTACTCGTGTATGTAAATAAGATGATTACTTTTTTCGTGAAACGAATGGGTTTTCGTGAAACGAATGGAGAAAATTAAATGGTAACTGAAATAAAAGTGAATGTTTAATATACTCACAAGCTTCCTGTAATCACGTTTATTGCCTATGTAAGTGCTAAGTTAAAACTAGTGCTCCGTTACGAATTTCTCTCCTAAAAAGTGCTCAGCGATTCAAAAACTTTGTTAAGCACTGTCGTAAAGAACCTGTGAAAAAATGAATAATAATTCTAACAACTTTCTCGATATATTTAAATACCCCACAAGTCTATTTTCACTCGTAGAAATATTTGTTATTACCACAATTATTATAATATTAATATTAATTGAATTTTTATTATTGTAATCTTTATTTTATTTTTTATACTCTGATACTTTCTTATGCGATCGTTTATAATTTATGTAAAATGGACCCGCCCACTAGAGGAATATGTAAACAATGAGGCGTGTCTCAGCTTTACGACTAAGGATACCACACCGCAGAACCGGCGAAAAGTTTGTTATTAATAACTATATCAGTAAAACACATTAGCCAGCCCAAAGTCTTTTCATTTACATCACAGATCTGTATACAACGTTCCCCGATTTCCAACTTTCACTGAACGAGAGAATTCAGCTCAGTTTTAAATCGACCGTTTTGCATTTGTCTGTGTCTCTATCTATCTATTTGGGGTATGTCACACAATAACTTTCGAACGTGTCAAAATATATTTCCGTGAAACTTTGCAGGCGTATTTATACTTTCAGCCCACAGAACCCTATTATATTTAGAGTGATCCCCCAAAAATATGAGGGCGGGAGGCCTCCTATGAGGGCCCCAAAAATATGAGGCCCCCTATGAGGGGGTCAAAATTCTATAAAAATTGCAGAAGCCCGTTTAAAGTTACAAGAAATTATAACCACAGTCTGAACGTAGTATTTATAATATAATGATCTGAATATAGTGATCTTTTTAGAGTCTTATAATTTTAGGTCTCCAGGGTCCAAAAAGTGGGTCAAAATTACATAAAATCGCAAATTCTATAGAGCGTATCAAATTAAGACAATTTTAACTAAAATCTGAATATTGTATATAATTTGTAAATTTCAAAATTTTTGGACCCAAGGACCCAAAATTTTGATAAAAAATTTGAAAATTTTTTGAAATTTAATCGCATGTTAGACTATGAGAATTGTAACCCAAATCCGAATGTTTGGAATTTTCAGCATCTGATCTACACTGGTTATGTTACTCATAAAATAGTAGAGTAATCAGAATGTTTGTAATTTTTCTGATAATTGAAAAATTATCTAATATAAAAAATAATGCAATGATAATAGTACAACTCACGCTTCGCCACAGCGAGAGAGAAGCCACGTTCCATGGCAAGTCGATAAGTGGAAAGGGAACCGCGGTCAGTTGCGACCCAATCATTCAAAATCCTGTCAGTTGAGATGAAACTTTTACCTTGTCAACTGCGATCGAAAACATTGTCCTGTCAGCTATCACAGAATGGGCTATCAAAGACCTGTGAAAACACAAACGCTTAAGCGTGCAATGGTAATGCGTACGGCTGTTTCCAACGTTTATATACTATTCAAAAACTTACGTTAATAGTTCCGTCAGCGACTTACTTTTTTGTCGTTACGACGCGTTTCAAGACGTATGTCTCATCATCAGGTGTTTCACTCGATAGGTGAGGTCGTCAATACATTAAAATAAAATAAATAAACGAACACATAAAAACACAAACGTGAACGGAACATATACGGCCGGTGCGCACCGCGTTGAAGTCGAGCCCGCACTGTTGTTATTACTATACGTTATTTACTCAGTAGGCCGTGTGTTTTCAACCTTATCTTGGATACTAATAACTACGTCATACAGTGAGTTTGATTGGAACTCCAGTTGATCATTTAATAGGAACTCAGGGATATTCTTACTATTATTTATGTCACTACCTTTAATTTTACTGAGAATTTTTTGTGCCTTATATATTTCAAATTCTTCAGCAGCGTTCATGTATCTGCCTTTCTTACATATATGCAGGGGTCTAAAGTTGGTCTCGAAGTTCGTGTAATTATGATTGTTATCAACTAAATGGCGAGCAAAACTGGAACTTAGTTTTTTACTGTTTCGTTTGGGGAGATGTTCTTTGAAACGCTTACCAAAAGAACTACCAGTTTGTCCGATATAATAGCTATTACAGTCGCTACATGAAATCTTGTATACCCCTGTCTTGTCTTGTAATGGTGGGGATTGTTTTGATCTAAGTGTTTTGTTAATTGTATTAGAAGTGCGGAACGCCATTTTAATATTTGACCTGTTGAACACACTATTTAATATTTTGGGTAAGGTGTTGGCATATTCACATGATATATACCTTATATTATCTAGATTTTTACGGGGCGTACCGTTCTTTTCCTTTCTCTTTCGATGTTGCTTGATTAGGTTACCTATCGTTACCGCCTTATATCCATTAGCTATAGCTATGTGCTTAATTGTCGTTAGTTCTTCATTGAAATCACTGGTGTCCATTGGTATTGTTAATAATCTATGTATTAAACTATTAAAGGGTGCCATTTTTTGTATAAACGGGTGTGTGAATCAGCATGTATTGTAGTATCTGTGGTGGTTGGCTTTCTATAAATTTTATATTTAAATTTGTTATCCAGCCTTGTGACAGTCAGGTCAAGGAAATTAATCTTGTTATTCACTTCAGTTTCAAGGGTAAACTTTACCGTGTCGTTGGTTTCATTCTTGTATTTTTTTAGGTTTTCTATTTGACGTAAAGTGCAACTGAATATTATGAACGTATCATCGACGTATCGTGAATATGAAATTATCTTGCTACAAAGTTTATTTCTGTTATTAAGTAAATATGTGTTTTCATAATGACTTAAGTATACATCTGCCAGTAAGCCGGATCGTGGTGAGCCCATTGCTAAACCCCTTTGTTGGATGTAATATTTGGTACAAGCTTCTAATTTAAGATTCATTTTTCACAAGTATCCAAGTCACTTGAAATTATATTAAATTAGAAGCTTGTCAAGCAAGATCAGTATTTAAATTTCAAAATATTAAATATTGAACGTCGATGATACGTTCATAATATTCAATGGCACTTTACGTCAAATAGAAAACCTAAAAAAATACAAGAATGAAACCAACGACACGGTAAAGTTTACCCTTGAAACTGAAGTGAATAACAAGATTAATTTCCTTGACCTGACTGTCACAAGGCTGGATAACAAATTTAAATATAAAATTTATAGAAAGCCAACCACCACAGATACTACAATACATGCTGATTCACACCACCCGTTTATACAAAAAATGGCACCCTTTAATAGTTTAATACATAGATTATTAACAATACCAATGGACACCAGTGATTTCAATGAAGAACTAACGACAATTAAGCACATAGCTATAGCTAATGGATATAAGGCGGTAACGATAGGTAACCTAATCAAGCAACATCGAAAGAGAAAGGAAAAGAACGGTACGCCCCGTAAAAATCTAGATAATATAAGGTATATATCATGTGAATATGCCAACACCTTACCCAAAATATTAAATAGTGTGTTCAACAGGTCAAATATTAAAATGGCGTTCCGCACTTCTAATACAATTAACAAAACACTTAGATCAAAACAATCCCCACCATTACAAGACAAGACAGGGGTATACAAGATTTCATGTAGCGACTGTAATAGCTATTATATCGGACAAACTGGTAGTTCTTTTGGTAAGCGTTTCAAAGAACATCTCCCCAAACGAAACAGTAAAAAACTAAGTTCCAGTTTTGCTCGCCATTTAGTTGATAACAATCATAATTACACGAACTTCGAGACCAACTTTAGACCCCTGCATATATGTAAGAAAGGCAGATACATGAACGCTGCTGAAGAATTTGAAATATATAAGGCACAAAAAATTCTCAGTAAAATTAAAGGTAGTGACATAAATAATAGTAAGAATATCCCTGAGTTCCTATTAAATGATCAACTGGAGTTCCAATCAAACTCACTGTATGACGTAGTTATTAGTATCCAAGATAAGGTTGAAAACACACGGCCTACTGAGTAAATAACGTATAGTAATAACAACAGTGCGGGCTCGACTTCAACGCGGTGCGCACCGGCCGTATATGTTCCGTTCACGTTTGTGTTTTTATGTGTTCGTTTATTTATTTTATTTTAATGTATTGACGACCTCACCTATCGAGTGAAACACCTGATGATGAGACATACGTCTTGAAACGCGTCGTAACGACAAAAAAGTAAGTCGCTGACGGAACTATTAACGTAAGTTTTTGAATATAATTTCAAGTGACTTGGATACTTGTGAAAAATGAATCTTAGTTTATATACTGTTGCCACCAATCATTATTGAATCCTATGACACAGCCAGTACAATACAAGTTATGCGGAATCTTATGTAGACAATGTTTTAGATTGCCGATTGGCCTTTTCGACTGACGATTTGAAAATTGTGTTAAAGAAAGCTAAAGATAATACACCATTGGCGATGATGGAATTCCATATGAGTTTTTCAATATTGCACCAGAAAATTTTATTCAAAAGCTATTACAAATATTTTTTTTTAAACACGAAACATGTGGGATTCCAGAAAGTTTCAAGCGTGTTGTTATATTTTCCCTCCACAAGAAGATGGCTTAAATGTTGTTTCGAATTATCGAGGAACTTCCCTCGGAAATACAATACGTAAATTGTTTTCGAGGTTTCTGTTAAATCGCCTTTCAACCTGGATTGATGCACAAAATGTTTTCAAAGGATTTTAAGCTGGATTTAGGGAATACTACTCTGGAACAGACAATATATTTAGCCTGACATCTATTATAAATTAACAGACGGTCTTAGCTTGACGGTAAAGACGCAAAATCTTTATGCCTTTTTTGTTGATTTATCAGCCGCGTTCGAAAGACTAGACCTCCATGCTTTGTTTTACAAATTAAATGAACAGGAATTTTCGTATAAGATGATATTAGCCCTGAAAACTTTTTATAAAGTTACAACAGCGTTAGTTTGGAGTAAACATGGGCTATAAGAAAGTTTTGAAACCACTATGGGCGTGAAACAAGGTAATATTTTGCGTCCTCTTCTATTTACTTTATTCATGAACGATACCCCTCATTTGGGCTTTTCGGAAGGTGGACTTACAGTCAATGACGTGAATATTAAGTTATTGGTGTTTGCAGGCGATATTGTTATTATTGCTACAGACAACCTTACACTACAATGTGTCAATAGTTTTAAGGAATAATGTAGGAAATGGAATGGCGTCTGGAATGTATTCAAGAATGGCTATAATATTTGCTTGAAACTACCATGGCGAATGTCGAATTTCGAATGTCACCATGGCGACATACGAAACATGGTGAACGGACTGAAGTAGTTAGTATTTACCAGTATTTAAGAGTAAATTTTAAAACTTCAATTCATCAAAAACATCAACATCTACAAGATACGTTTTCAGCAGCTAAATGTACTGTTACCTGTTGAAATTTCTTTAGTAATCTAATTTCTAATAGCAACATTCAGTTTTCTGCAAAATTTAAAATATTTAAAGTGTAGAGCGATAGCCACAATATACAGGGTGATTCAAAATTGCACGGCAATCTCTCGGGAGCTGATTCAGTAGCTAAAAATAAGAATAAAAGGTCATATAAACACAGGTCCGAAAAAGGTTCGTTAGCGAGTTACAGCTCGCGAACCAGTTTCTCGTTGAAACTAATTGAGATAGAGCTCTGGGACCACTTTTATTCAATTGTTCAAATCAGAAACCATAAGAAACCACCAAACTCTTCACTTTATACCCCAAGCATTTCTGTATGGCGTCATTTTAGCGTGGGAACAGAAATCAGGGTGAACTGGTTCGCGAGCCGTAACTCGGTAACGAACCGTTTTCGGACCTATGTTTATATGAAATTTTTGTCTTATTATTAGCTATAGAATCAGGTCTCGAGAGATTGGCGTGCAATTTTGAATCACCCTATATACTGCTGCATCACTACGCTACACAAGTGTCGGGGTATAAAATGTACAGACCTGTTGATGGAGTTCAATAAAAATATTTTTAATTTGAACATAAATTCTCCGGATTATTATGTTTGAACTTAGACACATCTATTTCCTAAATTTCTGCACACGCTATTATTGCATCTAAAATATATTGATCAGAAGTTGCGTCTAACTTCCACAGATTTTGTTAAAAAGACATAGTTAAAATAAGAGTATATTTCTACAACTATTAGAGGAAATTAAGTAACTTACTTGAAATAAAAATGGACCGTTTTCAGAATACAGATTTTAATATTAATACTGCTATTATAAATCGAAGAATCGTTATTTGTATAAGTATAAATTACAAGTTAGGAGTAGTCAGAAACGATTAGTGTATGAAGATCGAAGTTTCGGTCTGGAATATGTATACTGAGAATTGAAAGCTCATCAAGTTTGGAACAGGAACGTTTCTACTAGTCACGGATTCGGTCAGTTGCGACCAAGTGAAAGTGTGGGACGCAAACGCAATTGATCGGGTAAGAACAAGTAAAACAAGTCGTTTCGCCGCAACTGACCGGCATCGTACAGAGAGGGAGTTGTGTGTGTAGTGTAAATGTGCCTTCTTACTTATCTAGCCCAGGCACGCCACGCAAGACAGCTGTATTATTTGACCACAGTTATACAGGTGTGCAAGTCGTGAACTTGATTCGACCCCATGACACCAGCACACCCATTGAGATTGTGTCTCGAATGTGCCACAGTATCGGCCCGCGCCACATTATTTTATAACTGCCACGAGAAACAGAGCACTTTTTGCCTCAATAATTCTCGCATTCAGCTACAGTTTTACGTTCAATTTTTAAAAATTTTTCTGTATTACTGTGAAACCGCCAACTAAACCGGAAAGCCCTATAAGAAAACACCGGTTAAAAGGATTTCTACTATAATAACGATAACAATATCAATCACAACAACAACAGCGATGATGATGATGATAATAATAATAACAGTAATGCCGATCATAAAATATATTAATAATAACATACAGAAAATATTATGTACACTGATCATGCAAACTGTTAAGGATTCATAAATCTCAAGCGATTTATTTAAGGGATAAAAATTTTACGTAGCAGTGGATTTATTCCTTACAAAATTTACTGCACGCCTGTCTTCGGACATTAATGGTCACCCTTTAGTTGATTTACGATTCCACACTTTTACTGCTCAGTACAGATTACTGCCCAGCAAGTAGGATCGTAAAAAACCGATACAAACGAAGTATTACTGAGTATCAAGCTGTTGCATACTGAACGTATATACGTGCAACAAATGCTTTGTCCGATAAAGTACGCATTTAAATGTTCATAAACGTCTTCATTATTTAATGTTTATTGTATTTTTTGTGTGAAAAACGTGTTTACATAATTTATTCAACTGTTCCCAGCTAGTCACAGCTTCGTTTTATTGCACCAAATTGGAGAGGGGGTTCAACCACTGCACGGGGAAAATCGCATACCCTTCAAATGATATCGGCTTATGACCTACTAAAAAGAAATCCTCAATTCTGCCGACGGTCAATTCTACGCATACCTGCACACTTGCATACGTACGCCCACGTTTGCACACGCGCGTACCTTGCTCACTGATTAACTGTATTATTCATGTAGGTTAATGGATGGTTGGAAAACTAGGTTTCAGGATAATATTCCTGAAAACTAAATTTTTCAGAAAAACAAAACCCCGATTTTCGCCCTTTTGTATAGGTTGTACTAAAGAAGCCTCATTACAAAATTACGGTACAAGTGACAATCAGTTACGCCCTACAGCACAAACTATAAGTGTGTTCACATGAATAGTCACTCACACTAAAAGTGTTGGAGTATTACCCTTTTCTACACATATTTCAGTCGGTGTTAGAATAGCTTTATAAATTTGTGTTGACGTATTTTTTATCCGAACCAATGAATTTAAAACAAATGTGACGATTTACAAAATGGTTTAATTACGTAATCGTAGACCTTGAAACTGACAGTAGTTGTTAATTACAAAATTTAGTCACCAATGTCACTATTGCCGAAGCTTGAAGTCATCCACTGAAGAATGTCATCATAAAATGTCCTGTATTCTTCAGACATATGGTGCTTGATTTTTAGGAATCGTGCAGTTTTTTCATGTTCAAAAAACTTCCCCTTAGGCTATCTGCATTGCTTACAGGGAGGATCACATCAGTATTTAATTTTTTTCAGTTTGTAACTTACTTTATTTAGACCATCAGTGTGCTCAGAAACCTTGACACATCTTTTAATCTCCTGTGTGTACAGAAAAATCTGTACTGGTTTATACTGAAAGTATGAGTTTCACTCTGAGAGTCCTGGGATGTTTTCTTGAAAGTAATGTGGCCATCAGCTCTTTAAGTCCAACATTTGATCATGCCACTAAACGCATGCCACTTCAAATAAACTGGTTATTAGTGATATTGGTGTTTGTATTTTGTTTTCCACTGTACCATACGACGATCAGTGTGACCGTCGTAACAATATTTACTCCTAAAATGTGAACTTTACTAACTGACGGTAATACGCTGGACTCAACATTCAAGAGCAAATTCTAGAGGCTAGTGCTGATTATTCGGGTGTTACAATAGTTTATTAGTGCAGTTTACATGGCACTGTAACATATATACGTGTCAGTTATACTCGCCACGGCAATGACGGAATAAACAATACCGGTAGTGTTAGTGATTGACAGGTGTATGAATACTTACCAACATTTTTAGTCTGTATACGCGATACCTCAAATAATACATCTTGTCATACAGAATGGCTGTTAGCAGGCTCTTCGGTTCCTTTCGTACCCCCCCCCCCATCAAACAACTGGTTGTCACATCCTTCGGTATCTCATGCGCCAGGTGTATACTTGGATCTCATACGTTGCTATACTTGGATCTCAGCAGAAATTAGCAACCGACTACTTCAGTCGGGCCCGACCTGACGCCGTGGACGCATCTGGTGACAGTTACCGAAATGGATTCGAAGGAATAACTCTGTTTCCCCTTAATGGAGAATGGTAATAAATACAAAGTGGAAAGCACCCTGGGCTGCAAAACTCGGTCACTATTTGGATCGAAGTACATATATTATTAAATAAATTTCGATATTAGATAATTTTTTTTTATCAGAAAAAAAATACAAGAATCCCGAATACACTACCAACAGTTAAAATAAAATAGTAATTGTAGAGCAGGCAATCGTTATAACGTTACGGTGGAACACATAAATTAATTCAATATGTGTACAGTATAAATAAAAACTCAATTATTAATAGTAATTATAGAGATATGGTAGTATAAGAATTTGTAATATACATATATGTAAGTAATATGTAAGATAGCCATTTGAATAGTACAAGGTTCGGCTTGCCACGACAATCCGGCGTCGGCCGAAGTAGTGAATAATATACCCAAGGTACCTAGTATGTAATAAACACATAAAATGTTTTGTGTATAAGAAACAGCCTAAAACGAGCAAGTACCGTTAGGAAAGGAGGTCGGTGTCCGTCAGAACACAAAAGATGACACCCCAATATTTATTGCAAATTTAGAAAGTAGCGCCGTTTTTTAACAGCATAACGGCTACGCGCGTAAATTATTCACCCGCACTGTTTCAGCCAATGGTGGATAGCGTCAGTCCAGCGCGCGAGAAAATAACGTTACAGGAATGGAGAATTTCAAATTCACCGGGGAATATTTCAAACCCTGGCCAATGAAAGTGTCATCAACCAGGACGGTGGTTAGGGAATCAGTAGACAAACTATAAAAAGAGAGAAGCAAGTGAAAAAGAAAAGTTTTTTAAGTTTAAATTTCAAGACAAGCACGGGAAAACTGCGATACTCTGTACAAGTATTCAATAATATAATTATAACGGATCGTTATACTAGCTTTGTTTAAAATGTATAGATTAGTTCGGTAAAAAAAAGTCGAGAAGGAACAAGTTAAGGTATAAGGAAGAATATTTTATTGGTGCGCGTAAAGTACGTATTACGAAGATATTTCATATGTGCGCGTAAAGCTGAATCAAGAAAGTATATTTATTTTATGTGCGTGACGTTAAGTACAACGCGAACGTGTGATACAAAGTTAAGAAGTGGTAAATCAATTATGTTTGGTGAAAGTGAAGTGCAATGAGCAACGTAGAACGACCAATCAGAGTCTCGGAATCCTGCAAACAAGTAACAGTATACTATCTTAACAATTCACAACTCTAATATACAAAACATAGAAATTAATGTTTACCATAAGTATAACTCATCTCATTCTCAAAAAACCCACACTTGTTCAGATACTAACAATTCAGTTTATGTGATACGACATGCTAGAAAGGGTATTTAGTAGAATTATTGTACAATCAAGTGAATGAAACAAAATATAATAAGAATAGCATTCTAGTACGCGTCGAATACTTGCATATAATAATTATTAAGAAAATTCATGTTAGTTACGAAAATATTATGCTATATGTTAATTAGAGTATTGAATATATATAGGTGTCAGGTGAATAAAATATAATACTGCGACTCGCTAAACCGAAGAATACTTAAATAATGGTAACCTTGAAGAATAGTAAGTGAATATTAATACTTTGAAATTAGTTGTAAAATTGTGTACCAAGCATCTCAATGATATTATATTAGAAACCATAATGTTTATGATCAAATTTCAGATGCCATGTTTGTAATAAGAATGAAATAATATAGAATATTACTATCTGAACGGAATGAGTTATTATTTATTAATAAACCCTGAGATACTCTGCTCTGGCGCCCAACCGAATTAATGATTGATATAATAATGAGTGGATGTATTTAGTAACAGATATTAAAATCTAATTCATAAATATTATAAATCACTATAATTACTGCCCAAACGAAGTGCTGTCTTCAAAATTGTTTAATTTAGCACTCTGAACAAAAGGGGTAATCAAGAGGTATTTATATTTGACGCCCAACGACGTGGAGGTTAAAGTTTAAATAAGCTCGGTAGAATGAGATGAGGTAGATAATAAGAAGTATATTTATAAAATTTTAGAAAATAATTAATGTTAACACGAAGTAAGAGTAAAAAGTTAAGGAATTTTAATCAAATTAAAAATAGTAAAGAAAAAGGGCAAGTAACTATAATATAAATGGTAGTGAAAAGTGGAATTTGAAGTTAATAAATAATCAAATGGGGGAGACAGAAATATTTGAAGAAGTAACTGTGAATGAAGTCGTACCGGTTCCTTCAGAGGCGAGGGGACGAGCGGAAGAAAACACAAATAGAACAATGCAACACACAATCGCAAACATTTACATACCCGCAATACTACAACAATTAACACAACAAATAACGGAACAACGGGCGGAAAATAATAAACAATTATCACAACTAACGCAACTAACGCAACAAATGACAAAACAACTGGCAGAAAACACCAGGCAGCTGGAAAAAAGAATTAATGATGTTAAGGAGAGTATTCAAGAAAATAACATCCAGATAAGGAAAGAAATGGAACACTACGTAATACAACGAGTAAACAAACACAGAGTACAGGAAGATCAACAAATCAGCGTAAGCCAGGAGTTATCAACAAAATTAAGGTCCGTAGCGAGAGAGGTGGTGAATGAAGAAATGGAAACATTTCAAATGCAGGTGCGAGAAAACTTAGAGAAAGGCGAACAAACGATCAACCAAACCCAAGAGACAGTCGCGCAAGAAATCAAAACGATAAATAAGAAGATAATTATTAATAACAAGAAACAAGAAGAGCAAATTAGTCAATACCGAGCGGAAGTTAGCCGTGAACTAAATGAGGTAGGCTGACAATTAACACTAGTAAAAGAAGATATGAGAATGCGGTTGGCACAATTAGGCGCAACACCGAAGCAACGTGGAATCACGGTGGAACACCGAAAAAGCGTATCATTTAACGGTGAAGGGGAGTACCCTATGGGATTTATCAAGGAATTGGAGGAGATTAGGAAGGAATATTACATAAACGAAGGCGTAAACTGGATCGCGAGACATCTAGAAGTAGAGGCAGCGATCTGGTGGAAATTGGTACTGGCCAATGAAAGTGTCATCAACCAGGACGGTGGTGAGGGAATCAGTAGACAAACTATAAAAAGAGAGAAGCAAGTGAAAAAGAAAAGTTTTTTAAGTTTAAATTTCAAGACAAGCACGGGAAAACTGCGTTACTCTGTACAAGTATTCAATAATATAATTATAACGGATCGTTATACTAGCTTTGTTTAAAATGTATAGATTAGTTCGGTAAAAAAAGTCGAGAAGGAACAAGTTAAGGTATAAGGAAGAATATTTTACTGGTGCGCGTAAAGTACGTATTACGAAGATATTTCATATGTGCGCGTAAAGTTGAATCAAGAAAGTATATTTATTTTATGTGCGTGACGTTAAGTACAACGCGAACGTGTGATATAAAGTTAAGAAGTGGTAAATCAATTATGTTTGGTGAAAGTGAAGTGCAATGAGCAACGTAGAACGACCAATCAGAGTCTCGGAATCCTGCAAACAAGTAACAGTATACTATCTTAACAATTCACAACTCTAATATACAAAACATAGAAATTAATGTCTACCATAAGTATAACTCATCTCATTCTCAAAAAACCCACACTTGTTCAGATACTAACAATTCAGTTTATGTGATATGACATGCTAGAAAGGGTATTTAGTAGAATTATTGTATAATCAAGTGAATGAAACAAAATATAATAAGAATAGCATTCTAGTACGAGTCGAATACTTGCATATAATAATTATTAAGAAAATTCATGTTAGTTGAGAAAATATTATGCTATATGTTAATTAGAGTATTGAATATATATAGGTGTCAGGTGAATAAAATATAATATTGCGACTCGCTAAACCGAAGAATACTTAAATAATGGTAACCTTGAAGAATAGTAATCAAGTGAATATTAATACTTCGAAATTAGTTGTAAAATTGTGTATCAAGCATCTCAATGATATTCATAATGTTTATGATCAAATTTCAGATGCCATGTTTGTAATAAGAATGAAATAATATAGAATATTATTAGTATCTGAACGGAATGAGTTATTATTTATTAATAAACCCTGAGATACTCTGCTCTGGCGCCCAACCGAATTAATGATTGATATAATAATGAGTGGATGTATTTAGTAACACAGATATTAAAATCTAATTCATAAATATTATAAATCATTATAATTACTGCCCAAACGAAGTGCTGTCTTCAAAATTGTTTAATTTAGCACTCCGAACAAAAGGGGTAATCAAGTGGTATTTATATCGTACAATAAAAATTAAAAATTCCAAACATTCGGATTTTTGTTAAAATTCCGCTTAGTCTGACGCCCCATGTTTTTACGATTTTTTCGAATTTTTGTCGCCGGGTATTATCAAATTTTGAAATTTCCGAAACTGTACATTACATTCAGGTTGCGGTTGAAATTATCTTTAATTTTGTATCCCACATGGATTTTTGCGATTTTATCAAAGTTTTGGCTAACTTTTTGAGCCCTGGCCCAAAAAATTATCAAAAGAGTTTGGAATTTTCAAGAAGGAATACTAAATGCACGTTGTGGTTGGATTTCCTTTTAATTCGATACCCAACACGGACTTTTGCGATTTTTATTCTCTATTTTAACCCCTCCCACTTTTGCCTTCCGCCCCCCCCCTATTTTGTTGGGGATCAATCTCAAAAACAATAGGGTTCTGTAGGGTAAAAGACGGACACGCATGGGAAGTGTTACGAAAATCGGTTGATGCGTTCAAAGGGTTATCGTGAGACATACCCCAAACAGACAGCAGACACACAGACAAATAAATAAATGCCAAACGGTCCAGTTAAAACTGAAAACTTGCTTCGCTCGTTTAAAAATGAATTTCAGGTTTTCATAAATTACAAAAATATAGTTTTTTCTGTTTGAACAAGACACAGTTAGGTCTCTAGGGCGTCTGTAAATATTTTAAAATATACTACTTTAATATAAAAGCTGAACGAACTTTATTCTTCCACATTTTATCTAGCGCTAAGGATGCACATTACGTACTAGGCCCAAGGGACCTGTAATACAAATGAGGGATCTGAACAAATATACAAACACCAACTCAGTCTGCCACAAACTATCATGGAGGCTGTGAAACCAGTTTTCAAGAGATTTGCATCTACTGGACTTTTGAAGAAACGTCTCCATGGCCGTACACAAAATCAAAACCAGAGCGCGAACAATACGATCTGGACCAGACTTCTTAAAAATGTTTTATTGAAATAAGTACATTACATTTTGGGATACATGATGCTATTGCCACTTATAACAAAGGAAACGTTGTATGAAGTGCTACAGAGACTTGGACTAACACCGGGAAAATAAACGATTTATTCTATGTTATATCTAGAAAATGAGACGAAATGGAATACTCAACGGATACAGAAGTGTGAGAGACCAGCCAGTCAAAGAATTATAGGAGTAATGAGAACATTAATGACGAAATGTTTAGTGACATCTAATGATTCAGAACTCCACTAAATACGCATTTTAAATATTGAGCGACGTTTTTTCGTAAGTTAACGTTATCACCATATAAGGAACACTGGCATGACCAGGAAACCTAAAAATTTTCAGGCTTTGAATGTAATAGTAAATTACACTTTCCATCATAGCCTATTTCTCATATCACAATAATTAACAATTTTATGTTGCAAAAACTGCAGCAAATAATCTTACTAATTCTTCAGATAAAAACATTAATACCTTCTACAAAAATGGCAATATAGTACATAAAAATGTAAATCCCTACGACACCAAGTGTTAAAAGCATGTAACAAGCTATAGCAAATAAATCAGTTTTCCAACGCCATTAGTTTAGGAGGAAATGTTCGGTACAATCAAAATTGCATGTATAGGGGATTCCGGATCTCTGAGGCCAGGTTAATGACTATATCTGCTTCCAAAAACAAAGGCCATGAGCAGACAACGCCTTCCATAGTCACTGTGAAAGACGAGGCGGATTATTCCGAGTAGAGTTGCAGGAAAGGAAGACGAGTAACCCGGGAAAACAGAAGAGCCTATATTTCTAGAGTCGACTAGAGTTCTTTGCATAGAATACAATATGTAGAGAGTCGAGTATAAAGTGACACACGAGTGTAACGTGTCTTTAATACCTTCAAGTAACTATCTTGAGAAGCGACTTAAAAGAATTTGACTTGAAAGTGTCAAATTTCTTAAAAACCTTTTTTTAAATATCCCTATCCCCGTACGTACTCCATGAATCAACTACTCTTATCAACATTTTTTCATTCATGGTTGGAATTTCTCCCACATCCTCTACGATTTACCGAACTGTATCGCTACTGTTACACACAATACCCTATTTTCCACGTCAACTCTTGCTGTATCTTTGGTTCAGAATATATTCTTGGATTGGTTGTTCCATCTCCTTCATTTCAAAATTCCAAGTAACTTTTACCACTTTCTGAAGTTGGCCTATATTTCTGTACTGACCTCCCCTTTAGTTATGCCCTTTCTTGTAAATGTCCTCAGCCAGGCTGAGGATGGGTACAAAATGGTACCCGAAACATGTTCCTAATAAGGAGAGAAATATCTTGAGGTAAATTCATTATAAAAATTAAATATAATATATACATCAAGAAACGGTCTGTAGCAAAAAGTGTTTGAATTGATAATACCATACAAGGTAAATAAGACTACAGAAAAAAGTAAACAAAACAAAAGTGAGGTTATTAAACAAATCGTGACAATAATGTAATGTGGAAATAAAATAGTGAAGTGAACAACAATAAAAAAGTGAAAAGAAACAGGCTGAGGATGGGTACAAAATGGTACCCGAAACATGTTCCTAATAAGGAGAGAAATATCTTGAGGTAAATTCATTATAAAAATTAAATATAATAGGCCTATATACATCAAGAAACGGTCTGTAGCAAAAAGTGTTTGAATATATATATATATATATATATATATATATATATATATATATTATAACTACACTTCTATGCGTTATTGTAATGTAATGTTGTGTGTGAGTACCCACCTGCTGTCTGATCTTGCAGATTCTTCCGACTAGGGCGTGTGGATTTTGGATTTGAAGTTCGCAAGCTAGTAATCTCAAATTATTACAACAACACACAAAATGGGTTACTTTAAAGGGGGAAAGTTTTGTGAGACTGGTAGGCTTTATCGTACAACAATAAAACCAAGGTTCTTACAGGTTTAACAAATATTTTTTCCATGACAATTCCAGGACATTTCCATGACAAAATCTAGATTTTCAAGGACACTCGCGGCACTCAAAATACACACTCGCGACATTCAAAATACCCAAAGTCAAAGATTTAATGATAAATAGTTTTATTTCTTGCATTGTATATAATTATATACAAACCTAAGATACATCTATATCAGTCAAGCTATTTTAAGTCAAAAATAAAAATATTTTTTTTATAAAATATCCCCAACCATAAGAGGCCGGTTGAAAACAAAATTTCAATGCACTTTACAAACTTTTCTTTTTAATTTTTGAATATAAGAATATTGCATTGAGTTAATGTTGAAATAGGAAACTGGTTTGGCTGACATATAACTGAAAGACTCAAGACTTACAGGAATTATTATATTCATACATAACAACTAAGATCTTTAAAAGATAAAATGGGCAAGTCATTGAAATTTTGTTTCTGGATGGGGTATGGCCAAGGGAAAGTTTATTATTCAAAAACATCTTAATTAAAATCTTAATATCTTAAAGGTACCCTTCTTATTATTCTAGAACGACTTAACTACATCACGTTATTTTAGTCTTTAATTAAAGGAGGGAGATATCAGGCTACCGGTACTTAAATTGCTACAGTATTGCACAACTTAACATTCTTTGGATAGCTCAATAATCTCTTTGTTTATTTTTTCAACATCAGCTGCCATTTGAGTTGTCTTTAACCTAAAAGAATTTGATTTAGCCAGCAATGTAAAGTCTTTCTTGTTTTCAGCTTTCAGTGCCACTGCATCAGCTT
This sequence comes from Magicicada septendecula, assembly GCA_034769895.1. NCBI lineage: Eukaryota > Metazoa > Arthropoda > Insecta > Hemiptera > Cicadidae > Magicicada > Magicicada septendecula. Next base: position 207,505,608 of record CM068376.1, read on the forward strand.
CTTTTGTCATTGTCTCAATGGCATTTTCAAGATCCAACTTTCTTTTCTTCATAGACTTTAATTTTTCAGTTTTTGAAGTTCTTTTCTTGGTTTTTTCCTCTTTCTTCTTTTGGTCATCTAGATAGTTTTGATATCTCATTCTCGCAGATCGGGCATATGACAGAAGTTCTTTGGTAATAGGAACTTCATGTAAATCAACACTTTTCAATTCATCACACACCAATCGAAGAACTACCAAACTTTCTTCTTTGAAGTTTTCCACAACTATTTCTTTATTTGAAGAAAACCCTCGTTCAACCAAAGCCTGTCCGTGGGAGAGGGTTAAGACTATCTTAATAACCTTCCACAAATGGGAATATTGTTTCTTAGCCCCAATGACGTCATAGTAGAAGGAATCTATCCTGTCTTTGGACTTTTCAAACTTGCTGAACTCTGTTATTGAGCATTCTGTAAAAAGCAGCTTCAGTTCAGATAGAGCACTATCATAGTTTATTGGGAGCATAATTTTTCTTTTCTGAAGTTCTTGTAGTAATTTTGTGAAAGTTTCAATGGTTTTTTATTTATCTACTACCATTGACTTAGGTTCGAGACGCCTGGCAAATCTGACGACTGGATATTTCAAGGGGTTCTTGTCTATTACTTTCTTTACTACAGCCTTCAAAAACATTTGGCATTCCAACTTAAACACCGACACTTCTTTTTCATTGACTTTCTTTTCTTTCTAAAGCTTGCTTAAGATTTCTCTGATGGCAAACCCTGTCTCAACTTTGTTAGAGAATTGCAGATTTTCTTTTTTATCAAAATCAACTGAACACAGAGCAAAATCAGTATTACTTTTATCAAGAACGTCCTTCTTAACAAATAGAGACATGAGGTTGTAGAGCAATTTCAAAACATCAATAGCTTGGAAACGTAACATAGACTCATCTGTTTGATAACCTTTCAGGTAAGGCTGCATTTGTTTCCCTACAAAAGAAAAGAAGCTAAGCTTGGCAACTACTAGAGGATCTTTAGTTGCCTCTTTTACAATCTGAAAAGATTTTGACACCACCTCAGACCGTGGTTTGTCTTTATAAGAGTCAATAAACTTTACTACAGAAGGCCAAATTGTTATGGCTCGGTCACTCACAGCTACATCCTCAACCCACCATGTAGCACAAAATTTAAGTGGCATCAACCCAGTTTCATTGAGAGCTAAGAAATCGCTTCTCCTAGCAGGTGAATCTTTCAATATACTCTTTCACCGTTAACTCGGCTACGCTTTCGTCTATTTTCTCGGTGGTTTGTTTATTGCTTTGCTTAATCTCGGCGTTTATGTCAGCGTTACTTTGTTCTAATGCTTCGGTTAGACTAACTCTTTGCGCTTCGATATTAGATTTTAATTCTGCTATATTTATCTCAGCATTGGCTGCACTCTGTTCAAATTTCGCATCTATTTTAGCGGTCAAATCCGCGTTAGCTTGTTCCGCTTTAGCCGCGTTTTGTTTAATTTCTTGTAATAATTGTTTAAACATTTTTTCCGTATCCATTTTAAATACACAGCAATGTCAAATATACACAATTTAAAATACACAGAACAGTTTCAAATACACACAATAACTTTACTGTTGTACACACACCAGTCACAAAACTCTTTGGGGATTTATTTAGTTGGACGCCAGCTGTTTTACGAGTTAAAACAGCAAAGTTTGTTTTAAAGTGAAAATTAATTTAAATTGAATGAATTAATTTTCTCGAGCCCCACGAGATTGGAGCGCCATTTATAACTACACTTCTATGCGTTATTGTAATGTAATGTTGTGTGTGAGTACCCACCTGCTGTCTGATCTTGCAGATTCTTCCGACTAGGGCGTGTGGATTTTGGATTTGAAGTTCGCAAGCTAGTAATCTCAAATTATTACAACAACACACAAAATGGGTTACTTTAAAGGGGGAAAGTTTTGTGAGACTGGTAGGCTTTATCGTACAACAATAAAACACTGTTATATGGGGTAATAAAACGTTGTTTATTACACCAACAACACACAAGAATAGAATGGTTATAATCTTATGAATTTTCTTATAGTCTATACAATGAATCGATGTTTTTCGATTGTCTAATAGTTGAAAGAAACTGAACTCGTTCTTTGCGAGTTAATTGCAATTTAAATTTGACTTTATTAATTGATTTGAATTTAATTAAATTTATTTAATTAATTTGAATCTAAGTGTTCATGAAACAAAATATAAAACTCTAAAATTAATTTGAATAATTAGTTAAAATAAATTTGACGTGACAGTCTAGTTCACGTTATTTCATTTCTAGTGATTCTACTTCTGATCTACTGCAGTATGATCTAAGATTAGATTGTCAGTTAAGATTTGTATAGCGCTTTGATACTACTCCTATTTCTTAACTATAACTTACTAAAGCCTTAAACTGCTATACAGATTATCACAACGAATTTACTTTTTAATTACTAGAGTCTTTGCTTTTTGTTTGGCACCTGAATTATTTGAATTACAATGTTTTAATTGAAAAATAGAAAATTTGATCTGAAAAATAAATAAATAGATTTTGCTTTCCTGTTACTGAAGAGGATGTCGTCCCGATTTGTCCCTCGTCGATTCGAGTCCTTGGTTAGAGAAAGTAATCTGCTTAGAACTGCTGGATTCGGTCGTGGAGTTCAAAATTCGGCAACACTCTGCTCCCCTGCTGTTTGTGAATATTTTAACGTCTGCTGTTGTCTGCTGGAACTGCTTCCTGTTCTCCGTCGATTTGCACGTTGCACGTCAGTGTGTGTGTGTGTGTGTGTGTGCTTCGTTCGGCGGTCGCTCTGCTCGTCAGCTGTTAACCAATGATTTAGACGGCCTCTCTGCTGTATTCTTGAAGTCTGGTCTTGAAGTCGGGTGGATCTCTTGCGTGCTTATGACTATCTGGTAGTACACAATAAGCTTGGTTGATGTCTTGAAGAGTATCTCGCCTTTACACAACAATTACGAGCTATACAGATGATCTGTAGTTAGTGTGTTCGTAATCGCGTGTGTGTTGACCACGTAGAGTCTTCTTGTTGATCTTCACCGCTTTGGCTACTAGACGATCGAAGGACTACGTCTTAACTTCGTGAGTACTGACAGAAGAGTGATTTTTCCACCAGAAAACATCGCACTGGCCGGGGCTGCATGCAATGATTTCATTGGTCGACGCACTCTCCCTACTACATAAAATTTAGAATTCCCTTAGTCCGTGAGAATGAAGTCTGGTTCCCACAGACGGAGAATAGAATTATTATCTAATATTTAATTATCCGCCGGAACCACTTTGTCGCTAAGGATATCCTGTACTTACTTAATTTTGCAATAACTTGGTTGCAAATCAAGTTGTGTGAAATCTAAAATATACAATCTGTCACAAATTATTATCTTTATAACATACTAAAATCTCTTTACTGTATCTCTATTTTAACAGAAGTTATTTAATTATTTTAATTAACTCTTACATTTGTTAATTATATTGCATCAAATTTGCACACGTCATTATTAATATCTCGGCAAACATTTTGGCTATATTGGATTTCGCCTTTATTTATTAGTTTCCGAGATATTAATAATTAACAGTTTGGGTGTGGTCGCTTCCTTGTACAGCGAACTGCTTACATAACGACCACGTGTGCGTTGCTTTATACAGCATTATTTTCAATGCTCTACATTCAAATGGAGTTTTAACTGTTAATTTTTATTTAAATATGGTTTCAGCATGCGGTAAACATATAACCCCAAATAGTTAATATTTGGTTCCGTTATATATTCCCACACCCGCTTTAAAAAAAAAATGAATGTAATAATTACAGTTATTTTTTTTCTTAATCATTACACACATATTCTGTAATAATTATTCTTACTAGCTATACATCGTATTACTTATTCTGAAGACACGTACACAAGTGTTAATGTTATTGCATTATATACAATTTAACTCTAAATACATGTATTAAACTATTATATTTGCAACTTATTGCGTATAATGTTTTTCAAACGAGTAGTAGCCTTTATTTGTAAACAATGCCACGCGTACAAAGAATTTTGCTGACAGTATTTAAAACGTTATCGCCGGGCGCGCGGCTAATTGCTTGACCTAGTTTCATATGTGGGTCAGGTAGTTATCGCGTGACGTAACTGTTTCCTGCCGCTGTTCTCGCTCACTCAGTTGTATACGCTTATTATTTACCGCTATAGAAAAACATTATTATTAGTACACAAGTTATCTATAATTATTATTAATAATATTATAAAACACAAATTACTTATTTTAATTTTAATTATTATAATACAATTATTATTAACTCTAAATACTATTTATCTTTTTAAAGTCTTTTTATTTCGTCGCGACGCGCTTTGGAACGCCATGCTACTCAAAGTATTTTCTCAAAGAGCTCGCATGGAATTTACCGATCGTTTTCGTTCGGTCCAGCGTCGTAACGAAAAACGTGTGAGGTGCGAGTTGTTGAGCCAACAGATAGGGTCCATTATATAAACGAAAGAACTTTGCAGCCACATTTATGTCTCGTCGGCCTACAGGATTCGCCTTGAGCAGTACTTTTTCACCTACTATAAAGTTCGTTAGTTTATGCGTCGTATTAAATTTGTCTGCCCTTTTTCGCCCTTTTTCAACTATTCTTTCCCTCACAAGTTGATTTTTACATTGCACCGGCAGAGGTAGATTATAAGTCTTTGGCTTACTTAAATAATTATCCCAAAACCTCTCTGGCGTGGTTCCAGAGTCTAATTCTGCTGGTGTGTATTCCGTGGTATCATGATAACTCTCATTTATTGCCTTTTCGAAGAATGGTAAGAACTCGGGCCATTTACTTTGTTCCTTATAGCAATAGATACGGAACATTTTACCGATTTCCCGATTCACCCTTTCGGCAAGGTTTCCCTGTGGTCGTCGTATCGAGGTTAGGACTGCTTTGATACCGTTACGTTCCAGGGTGGCTGCCCAGTGTTTGTTTTGGAACTGCTTTCCCTGATCACTAAGTACGTTCCTTATTGGTCCATGTTGTGGGATATACTTATTAAGTATAATATTTAAAACGGACTTTGTGGTGGGCCTAGGGATCGCATAAAGGCTAACTTTTTTAGTAAACACATCGACGCAAACTACCATGTGTTTTAGATTTCTGGTAGCCTTGGGTAATGGTCCCAGAAAGTCGATGGCGATCATCTGTCCCTTACCTTCCGTTATCACATTGGCCATGGGAACGTAAGTGTGTACATTTGGTACTTTCGCTGTCTGGCATGGATAACATGTTTTTAGCAGTTTCTTTACCCTACGGTACATGTTGGTTATTGTAAAGTCCTCCTGCAATATTTTGACACATTTTACAGGAGATGCGTGCGCCATTTTTATATGTAAAGATTGTGTTATACACGCAAGCATCGCTGGAGACAATACCACTTTCCATTCGCCCTGTAACAATTTATACAATATGTTGTCTTGTATAAGATAGTGAGGATTTGGGTGCGCTGCTAAGCTTAGCTTTTTAGCAAGGAGTGCGAGGTTATCGTCCTGCTCGCGTCCTACGTTCTGTAGCATATTAGTAGCTTCAGGCGCGACCGTGTATTGCATGTTTAACACTCTCAACTCGTCGTCAGCTGCTTCATATACTTCCTCCTTTTCTACAGGCGGATATCTACTTAGAGTGTCTGCGGTGGTATTCTCTGATCCTTTGCAATATTTAATCGTAAATGAGTACTCCTGAATAGCTAACACCCATCGTGTTAGTCGGGAATTTGCTAATCGACATTTTAATATAAACGATAACGCCTGATTATCAGTGAAATCTCGAAATGGGTACCGTATAGGTAGTGTCTGAATTTTCTGAGTGCGTTTATTATGGCGAGTATTTCTTTCTCGGAAGTACAATAGTGCAACTCAGCGCCTTTGAGCGTCCTATTAGCGTATGCTACAACATGAAGACTACCTTGTTCGTCTTCTTGATGCAACACGGCGCCGATAGCGTACTCGCTAGCGTCAGTGTACATTACGTACTTCCTACCCTGCTGTGGTTGGAACAATTGTAAATTAGATTGGAACAGGCCTTTAACCCTCTCAAACGCATCGTTCTGTTCAGAACCCCATTTCCACTTTATATTTTTGCGTACCAGCTGTAGCAACGGGACTGTATATTCTGCGTATTTGCTGGTGAATTTCCTGTAATATCCCGTGAGTCCAAGGAATGCTCGCAGTGCTTTGAGGTTCTTGGGCACCGGGAATTCCATAATACTCCTGAGCTTCTCTGGGTCCGTACTGATACCTGTAGCTGAGATTATATGTCCCAGGAACTTCATTTGGGACTTTACAAACTCGCACTTGTGTAGTTTGAGCTTGATGTTTGCTAACCTCAGCTTCTGGAAGACGCTCCGCAGATGCTCGAAGTGTTCCTCCAACGTGCGGGATATCACGAGGATGTCATCCACGAATATTACCGTGTATGGGTCTACCTCAGGTCCTAGAGCTCTCTCGAGGCATCTTACAATCGCAGCGAGACTCGTGCTAAGGCCAAAAGGTACTACCTTATGTTGATAGCATTTGTTATTAAATATGAATGCTGTATATTTACGATCTTGCTCACACAGCGGGACCTGCCAGAAGCTTGCTGTTTGACTCCGCTGTCGGTGCGCAGTCAAACTCTTTCTCTACGAGACTGTTTAAGTTCCTCATATCCAGGCAGAGTCGAATCTCTCCAGTCTTCTTGCGGACGACCAGCAGTGGGTTGAGGAAGCTGCAATTAGATCTTTCAATAATATCTTCATCCAACATCCGCTGTATCTCCTGCTGGACCTCGGATTGGTATTTTATAGGGACCTGGTAGATTCTCCTTATGAACTTCTCTGGCTCTGTGAGGTGGATTCTGTGTTCATACACTGACGAGATTGAATGTTCTTCACTGAAGATATAGCTGAATTCTTCTTGCAGCGACGACAATCTCCGTTCAGTTCGGGAATCTAAGGTGGTCTCCCCCTCTTCACATTCTTTATAATGAATTACTTGTTTTGGTGGCCGTGTGATTTTAATTGGGTCACCATGGTTTTGTGTGTGTGTCTGTGTGTTCAATTTAAAAGTGTAACTAACATTGTCTATGGTACATTTTAATAAGTGTTCACTGGTGTTAATTTCCGCACGTATTTGTTCCAATACATCTACCCCCAATAACATATCACATATTATATTGTTTATAGCCACTACACACACTTCAAATTGCACTTCGTCTAGCATGATAGTTAGATAGTACTGAGTGTCAATTTTTTCTTTTGTATCGGTAGCGGTTCGTATATAAAATTGATTGATTGGGAGTGATGGGGCCGTACGAAAATATTTTTTATTGGTACGCAGGAACCTTTCACTGACGCCGGATACAACACTACCGGTATCCAACAGAATTCTCGTGGGAACGCTATTGACAAAGGCGTGTAACACCGGACACGCCGCGCTCACGGGCCTTTGTCGCGTGGGACCGGATTCTAGCAACGAATCCCTGACATCCGGTGGGAACACATTATTAACGGGCACACAAGTTACATAATTAAAAGTACACATTTCACACAATATATAATCCTTATAATTAACATGCTTATATTTACACAATTTTGCCGAATTTATAGCGCGTCCTTGCTGGACGCGCATTTTGGCACGTTCTTTGTAGCTTGGTAATTTTTCGATTTATTGTTCGAATTTTTATTGCCGTGGGAGTCGCTGTCTTTTTCAGTTGTATCTGCTTTGGCTAATTCGACCGTTTGAATCGCTCTAATTTGTGCCCCGTCGTTACCCTTACCCTGCCCCTTTGGTCTACCAAAATTTTGTTTTCCCTTGTACTCAAAGGTTTTATTTGGCTGTTTTGACGGTGTTTGGGGTGGAGTAGAACTGGTACTCGGTTTTTGATCCGTTTGCTGATGGTACTGTTGTCGCGTATTCTGCCCTTCATTATTTCGGCGAAAATCGGGATTATAACGCCACCCACCAAAATCAAAAACCGTCTCACTTTGGGACACTAGAATGAGGAGTTCGTCTACCGTGCGAATACCCTGGGTAAATACAGCTACTCTAATGTTATGGTTAAAGTGGTAGGCAAGCTTGGTGACTATGTCGATCTCCGCAAATGCTGGGGTTAAATGCTTCGCGCGCTCGACCTGCTGGATTATATAATTTGCGGCGGTAATATTCATTTTCTTGTCAAAACGGCCATATTCCAGTTCATTGCGCAGAAGTCTCTGGGTATGCGAGTTCCAGTACCGGCTTTCAAATTTTTGTTTGAACTCCGCGTATGTGGACACTCTATCGCGTACAATGTTATACCACTTACGCGCCGAATCACGCATCGCGTTAACCACCCACTGTATTTTGTCTTGATCTTCTAGTCGGGAACCTACTCTAGCCATCTCACTCTCACACGCTAATAAAAATTCAATGGGGTTTTCGTTATTTTCCCCCGTAAAATACACGCGATTTTTCTCGTCGACAGGGCCTTGTACCAAAATATTTGGAGCAGACCTCCTTCGTACCTCCTGTCGTACTTTCAAAATCTCGTCGCTTAACGTTTGTAAAACACTCTCTTTATTAGAGTCAATGTTAGACCGCGTCTCTACAATTGAAGGGTCTAATTTATCTACTCGTCGTTGCGTTTCGGTCACGTCCGCGTGAATTTTTACCTCTAGGGATTCCACCTTCCTGGAAACCTCTAATGTTTGCTTTTCACAACGGCTTATGTGGTCCTTGAACCGGCCTTCCATACGTGTTACTTGTTCAATAAACGATTTTTGCATAGTGGTCTCAAAAACCTTAAACCTTTCATTGATTTTAGTATCGACCGTATTTACTTTTTCGGCGATTTCCGCGACTTTCACCGTTAACTCGGCTACGCTTTCGTCTATTTTCTCGGTGGTTTGTTTATTGCTTTGCTTAATCTCGGCGTTTATGTCAGCGTTACTTTGTTCTAATGCTTCGGTTAGACTAACTCTTTGCGCTTCGATATTAGATTTTAATTCTGCTATATTTATCTCAGCATTGGCTGCACTCTGTTCAAATTTCGCATCTATTTTAGCGGTCAAATCCGCGTTAGCTTGTTCCGCTTTAGCCGCGTTTTGTTTAATTTCTTGTAATAATTGTTTAAACATTTTTTCCGTATCCATTTTAAATACACAGCAATGTCAAATATACACAATTTAAAATACACAGAACAGTTTCAAATACACACAATAACTTTACTGTTGTACACACACCAGTCACAAAACTCTTTGGGGATTTATTTAGTTGGACGCCAGCTGTTTTACGAGTTAAAACAGCAAAGTTTGTTTTAAAGTGAAAATTAATTTAAATTGAATGAATTAATTTTCTCGAGCCCCACGAGATTGGAGCGCCATTTATAACTACACTTCTATGCGTTATTGTAATGTAATGTTGTGTGTGAGTACCCACCTGCTGTCTGATCTTGCAGATTCTTCCGACTAGGGCGTGTGGATTTTGGATTTGAAGTTCGCAAGCTAGTAATCTCAAATTATTACAACAACACACAAAATGGGTTACTTTAAAGGGGGAAAGTTTTGTGAGACTGGTAGGCTTTATCGTACAACAATAAAACACTGTTATATGGGGTAATAAAACGTTGTTTATTACACCAACAACACACAAGAATAGAATGGTTATAATCTTATGAATTTTCTTATAGTCTATACAATGAATCGATGTTTTTCGATTGTCTAATAGTTGAAAGAAACTGAACTCGTTCTTTGCGAGTTAATTGCAATTTAAATTTGACTTTATTAATTGATTTGAATTTAATTAAATTTATTTAATTAATTTGAATCTAAGTGTTCATGAAACAAAATATAAAACTCTAAAATTAATTTGAATAATTAGTTAAAATAAATTTGACGTGACAGTCTAGTTCACGTTATTTCATTTCTAGTGATTCTACTTCTGATCTACTGCAGTATGATCTAAGATTAGATTGTCAGTTAAGATTTGTATAGCGCTTTGATACTACTCCTATTTCTTAACTATAACTTACTAAAGCCTTAAACTGCTATACAGATTATCACAACGAATTTACTTTTTAATTACTAGAGTCTTTGCTTTTTGTTTGGCACCTGAATTATTTGAATTACAATGTTTTAATTGAAAAATAGAAAATTTGATCTGAAAAATAAATAAATAGATTTTGCTTTCCTGTTACTGAAGAGGATGTCGTCCCGATTTGTCCCTCGTCGATTCGAGTCCTTGGTTAGAGAAAGTAATCTGCTTAGAACTGCTGGATTCGGTCGTGGAGTTCAAAATTCGGCAACACTCTGCTTCCCTGCTGTTTGTGAATATTTTAACGTCTGCTGTTGTCTGCTGGAACTGCTTCCTGTTCTCCGTCGATTTGCACGTTTGCACGTCAGTGTGTGTGTGTGTGTGTGTGCTTCGTTCGGCGGTCGCTCTGCTCGTCAGCTGTTAACCAATGATTTAGACGGCCTCTCTGCTGTATTCTTGAAGTCTGGTCTTGAAGTCGGGTGGATCTCTTGCGTGCTTATGACTATCTGGTAGTACACAATAAGCTTGGTTGATGTCTTGAAGAGTATCTCGCCTTTACACAACAATTACGAGCTATACAGATGATCTGTAGTTAGTGTGTTCGTAATCGCGTGTGTGTTGACCACGTAGAGTCTTCTTGTTGATCTTCACCGCTTTGGCTACTAGACGATCGAAGGACTACGTCTTAACTTCGTGAGTACTGACAGAAGAGTGATTTTTCCACCAGAAAACATCGCACTGGCCGGGGCTGCATGCAATGATTTCATTGGTCGACGCACTCTCCCTACTACATAAAATTTAGAATTCCCTTAGTCCGTGAGAATGAAGTCTGGTTCCCACAGACGGAGAATAGAATTATTATCTAATATTTAATTATCCGCCGGAACCACTTTGTCGCTAAGGATATCCTGTACTTACTTAATTTTGCAATAACTTGGTTGCAAATCAAGTTGTGTGAAATCTAAAATATACAATCTGTCACAAATTATTATCTTTATAACATACTAAAATCTCTTTACTGTATCTCTATTTTAACAGAAGTTATTTAATTATTTTAATTAACTCTTACATTTGTTAATTATATTGCATCAAATTTGCACACGTCATTATTAATATCTCGGCAAACATTTTGGCTATATTGGATTTCGCCTTTATTTATTAGTTTCCGAGATATTAATAATTAACAGTTTGGGTGTGGTCGCTTCCTTGTACAGCGAACTGCTTACATAACGACCACGTGTGCGTTGCTTTATACAGCATTATTTTCAATGCTCTACATTCAAATGGAGTTTTAACTGTTAATTTTTATTTAAATATGGTTTCAGCATGCGGTAAACATATAACCCCAAATAGTTAATATTTGGTTCCGTTATAATATATATATATATATATATATATATACAGGGTGTCCCGGGAGGAGAGGGAAATAATTTGAGAAATGGTTCTATAGTGTAAAATAAGAAAAAAAGTTCATATAAACATATGTCCGGAAACGCTATGTAAGCGAATTACGGCTAGCGAAAGATTTCGCCCGGGTTTCGGGTAAATGAAGACTTTCTGAAATTCTGGGAAGGTAAATTAAGGGGCGAATTCTATTGTTTCTTATGGTTTATGACCTGAAAAATCGAATAAAATAGGTCGCAGAACTGTATCTCCCATAACGTTCATGATATCCGACGTAAAACAGAAAAATCTTTGCCTAAAAACGTATTGTATTGTTTTTAACCAAAATTGGAATTTTTTGTTGATTTTTATTGACTTTATTTACACCATTTTTCTCAGAATTAAATTCTTTACAAATTTTGTTTTTAACTTTTATGCATTTATTAATCATTTAACACAATTATTGTACTTCTAACCTAAAAACACGTTTTTTTTTTAGGTTAGAAGTACAATAACTCAGGTATAGAAAATAACGTGGAAACTGCCATCCACGTGCAAACATGTGGAAAGTCCTATCAGAAAATAACGTTTTTAAAACTGCCATGTATTTCACCGTTTGTGTAAAGGATACAAACAATACATCAGACACGGACATTTTCGACTTCCCCCCCCTTTTTTAAGAAATACATGGTAGGAAACAGTAAACAGAAGCGTTACGAGAAATAGAGTGTTTTATGTAACGGAACGTTTACACAAAAGGTTCAATAACTGATTTATGTGTTTAATTTACTAGACAGACTCTTGCTACCAAAGGCAACTTTGAAAACGCTGTGGTGTATATTGATGTTTGACATCTTACGAACTAGGGTGATTCACAAAAACCTCAAACTCATATTGAAACAAATTACTAATTGAAAAATTATCCTAATAAGGAAACGTGTTCCTAATAAGGAAAGAAATATCTTGAGGTAAATTCATTATAAAAATGAAATATAATATTTATATATAAAACAAAAAAAGGCTTTTTCATAACTATATGACATTATGCAATTAGTTATAAACGAATTTGTTATTAGGTAATAAATCTCTTAATAATGTATAGTAACGCATTGCTGCCTTTAACGTGACTTGTAAAAATTCAGTTCACCTCGCAGCGTACACACATTTGCAGTGGCAATTCGAAACGGTGTCAGAGACTCGGCGAGAATTACTTTTTGCACGCGGAAAGACAAACTGACGTTTCACAAATTTAATTTTAAAAAATCGTCTGTTAAATTAACTTGGGGCGAAAGTCTTTGACAACCACCACAGAAACTGTGAAGGTGATAAAGGGATGGAAACTTAACAAGAAAAATTGTCAACGCAGTGTACAGACTACGTCACAGAACAGAAAGCTTGTATGGGAAGGAACACTAACATGACACACGTTTTTATGAAGATCGAAGGAGTTATTGTTTTTGACAATGAAAAACGACGATGTTCCAAAACTGGAGTGACATCACCGTCTGCGGAGGAGGATGAGCATACTCTTCAGACGCAGAAACGTGGAATATCACCTGGAGAGGATCAGATTGTTGCGGGGCTATTGAAGTTTTGAAGTTGGGGGAATGGAGTACACCTTACGTTGCGATTACATAAATTAATCTTCCTAGTGTGAGAAAATGAAGCGATGCCCACTGATTCAAACACTGGTATATTTTACCCAATATTTAAAGGAGATAAACAAGTGTGTAATATATACAGAGACATAACTCTATTGGATGTTATGTGCGAGATCTTTACCATCCTAACGTCCAAAGCTCCAGAGATCTTGGGCGACCGCCAGTGTAGCTTCAGACCAGGAATAGGATCAAATTTTTTCAATACGTCAAACCTTGGAAAAATGCTGTGAAATTATGCCTCTCCTCCCGCGGTAGTTTTTCTGGCGTGAGACGTACGTACTTCACGACCTTCTAACTTTCTCTATCACGTTATTTCCATTACCGGTTGTACTGTAAAAAAAATGTGGGAAATAAGATTTGTGTTCAAAATTATTAATTTTTAATGAAATGAAAAATTTCAATTTTATTTTAAATTAAAAAATGACGGTGTTGGTACATCCCCGAAGGACATGGTTAACTTCTCAGAATCAGAGCAAACAAATCATTTAGTACGAACACGAGACAAGCATCCACATCTTGCATACCCTAGGGTACAAAAGAACCGTGAATTATTTCGCGTCAGGTCTTGTGTGCTCTTATTACTCGCAAACTATCTGGAATTAATTTAATGAGTACCCATGGCATTTTTTTCATCTTCGCGCAACGCTGAGTTTAAAACACGATGTAATCTAATTATTATTTTACCATTTCTTTTATGAAATTGCTAAACTGCTAATATTTTTATTGTTTAGACAAAGCTTTTCGTCATCACTGTCTAAACAATAAAATTTTTCGCAGTTTAGCAATTTCATAAAAGAAATAGTAAGGATGGCTGCTAATTCAAACAATACGAAGAATATTATTTTACCGCTAATCCGCGACGTGAAAAGAGTGCCTTACTCTCTGCTTATTCTACGGAATAGTTTATTTATACTGAAATTTTAAATCACAGTTGACACTAACCACTGTTAGAACTAATTTAAACTAGTGTATCGACAACACAACCAAGCACATGGACGGCTTACTGGAACGCGCGGGTTCCCAATCCCGCTGATTTCAGCAATCGCCCTTTTGAAGACTGTAAGTCATTTGAACTTTTACTTGTTCTAGTACCGTTGTAAAAATCATGTCGCCTCCCCAAGGCTAGGCACAAAAACCACTAGCCGGTCAGAAAAGATATCCATCCACTAAGCAATTCTCGGACCGGGATGGGACAGTAACGCACTTCGCTGCTGTTAGAATTTCAAAACATAGCCTATAACGTCGATACAAGACATCACGTTGCCCAGCGGGGACCTCGTGTAGGTGCCACGTTTCCTACCGAGCAGGCACAGCAAGGGACGAACCCGCCTTGCAAGTACGAAGTACAGATCCCAACAGCCCCGGTTGCGCAGACTCCCAGACACGCTTGAAGCTCAAGACTGTGGCCTCTTCCCGCCACGAGGTTTCTTTCGTGGTACCCGCTAACTACTCGTACAACATTCCACAAATAACATAATCGACCTTAATCAAGTTTAACCTATAACGGGCCAGTTAAAGCATTACTTTACCGCTAAAGATTGTAATAAATAAATAAATATCATAGCTGTTAAGGTCTTTTTGGTTAAATTTTCTACAGGCTCATCGAAAAACGTCGTATTTCAAAACGTGTAGTTTCACAAATAATCAGCACACTGAAATTAAAAAAAAATGTCAGTATGTTCAGAAATACGTATTTCTTTTTTAAATTAGGCCTACAAACTTTAACAATTTTGTGTCCGTATGATCTCCGTATGGCTCTGGACTTATGTAAACGGATCGCTACCATAATTACGATGGTAACGCCAACATGACTGAGCTGACTCGGAGGAGATCGATTACATAAAAAAAAGAACCGTGTGCCTCAACCGTCCGCTGTACGTTGGATTCACCGTGTTGGACATTAGTAAACACGTGACGCACAGTTTCCATTATGATTTCACAGCCGCGAAATACGGATAGATGTGTTCGATTGTGTATGACCGATACGAACTCCTTGTTGTACGATATACGGACCGATGACGGGATATACGCTGATGGGAGTCTCAGCGCACCGCACACAGCGGGCAGACGAACGAAATCGTTTCCACAGTGGAAGAACTACGTGAAGCCAACAGCATTGCATAAACTTTAAGGGGATGATGACTTGAAAAACGTCAACTCGTTCTCTTATGCGAATACACATAATTTATTTACAACTGTTTAAGCGGCAATACTCGTATAAAAAGCGCACATACGTTTCTCACCCGTCATTCGTATACAGGATCGACAACGATGAGTGTCGACAAGTTCAGTAGACACCGTAGCACCATAAAGAAGCGAAGGAGATTCAACGCACTCTGCAGGAGGACATCGGCATCGGTTCGACAGACGACGGATACTTTTACGTTTTACTGAACCAAACTAAGCCGTCTCACTGCGTTTCTTACATGAGCGTTGTCTATTACTGTCCGAGGGAGAAGAAGATGCGAGTGCAATGGTAGACGTCAAGGGCCATACAATCTCAGCAACGTGGAAGCACCCGTCGAACTCAAGGACGCCATCAACAAACAATACGTAGACTACACGCGCTTGTTTTTCACAAGTACGACAGTCTCGTCATCGACGCGCGGGACCACCGCATAGAATCCCTCTGTGAACCGAATCGTACGAGAGACGCTGACCACCAAAGCTTACGTGGACTGAAACGTTTTACCGAAGGACGCGCCTCTGACACAGGAACGCATTCACTACAGGGTCTAACCTGATGGTCGGGAACGTACAGATAACACAGTTATCAGCGCTCATGTACAAGAAGGATGCGGTGAACTTGGAATTTCTGAACGAACGTGCGATCACTTTAAACGCTGTCTTTTTCAACGCGCAAAGAAAGTATATAATAAACGTTGCCAATGGTCAGATGCCCATTGACGCGGTGAACGTTAGTCAAATGGAGGAAATCAAACACTACGCGAAGAGCGAATTGTACAACCTGCAAAAGTATTTCAAACGCGTATGGACAAACTGTTATAGTACATATATAAACTGCAAGTGCACAACCCTCGCAGTTCACGCGGTGCTGAAGAGGCTACAACATTAATAGTCTATGCAATATACAACATTAATTATCTATGCTAATTATATTGCACAGATTATTTTCATCTAATTATAAATTTAGAGTTAATGATGAGTTGATTTTATTGCTTTTATATATACAATGTTATTTCATTGTATTAATTTTATTGCATAAATTAATTGATTTATCTTTTTAATTAGGTCGTGATTAAAGTGTATCTAACCCCAAGTTTGGAAGGTCATAATACAATGTTATTTATGCCACGCGTTGGGCGGCCATATACTACGTTAATTAAATGTATTCCTTTAAATAGTTGCATGAGTTAAATTAGAGTTAATTTATAATCCACAATCAAACTTGTTAAACATGAAATTCATTCTGACTTTAACTGTCAACTAAGCTTCTAGCCTGAGTATCTTTGTAAGTAATGTAATTGATAATTATGTTGAATTGAATCATGAATTATAGATCCTGTTTAGTGAGAAGTTAAGTTGTGAGTCAGGTCTTACACAAATCAACAGAACACGTACGAATCCATTCTAAAGTACGTTTATTAAAATATCCTATCTCATCCTTATTCATGTCATAACATAATCATATAATAAGAGCACTTGCAAATCTTCTAAGAGACAATAAAATTTTATACCAAATTTAAATAATTGAAAGAACAATAAAATATAGGCACTTCTTCGTGCGTAGTGACGTTACTAGCTACTAATGTGGTGTGCTCATAATTTGTATTAAGTAGTTTTACGTCAAAACACGTTAAACATTCCATTCATATACGTGAAATACTCATATACTAACAATACACATATTAAACATATACATAGTTAAAATCCTGTTCCTGCAACAGACATATCAAAACACATACATAGTTACAATAAACATATATATTAACAAGAACACATGTGCAATACTCTATAACATAATGATCCCTACCTATGGATTCGTATCTATCTGACTCTTATTTATAAAATTCTCAGGTGGTTTGGTTATAAGTGTCAGGTCAGTGGTATTTGGTAAATTAATAATTATAATAAGAGATTAATTTTGTACGTTACTCGTTCTGTCGTGATGTATCGCTCCCATGGTGTATCCATGCGGGTCCCTTCGTTGATGGTTGATGTTAATCCATATAGCACTCGTGATTGACACTTCCGATTTCTATATGTACATCGTTCGAGAACACCCGTCCGCACTCCGCGACAGTCACTATGAGTTTCGAGATTACCACAATATAAGTTGCGGCATTGCACTTGGAATCTGTCGACTATGCATATTCGCGTGAGTCTATTGACGCGATTCACAGTTTGATACCGTTATGCACCTAATAGTTTTTCATCTTGCACGTTCACTCTCTTGCGGCGCCTAGATTGTTTTCAAGTTCATTAGGCAATTATACACACTGCTATTACTTGACTCAATTACGAAACAGTGTAGTATCACTACTTTTATGTAATGGTTCAAGAATGTCACTGCTAAATGCTATCACCTTTATGACAGTGTACTACATATAATTTATAAAGATCGTTATTCGCGCGTCATCGCGAACACTACCGTCCCGTTTTGGCGTTCTAAGTCTGATTTACGCACTTCCATTTAGTCTGAACAAAGTCTTTATCGTCTCTACTGAAATATGGTATAACTGAAATACTGCGCTAAGTTTTTATAAACTGAGCTATTATTTTCATAAAACTGAGATACAAATTCAAATAAACTGAGCCAAAATTTGAATGTACTGAGTTAAAAATTTGAATGCACTGAGCTAAAAATTTGAATGCACTGAGAGCGCGTCCCCTTGCGTATATAGTTTTTATTTCTTTCGATATTCCCACTCTTGTAACTCCGATGATCGCTCCAACTTCCCACCAAATCATTTCTGATAGGCTTATTTCATGGACCTCCCTGTGTCCTCTCGTCTCCAGTCTGTATTTCTGGCGAATTCTCCACCCAGTGCCGTTTGGAGAGGGATGTTCTTACACGAGATTTGCTCTCTGGTCTCCGGGTTCTGTCAGTACCATCCCCTTCAGTAGCTCCCTTCGGAATTCTCGTTCCTCATTGGCTGGTTGACTTTCTCAACTTGAGTTTGACGCAGTCCACGTGGACTCGACGAGTCGCTGTCTTTCGTCCGTTGCCCCGTTCCTGGAATCAGTGTTAAGGCTTTGTTTCCGAAATCACATCTGCTACTTTTGGTGTAGCGTGTCGAATTCCCTTATTGTTGAGACACTATCGACTTCCTTCGATGACTTACGGGTGGCATAACATCTGTGCTCTCCACAAGCGTCACTCAGTCGCCTGTCCCATTGTCTGTGCATCAACTATTATCTTACTAGAAGTCGCACACATGGTTTCGAACAATACTCTTACCGTTGGCTATGTATTTTTCTCGTTACTGGACAGATGTAAGGGTAGTCTTCCTTTGTTCTAATTGTGGAGTCAAGCGTTCCCACGCCTGGTCCAGTTCGTTGCAACATGTGCCGTACTGCTCATTGTTCGTAAATGGTTTTTACGACGTTTTAACGGAAAGGAAAGGTTTGTTCCCTTTCGTCGCCCACCCTCGAACAAAGCTAACATGTGTCACTTTTGTCGGGCTCTAATTGCTGGTGTACTTCTCTCGCAATACTCAAAAATTCAAAAAAAATCTCTAAATAATAATCACATTACAAGGCAGTGTTGATACTTGCGAACAACGCGGAAACGAGCGCACTAATAGAAGAATTGGTTAAGGCCGGCGAGGACAAAAATTGGAGATCCGTTTTAAACTTCCAATTTTAGACAACGATTGCTATTGACAATAATCATTAGAAACGTAGGAACTACGTAATCATCGCGACAATTGTTGCCATTATTCGGCTTCGGCCGAATGCAACGATCGGCGAATCATACTTTGCCCGACGTCCTAACGTCACGCCCTCCGTTTTACTAACCAAGCCGTTTGTTTCGTTAAATCTCGTTAGTCGACCACCAGACCGGCCATGTGCGCAGAACCGCCCGTCGCCGAACTTTCGGCGATTTTGGAAGCCTCGGTTACCAAGGTAACTATGATTTTTTTGGGTTATCGTAAATCAATGCTAGTGGCGAATAATTTTTGTATATTACGTTTGTAAAAAAAGAAGAAAACTTGTAATTTCTGTAAAAAGATTGTTATTCATAACCAACCAAGACATATCTTGTTTGTAATAGTCAGCCTAAATTAAAACCAATCAATTTTCAGTCAGTCAATTTAAAGAAAAAAGCAAAGATATGTAAATTTCAATGTCAGTACTTGTTGCTTATATAATTTGAAGTTGTAATTTTGTAATGTAATTTTGTAATTTTGTAAATTTGTGACTACGCACTGTATGAATGAATGTGTGCGTGCTAATCAAACTGTGTGGGTGCATAAAGTATACTAAAAGATGTGGAACTTTCAGTTCAAAGCTTGGTTCGACGTACAGGAGTGAGAATACGAGAATATGGACTCGAGGTAGTTTTTTCTTCACACGTTCTTCCAGCATGGACACGGCAGGGGTCCATGGCATGAGCTGAGGAACACGCACCCGTTGCGACCGGCTACAGCAGGCTGTGAGCGAACCTCTCCGGATTGCCAAGTAAAACTTAACCGTTAACAACTTTCAGTGGAAGTTACAGTAAAATTACTAATGAAAAGAGAGATAAACCAGTTTCCTCACCTTATGTGACAGGAACTAAAACCTTTTACGAATATTTTGTGATGCAGAACAGTGTTAGAATTTTTATGAACAGATCACAGCTTGTACGCTGAACACCATTAACTGTAAACTAGTATTGATTTATGCAATTGTTCCATATTCAGTAATCAGTTTATCCAGTATGTAATTTATACAATTATTGAATGTTCGCATACCATTTATTCAGTATTTAATCTTTTCTATATTCAGTTTATTTTGAGCTGAATTAACTCAGTAATTGACTTTGTCGACTGACTTATGATTACGTAAAATTTTGAGGCTCATTTTATTTTAAAATAAACGGGTCGAGATCGACTCTGCTCACTAACTGATGGTACTGAAAACTTTTTTACTCACACCTCCCCCTTTTGGAAATTATGTTAAACGTTAAGGATATTTGAGAAGTATGTTATAATGTGTAGAGAGACATAATTAGTAATAAGTATTTTGGTTGATTTTGTGGTATATTATGATTATGTTTGGTGTATTCTGTGTGTTGCGCTTTTGAGGGCCAGCAGCAGTAAAGCGTGGCACACAATAAAGAAAAAAGAGTGCATGGTATTATCGGAAAAGTAGTTAAAAGCGTGGTTCCTTTCGTTGTACAGTCAGTACCTATCTGATCAATCGAACTGTGGAACTGCATTTGCAGTTTTGCGGACCCGGAACAAAACTAGAGGAGAGACTGGCTCGTGGCGAACATGGAATCAACAAGTTGGACGAAGCCTGTCGTGAACATGACATCGCGTGCTAGCCGGCATAGCATGGGAACGCGTAAAAGCTTTGAATTCGGGTAAAAGTGAAAGAGCGTAAGCGGCAGCGATGAAATGAACATCAGCGTTAGGCAGCGGACTGTGTTGTGGACGTAAACGTACTGCAGTCACCAAGCGAAAAAAGACTGGTCAGACGGAGAAGAGGACGAAGACGGGAATACAGCAACGACATCGAAGACGACAACAACACAACGGTGGTGGGGGTAAACGCAAAACAGCTTCCGGACTGTACCTGCGCCCGTACCGAAAAAACTAGTTCACGTATCCGTTCACCCGTCATCCGATCGAGATCTGATTTTGTACGTGAAAAAATTGTCCATACATTCTTTCAGATGTGTGCAGTGTGTAAATGCGCAACGCTTTGCCTCCGGTCACTACCGTAGAAGAACGAAAGCGCTATCGTGAACCTCGACAATGCTACTGGACCGGTCACACACTGGTTGCGCTACAAGAAGAGAGACGACAAAGTCCTATACTTTGAGGGGTTTGGAAATTTACGACCGCCCGTTGAGACAGATTGTAAATATTAAATCAATAAACAAATAAATAAGGGTCTACTTCATATATTACACACTACAGCGTCTCTCCCCACAAACACTATTAAATAGTTAAGGGTCCACAATACTATCAGCGCTTATCCCGGGGGGGGGGGGCTCATGAAACATTATGCTACAAACCGTTTTCGCTTATCGACGAACCATGCCATGCGACGGTGTTCGTTCAAACGGACCAATAAACCAATTAACGTGAAAACATGCGACAAAAATATCGCGTCGGGAAACAGCATACGGAAGTCCAGAAAACTTCAGCCAAGTTTATAAATGGAATAGCGCCGCATAAAGCTTGTGTGGGCGTATGACTTTCTTGCGCTTAATTAGAAGTGACAACATATTTTTGTTATTTATCTGGTTCTGGTACAAAACACAAACGTTCCGCACTGACGGATAAATGAGCCGTTACTAATACCACCCAGCTTATAAAGTCTATTATTTATTCTTGAAAACAACCGAGTGGGTTAGAACACAGATGATTTCGATAAAGTCTGAGACCAATGAGACTGAGCGTAAACGTTTCACGCTGTATAGTATCATCGTTTCTATCCTCTTCTTCCATAGCCTGGAAGAAGAGAGCGCTTAAGCAGCCTCGGAAAGGTTAAATTAAAAAAATGAATACTCATTATCTCAATATCTTGAGGTAACCCTGCATGACAGAATGTAAACACGAATTCTAACCTATTGTTAGGTCTTTCAACAGGGTCTTTCAATCGCCGCTCACAGCTTCTGAGGAAGATCCAAGATTCTAAGGGTAAAAACGTCAAGGGACAAATATTATGAAGGAGGCAATCGACTAGAGGGTTTACCTTATACAAAATTTACGCTATGGCACTGATTCACATACCGTTATTCTACAGTAAGAAAAGTACTGGCATCTTGTACTCTAATTGAAAAAAGCACATTAGAGTAATGAAAACACATACAGTACTTGATAGCATTCGGCAATATTGTGAAAGGTTAAATGTTGTATTTGTTTTAATTATTTCAATAGAATTATACATTATACGTTTAAATTTTATTTAGTAGTAATGAAATAATAATAATCGTGATTACGTAATTGGACGATCGAAGCAATTTCTCAGTTTTAACTCGACCCTTTGTCATTGGTCTGTCTGTCTAATGTTTGGCGATGTCTTACACCTGTTTTTTATTGTGTGTGGGTGTCAACCGAAGACTGGTAATGTGTTGAATAAATGATAACACTGCTTATGGGCGCCATTCACAGAATTTTATTCTTGATAGGCCCATATATCTCAAATTCATATTACAGTAACAATCACAATAAATTAATAATACTGAATAACAGTAAATATTACTGGTTAACAAATTCTAATTACAAAAAATGTAGGTCGGAAGATTATCGATGAGTTATATCTTAAATAAAAATATTGTACATATTTGTTTATAATAATTTTTCTAAACACTTACAGCGGTTAAATTAACACACTACCATTCATTGTGATTTGTTAGTGATTGACACCTGTAACGAGCAAAAATTTAAAAATTTTTAAATTTTCTCCTCGACGGAGTGTGTGCACACGAAGTTGTGTCAACGACTTCTAGTTGACGCAATAAATAAAACGTAATGTGAAGGTGTCAGAGCGGCGTCGCTAACAAGACAATAGGAAGACGTTAAGTTCTACTCAACTATAGAAATTGGATGTACGAGATGACAGGGAAAGTTTAACTAAGAATTATTACCCGCAACAGCCGAGACAAAGCAGGAGAGGACACTCACACGTGTACTGGGAATTAAGGCAGATGTTCAGTCAGGTTACGTCAGAATACGAGGTACTGCAAAAAGGGGCAACAAGATGTTTACAAAGGAGCGGACGTGCAGCACTTTAAGAAACAATAACTGAAGCAGAGAATGGACAGGACTCCAATCATGCTACGCAGCTGGAGATAACGTCTAAGTGTCAGACGCAATTTACGAGTAGAAAGTTAGGGTGACTTCACCAGCTAGCAGATGTCCAAAATTATTAATAGTTACAAAAAAGGGGTGTAAGAGAGAACAATACTTCGGAAGGACCTGAGAACAGATGAAGGCAACTCAGAAAAACACTGCGTATACCTCAAACAAAAGAATGATCGACAAGCGTATAATAGCTAGAGATTCTACGAAATAGGTCAACGTTCGACAGAACAAAATCTGGGGGATGTCTGGCAACCTATCAGAAGACAAGACCTGCGAAGAACACTGGTGGCGAGGACAGTTTCCATAGTAACAAAAACAAAGGACGTATCAGAAGAAAGATAACGAAGAATCCTAACGTAGTGGGACAAACTATTCCAAGAAAACTAAAAACTGACCTATCACGAGTAAGGAAAGGCGTGAATAGCGCGGGAGACAAAATTTTGAGTAGGGACGAATTGATAAAACTATATGTCCAACACAGGGACGAGGCAGTCTACCATAAAAATTTTAGTCAGTATACTTTAATTTTCAGGCCAGTACATTTCAAATTTTCACGAGAGTTTTTACTTTAATTTTCAAACTAGTATATTTTAATTTTCGGAGAGTATATCTCAAGTTTCGGAGTTAGTACATCAAAATCGTAAATTAACAGACTTAGTGAAATCGTCATGTCATAATAGTCAGACTTGGTGATCTTCTAATAGTGAATTTCAAAGTGCGATGTAACGGACTCAGGTAGTAATCATTTAAAGCGAACAACAAAATCGCAACACGTACAAATATCATCACTTATGTATTGTACAAAACAGACGAACTTAAATTTAGTCAGATCTACTACATCTCATTAAACGTTATAGAACATGAAACATTGAACGAACTAATCTAATCACACATACATTGATAGAAGGTGATATAAGTGGCGAACAGACATAAAACGTTAATGTAAAATGAACATACAACACTCATTGTAAATGAATTATTCAAACGAACACTAAATCCATTACTTATTTACACAACT
Source organism: Magicicada septendecula (assembly GCA_034769895.1). Lineage (NCBI taxonomy): Eukaryota > Metazoa > Arthropoda > Insecta > Hemiptera > Cicadidae > Magicicada > Magicicada septendecula. The sequence goes on from CM068376.1 coordinate 207,529,704, forward strand.
CTACTTCGACGCGAGTGATCGTGTGTGTGTACAAGTTTTTGTGATATCGACGGCAGTCAACGAGATGTGTCTTTATGTCATCATCACCGCAAAGACCGGACATCACTGGACACTAAACGGATATTCCATAAAACTCAAGTAACCATTATTTTAATTATTACTTTAAGTTGCTGCTACTGACCTGATTCTTTAAAAGAATTCCTACCCTGGGAAATTATAAATAAACGTAATGAATATAAATCAGAGTAAAAGTATAATTAACGAATATGTTAACAAAAACTATCTGGGATTAATGAACGCATCAATAATTAGAATTTGAATTGTTATCTCATATGATTTATGTATGTATGTATGTCTTCTTTATTTCAGCGAATATTTAAACTAGAATTTTTTTTATTAAAATATGTGTGTATTTACAGGTACAACGACGTTTTACATGTATGATTATAATTTACTATGAATGAATAATAAATTAGTTATTTAAGTTGAATCTACACATGCGTTTATTATTACAGATAAACCAGATGTTAACTTAATCTTTAAAAAATCACAAAGTAAATTTTTAAGAGTTTCTTTTGCTCAGTTATGTAAATTGAATTTACAATATTAATTATTAAAAGATATCATTTGTTGAGCTATAAATAATTAGAGTAATTATTCAGTTTATACAAACAATCAATTGCCGCAAATGTAAATTACATTTACTTTCAATTATTATAGTTCACGGCTGCCCAACCAATGGCACGAGGAACTAGGTTCAACTAGATAATCATAATCAAAGAAATTTATATTAATTAAAAGTTAATTAAAATATGCAATTATTAATTTAGCATAATAATCATTGTATTAAATGGTGCTCTAAGATCGTGGGGCACGGCAAACAACGAATTAATTAATTAATTCACAAATTAATTAATTACATAATATAATATTCATTATATTAAATGGCGCCCAACCGCACGGCATGATACGTAGTAATACAAATAATTAAAACGTACAAGTTTGGCAAAGATCAGGCAGTAGTAGAAGTAGACAAAGTAGTATTATAGAATTAGAAATAAAAATAAGAATTAGTGTCATAAGTCAGTTTGAATGATTACGCGTAGGAAGGCAAAAATGGCAAGCAATTCCGATAGCGTAGAGTTCGACGTTAATAACCAGTTAGGTATGGTAAATACGGAAGATAATACCACACCTAGCGAACCAAATAGCGCTGTAGAGAGTCCAGAAGCTAGGGCGCGAGGACAGACGTCAAAACCAGACGACGTAAGTTTACAAATGTTGATGGAGTTCATCCGACAACAGAGCGAGAAACAAGAAGAACGTAGCAAAAAACAAGAAGAAAGTAACAAATTAATTGGTGAAAAACTAGAGAAACAAGAAGAGAATAGTAGATTAATTAGTGAAAAGCTCGACCAGCATAAGGAAGAGATAAAACGACAGTCAGCGGAACAGCTTACAGAGATACGGTCCGAGATACGAGAATACCAGCAGGCCTGGGAAGGGAAGATCAACGAATTACAAAAGAAACAAGATGATATAGTAAGAGAATTGAGAGAAGATGCGAACAAGAAATACGAAGAGATACAGGAAACACGGGAAACCGATCGTCAAGAATGGATGGTAGCGATCCACAGTACCCAAACAACTGTTAAAAAGATTCATAATAAATTTGATGCTCACGTCAAAGACGCCAATAACAAGCATGAAGAGTTAAAGGCCGAAATACATGATACCATACGGCAGAAACAACAAGAACAAGGCGAAACAAACAATAACATGATGCAGAAATTGGAAGAAGTCGACGGGAGACAGCGTTCAACGGAACAGAAGTTGGACGAAACCAGAAAGGAAAAGACGACGCGAATAGAAGAATTGAAATGCCATTTAACAAAAGTAAGGGAGAACCAGGAGAGACGACAGAGACAATTAATGGAAGGTGAGTGTGGCACAGTGAACCGAATCAATGGACCTAACCACAACGACCTCAAGTATAACGGTACTGACAGATTCCCCATGGAATTTCTTAAGGAGCTGTCCGAGGTACAAGAACTATACTACCCCACTGATAATATTAAGTGGATAGGTAGACATTTAGAGTTAGACGCCGGAATTTGGTGGCGAGTTATACGAAGCCAAATATCCAATTTTGAAGAGTTTAAAGAAGCGTTCTCGCAAAAATACTGGGGACAAGAACGGCAAGACAGCATACGAGATCATCTGGAATATGGTAGATTTGATTGGCGTGGACCAATTAATGCGATCCAATATATAGAGCGCATATTATTGGAGAGTAGACAATTATCACCTACTCTGACAGACAGACAGTTGATACGGAAAATCGCGCGTCACTTTGGGCGTGAGATCCAGCTCGCTGTTATCACGAGAGGAATTGTGACAATTCCAAACTTTGAATCCTTGATTATAGAATATACGCAAATTCATCCAAGAAATAACAGGGAATAGAGTTATGTGACGACGAACGAGGGGAGAAATTCATACAAAGAAAATAAAAGTGTTTCGAACAAAGCGAATGGAACGCAGAAAAAGGCGTGGGGTGATAGACCGCCCGTAAACACACAACAACACCGCTCTGGGGATAGGCGTGCTGTCAACACAATAGAATTCGTCAATAAGGGTGCGTTTACTTCGAGCAATGAACCCAAGACGGTTCGCCAAGAGGAAAAAAAAAATTCGTTTGTACAATAGAGGAGATAGCCAATAATACGGATGGTTATCAGACTAACATAATACTACCCGACTTAAGAAACGACTTGTTATGCGATGATGACGAGGAGATTGCCCAACGAATAATAAAATGTCCAGAAATAACTATAAAATTTAACAATGATATTACGGTACAAGCTTTGCTTGACACCGGATCCGTTATCGCCGGATTGTCCGAATCTTGGTTTAATCAAAATAAACAAAACATAGCACCTTATGAAGTTTTACCGATGACCAATACTTTAGTAGTTAGCGCGGTAGGCAATAAATCAAAATTAATAAGGAAGCAAATATTATGCGATATTTATATCGAAGGGATTAAGCATGAATGTGTGTCTCTCATTATACCAGATTTGATAAAACCATGTATCTTAGGAATTAGTTTTCTCCAGGAAGCAGGATGTTTCATTGACATGGGAAAAAGGGTCGTCGAATTAAGAAGAGAGGCTAACGAAGCGGCGTGCACAGTGCCAATGATGCATATAGAGGTGGTGGACACAGAAGAAGACGAAGCTATCATGCGGAACATCGATAAGAAAATGGAGAGTATTGACTGCGGAGATAAAAGGATGTTGATGAGGTTAAGAGAGATTCTCGTAAGAAATAGAAGTTTATTCAGGGAGTGCCCCGGAAGGATCGAAGGATACGTTCACGAGTTCCAAGTCACCGACCGGACACCGTACTTCCAGAGAGGATGGCCTGTCCCATTAGCATATAAAGGGAAGGTGGATGATGAGATTAGACGAATGTTACGGTATGGGGTCATTGAGCGATGCAACAGCGCCTATATCAACCCACTTGTTACTGTTATTAAGAAAGACGGAAGAGTACGATTATGTCTGGATGCGAGGAAGGTGAACAGCGTGACGATTCCGGACTACGAGGGTGCCTCACCGATAAACGATATTTTGGCTAGACGTTGTGAAATGAAGTATTTATCCACCGTAGACTTAACCAGTAGTTTCTGGCAAGTACCACTGAAGCCAGAGTGCCGGAACTTCACCGCTTTTATGTATGAAGGCAAATGTTATCGCTTCACAGTTACGCCGTTTGGACTGAGTACCAGTTCTGCTGCACTAACCAGGGGATTGGACACAGTATTGGAGGAAGAGGTTAAGAAAAACACCATCATTTATGTAGACGATTGCTTATGTTATTCCGGAGATCTAGAAACACATTTATCACATTTGGATTTATTTGTTAACTAACTTAAGAAGAGCGAATTTGACCATCAATTTAGATAAGTCGCAATTCTTTAGGCAAGAAATTGCATACCTTGGATATCGTTTAACTACGCAAGGAATACAGGCAACGGACGAGAAGGTTGATGCAATTATGAAGTTCCCAACACCTCGAAACCAAAAGCAACTAAAGGGTTTCTTGGGCTTAACAAGTTTCTATAACCGCTTTACGGATAAATACGCCGAAACCACCAGACCGTTACTTGAATTATTACGAAAAGGACATAGATTCACATGGACACCGGAACTAAACAAATGTTTTCAACAAGTTAAAGAGCTATTTGTAGAAACAGTTATCTTGAAGTTTCCTCGAATAAACCAACGATACTACATGCAGTGCGACGCCAGCAACTTTGCATATGGCGGGCAGCTATATCAACTGGACGAGAAAGGAAAAATCGGAGTAATAGCATTTACTAGCAAAACATTCAAGGGTGTAGAAAGAAATTACTACACCACTGAAAAGGAGCTATTGAGTATTGTACGATGTCTCGAAAAATTCCGTATATATATATATATATATATATATATATATATTAGGGCAACCTTTAACCATTATCACGGATAATAAGGCATTGACCTTTATGAACAAATGCCATTTAAATAACTCACGAATAACACGCTGGATTTTAAGTATCCAAGAATACAAGTTCGATATTGTCCATTGTAAGGGCAAGGACAACATTGTTGCGGATCTTCTAAGCAGAAACCCAGGAGACGCCACGTTAGAAGAAATTAGCGATAATACGTGCGAATATTTAATTAATCACCTGATGATCAAGATGGATAGAAAAGTAAGCAAGATAATTATGGATATTGGAAAATATCAACTTGAAGATACTAAACTTAGGACTATTATAGATAAGATTAATGAAGAATGTTTAGATAAGGAAATAAGTAAATTTTATAGATATGTTAATGAGAAATTATATAGATTACGTAGGAGGGAATGGAAACTGTACATACCGAACAGTGTATCCGGAGAAGTAATTGCCGAAATACACCGGATGTATGGACACCCAGGAGCAAAGAAATGTACAAAATTGTTACAAGAACATTTTACCATAGACGGTATGTTGAAGAAAGTGAAAAATTATGTAAGAACATGCGACATGTGTCAAAAATGCAAAGACGCAGGTAACAAGGTCCTGTTTGGCGGAACGAAAGCCATTGTCCCGTTAGGGAAGGGTGACCTGGTAAGCGCCGATTATTTTGGGCCACTACCCGTCTCGTCCGCTGGGGTGAGGTATTTGTTCGTCATTGTAGACAATTTCACAAAATACGTACGACTGTTTACACTTAGGAGGGCAACGACCGCTGCCACGTTAAGGAGAGTACACCAGTATTGTAAAGAGTTGGGATGTCCTAAAATAATTCTCACTGACAATGGAACGCAGTTCACATCAAAAAAATGGTTAAACGGCTTAAACGAGTTACACATTCAACCAAGATTCACCGCAATTAGAAACCCATGTGCGAATCTGGCTGAAAGGATTAATAGACAGCTCGGAAATTTATTCAGGATCTTTGTGTGTGACCAACATACTAAGTGGTCGCGTTATGTACCTATAATTGAAAGTTGCATTAACGAGACGTACCACGAGACTATAGAGGTGACACCCTATGAGGCACAGCTCGGCAAAAAAACCGACAAGAGTTTAGGAAAAATACCTAGACAAGGACATACTTCAAGTTAAAGGAGCTGACCACAACCAAATATTTGTAAAGATGAAAGAGAAGAGGGAAAAGCAAGCTAAGTTGTGTAATGAATCCAAAACCATTAATAAATTCCAAATTGGTGAGAAGGTGTTAATAAGGACCTATTATCAATCAGACGCGATCCAGAAAAGGATTGAGAAATTTTGTGAACTATACTGTGGGCCATGCAAGGTACATCGAGTTCTTGGAGATGCTACATACCAGCTCGTCGACTGCGATGACAAAAGCAAAGTACGAGGGAAATTCAATATGAAACAAATGAAGAAATATTATGAGCCAGAAAACAGAAGGTGACATGAAAAGGAGAAAGTTGAAGAACATATCTTAATAAGTTAGCTGATGGAGATTAGTCATCTACGTTAGGGTAAATGACGCGCTTATCTCATTCAAGCTGGCTTAACCAAAAGAAAATATGTAATCTAAATGTCAAGTGTAACTTAAGAATCTACTTAGTTAATAGACCACTGATAAAATGTTAGATAATAAGTGTGAGTTAACGTTTTGAGTGACATTCTTTATGAAGTATTGTAGTGAATACAAAGAACATTTTAGTTACAACTACTTGTTCGTATAGCAATAAATTATTGAGACAAAGTGAGAAAAAAAAGGGACACTTAAAAGTAAATAAGTGATATTAAATTAAAAAACTATATTGCAAATAAACTTTGTTAAAGTGAATGTACATCATTGATAGGATAGGAATTTAAATGATGTTAGAACGAAGCAAATAACTCGTTAGCAAAAAAATTATTATGTGTATGTATATAAATGATCAAATAATATGAATATAAATAAAACTAAAGTAGCGGATATGTTAATTATCAATCTAGTTATAAATAAAATTTTAAGAACAAATTATTGGTAGGACTATTTGTACTGCATAAAAGGTATATGTTGTAGGAGATTTTCTTTAATTTCATGTAAAGCGTTACGTTAAATCTATTGATTTGTTTGACATTATATGGCATGAATAATATTCTAGAAGGTAAAGGGATTATTTGGTTAATTAAAGTACATATTACTCATTGAATTTAAGATTTGTTTTGTAATTAGAGAGATAAGGTACTTATATGTAACCGATATGTAAATACGAAGATGTTAAATGCGTTCAGCCATTCCAGATAGTTGGCAATAAATTCGTAGATACAATTAAAACTAAAAGGGGGTACACCAATGGTAATACAAGTCATGAAAAGTAGGTTAACATGTAATATCCCTCCCTGAGGTAGATGAACATGGCGAGGCGACGTACAGGGCGCAGAATTTGGATTTGAGTTGTTCCTTAAGGTCACATCATCAAATCAAAATTGAGGACGCTGTAACGAGCAAAAATTTAAAAATTTTTAAATTTTCTCCTCGACGGAGTGTGTGCACACGAAGTTGTGTCAACGACTTCTAGTTGACGCAATAAATAAAACGTAATGTGAAGGTGTCAGAGCTGCGTCGCTAACAAGACAATAGGAAGACGTTAAGTTCTACTCAACTATAGAAATTGGATGTACGAGATGACAGGGAAAGTTTAACTAAGAATTATTACCCGCAACAGCCGAGACAAAGCAGGAGAGGACACTCACACGTGTACTGGGAATTAAGGCAGATGTTCAGTCAGGTTACGTCAGAATACGAGGTACTGCAAAAAGGGGCAACAAGATGTTTACAAAGGAGCGGACGTGCAGCACTTTAAGAAACAATAACTGAAGCAGAGAATGGACAGGACTCCAATCATGCTACGCAGCTGGAGATAACGTCTAAGTGTCAGACGCAATTTACGAGTAGAAAGTTAGGGTGACTTCACCAGCTAGCAGATGTCCAAAATTATTAATAGTTACAAAAAAGGGGTGTAAGAGAGAACAATACTTCGGAAGGACCTGAGAACAGATGAAGGCAACTCAGAAAAACACTGCGTATACCTCAAACAAAAGAATGATCGACAAGCGTATAATAGCTAGAGATTCTACGAAATAGGTCAACGTTCGACAGAACAAAATCTGGGGGATGTCTGGCAACCTATCAGAAGACAAGACCTGCGAAGAACACTGGTGGCGAGGACAGTTTCCATAGTAACAAAAACAAAGGACGTATCAGAAGAAAGATAACGAAGAATCCTAACGTAGTGGGACAAACTATTCCAAGAAAACTAAAAACTGACCTATCACGAGTAAGGAAAGGCGTGAACAGCGCGGGAGACAAAATTTTGAGTAGGGACGAATTGATAAAACTATATGTCCAACACAGGGACGAGGCAGTCTACCATAAAAATTTTAGTCAGTATACTTTGATTTTCAGGCCAGTACATTTCAAATTTTCACGAGAGTTTTTACTTTAATTTTCAAACTAGTATATTTTAATTTTCGGAGAGTATATCTCAAGTTTCGGAGTTAGTACATCAAAATCGTAAATTAACAGACTTAGTGAAATCGTCATGTCATAATAGTCAGACTTGGTGATCTTCTAATAGTGAATTTCAAAGTGCGATGTAACGGACTCAGGTAGTAATCATTTAAAGCGAACAACAAAATCGCAACACGTACAAATATCATCACTTATGTATTGTACAAAACAGACGAACTTAAATTTAGTCAGAGCTACTACATCTCATTAAACGTTATAGAACATGAAACATTGAACGAACTAATCTAATCACACATACATTGATAGAAGGTGATATAAGTGGCGAACAGACATAAAACGTTAATGTAAAATGAACATACAACACTCATTGTAAATGAATTATTCAAACGAACACTAAATCCATTACTTATTTACACAACTCTACTTCGACGCGAGTGATCGTGTGTGTGTACAAGTGTTTGTGATATCGACGGCAGTCAACGAGATGTGTCTTTATGTCATCATCACCGCAAAGACCGGACATCACTGGACACTAAACGGATATTCCATAAAACTCAAGTAACCATTATTTTAATTATTACTTTAAGTTGCTGCTACTAACCTGATTCTTTCAAAGAATTCCTACCCTGGGAAATTATAAATAAACGTAATGAATATAAATCAGAGTAAAAGTATAATTAGCGAATATGTTAACAAAAACTATCTGGGATTAATGAACGCATCAATAATTAGAATTTGAAGTGTTATCTCATATGATTTATGTATGTATGTATGTCTTCTTTATTTCAGCGAATATTTAAACTAGAATTTGTTTTATTAAAATATGTGTGTATTTACAGGTACAACGACGTTTTACATGTATGATTATAATTTACTATGAATGAATAATAAATTAGTTATTTAAGTTTATTCTACACATGCGTTTATTACTACAGATAACCCAGATGTTAACTTAATCTTTAAAATATCACAAAGTAAATTTTTAAGTTTCTTTTGCTCAGTTATGTAAATTGAATTTACAATATTAATTATCAAAAGATATCATATGTTGAGCTATACATAATTAGAGTAATTATTCAGTTTATACAAACAATCAATTGCCGCAAATGTAAATTACATTTACTTTCAATTATTATAGTTCACGGCTGCCCAACCAATGGCACGAGGAACTAGGTTCAACTAGATAATCATAATCAAAGAAATTTATATTAATTAAAAGTTAATTAAAATATGCAATTATTAATTTAGCATAATAATCATTGTATTAAATGCTGCTCTAAGATCGTGGGGCACGGCAAACAACGAATTAATTAATTAATTCACAAATTAATTAATTACATAATATAATATTCATTATACACCTTATAAGCAGAAGTGACATTCTCAATCGTGGGAACTTTCAACTGGACAGTGACTTGCAAGCAATAAAGTTATAACAATAAACAATTTATAATACATTTAATTAGCTGATATGACTATTTCCTCCTCATCCTTGATCCTGATTCTCGTGAATGGAGCACTTTATAGTTTCACTATACTTCCACTACTCACTCACGGTGTGAACAGTTAAATAATTTAGCAGGTAATGAGACTAGAAGTAACTACGTATTCTGTAACCACGGTGTGACTTTTTTGAGTAAAACAGAGTGATTTTATGTCAAACTCTTGAGTAAAACTTGACGTCTTAACCGTAAAACTGTGACTCTAAGTGTGACTCTGTAAGTGCAAAACTTGACTGTGTGAGTATGACAGTCTGAGTTCACTTCTTAAGTATGACAACCTAAAGTGTGAAACGTGAATGTATAAGTATGACTATCTAAGGTGGCGGAATTTCTTTACTCTCTTCTATTAAATTTCTCTAACCATGTTTGCCATAGCCCCACGGAGCCGTATTGTTTTCGAGACTGATCCCCCCCCCCCCAAAGTTAGGGTAGGAAGAGGCAAAAATATAAAGCGTCAAAATTTTGGAAAACATCCAAAAATCAATATGGTCTATCAAATTAAAGAAACTAGCATCTGAATGCAGTGATCTGTTTTGAAAATTTCAAAATATTTGGCTTCCATAATCCAAAAAATGAGTCAAAGATTTCAAAAAATCCACGTTGGCTATCAGGCTGAAGAGAACTTTAACTCAAATCTGAATGTATTTTTTAGTCCGACTATTTTTTTTAAACTTAGGGGCACCACGGGCCAAAAATAAAAGTAAAAATGTTTTGAAAATTGTAAATGTTAATGTGGAACATCCAATTAGGAGGAATTTTATTCATAATACAAACTTAATATTTTTAATAATTTTATAAATTGCACACAATTAGATAAAATTCATTATTTCTCTAAACACCCCTTGAAATTTTGGACAGTCTTCTAAACGTCTATAAGCTATGTTTGACAAAAACTTTGCATATTATTATACGAATATCATTATGGTTATAAATTAAACTAAAAACCAATGCAATAGTTAGGAAATTTTGTGTTTATTTTCTAATTACCTGCTTTACAACAGTTGGTTTAATAATAAAGTAGTACAGTAATTGTAGTTTTAAAAAATTTTCTGATAACTAAAAAATTATCTATCTCTGAAATTGACCAAATCACAAATGTACGCATATTTCGTTCAAAACAGTGAGAGAGTCCTGCAGCTCAGGCAGTTTCTCAGTAAATTATATACAGTTTTACTATTATTGTTTATTAAGAAAAATTTTCTTCGAGTTTTTCCGATCTGTTATTTGTAATCATAACTTTCTTGATTGATTTGGAAGATTGTCCTTTTGAAATGTTGTATCACTGAATTGTTCATATCGGTTGTTAATGTAAAATCGAGATGTGTCTAATATCACAACATTCACGTGTGATCAGTATTATTAAAAACATAAACTTAGAATTTCTTTATTCCATTTGAATCTTTATATATATATACACTAGCTGGATACCCGTGCTTCGCTACGGTGATTATCAGAAAAAGCAGAATGTCAAATCAGAAAATAGAAATAGGTTATTTGTGAAGCTTAGATACCGATATTTTGAAACTAAGAGAAACTATTTAAGCTTGATCAATCTGAAGATGATCGAGCTTGAAGATGATCAATTTGATCAAGCTTGATCAATCAACTATTAAAGCTTTAAAATTAATGAGTTGTTAAAATGACGCTGTATTATTTAGTTGGAGAGGGAAAGCTAAGTTTCTGTTAGAGATTAAGACAGTCCTTTATTGTAAGTCGAACAAGAATAAAATAGATGGGCTTAAGCCCTTTGATCCCACCACCATTCATGGTTTTTTGGTCTACGTAGCCAAGCTAATAACTTGCTTAGGATATACTTTCAGTTGCTCCCTCAGATTAAGTGCTCAGGACCTCCTTGTAAACTACATTTCTGGTTTTGCTCTCTGGCTGGAGAATGGCCAGGCTGTCAGGTGAACTGACTGGAGAACGCCACGTACAACTGGCCATGGGAGAAACAGTCACTCCTCAGGTCCACACCAGCCAATATCAAACTCTGCCCCTGTGGCTTATTGACGGTCATGGCGTAGCACACATTAACGGGAAACTGCAGACGTTTGAACTGAAAGTGGTAGCCTGATGGGATCAGAGGAATTCGGGGGATGATGACGGTTTCTCCCTTACCGACGCCTGTGAAAATCGTGGCTTCGATGACATGTTTGTGCAGAAGCCTGGTACCATTTCACAGTTTCGGATGGTTTAGATTCCACAACAGCATGATTGGAGCGTCAACCTTGAGGTAGAGGACGTGAGGTGGTACTCCTATTAGGTCGAGAGTACGCAAGAACTCCACAGGGTAATGTACGGTATCCTCGACCTCCACCACAGAGTCCACTGACTCATACCTCATATGGTCAGTCGGTAGGTTCTCAAACAGAAAGTTGTTGATGCTGTTGGCTGAGTCGTTTGTTGGAGTGAGAATAGGTCTTTCCCTCAACCATGAAGTGCAACCCTCTCTAGCCTGATGAATGTTGGGGTATATTCTGTCACTGAAGCTGATCAGATCTCCCACTACATCGCAAAGGTTACCAGGAATATTTATTCTTCCCTCCTCTTCCAAAATCTTGCCATCACGAATATCAAGTAATAAGTTAGGATACTCCTCTACCCTCAAGTCATGTTGGAGGTGGACAGGCATGTTAACTCTCAAGGACAGGACTTTGACATTAAGCCATAAGAGGGATGACTTGAGACAGTCCTTGACTTCATCTGCACGTATCCCTCGTGGCACAACAGGCAAGGTCTGTCTGAAGTCACCAGCGAAAAGCACCGTAACTCCACCCATAAGACGGTTGCGGCCCCTAATGTCCTGGAGCGTCCTGTTCAGAGCCATAATACCTCCCTTGTGGGCCATGATGCACTCATCCCACACAATAACTTTGGCTTCTCGAAGCACCTGAGCCATGTCACTCTGCTTAGAGATGTTACAAAGTGCAGACTCAGAATGATTCAGGTTGAGAGGTAACTTGAAGGCAGAGTGAGGCGTCCTGCCTCCGTCGATCAAGGTAGTTGCAATACCTGAGGAAGCAACGGCAACGGCGATGTTCCTTTCGCCCCTAATTGTGGCTAGCAACAGATTGATCAAGAAAGTTTTGCCACTGCCACCAGGAGCTTCAAGAAAGAACAACTGCCCAGAATCAGAAGCAATTATGTGCATGATTTCATCGTAGGCTTTCCTCTCTTCTTGATTTAATTTTGGAGCATTCACAGCAACTGTTTCGGACAGCTGAACGGTATCTAAGACAGATCTCTTAGGAGTTCACGGTTGGCGACAACGGCTGCTTGCTCTCGTGAAGGTGATGGAAAAAAGTACTGCAGGAAGGATACAACTAAAAAAGGGGCTATACCAGTGTTGCGGTTTTCGCGTTTTTTCGCGAATAGGCGTTAAGGTTTCAAAATTTTTCTTAGTGAGCACCCAGAAGCGAAGAGAAATATATGTGCCGAACTTAGAACTCAAAATAAACTCTCAACGCCACATAGCAAGGAATAGAGGGACATGGTGAACTGTTTCGCGATTTTTTCGCACCTCCTCGTGGTTATAGGTTAGATGAAAAAAATACTGTTTTAGTAACTCCCCAAAAGTCTAAAGGAAAGTAAAAAAATAAACATTAGACTTCCAGGAAGCGTACAGTTGAAAAAAAGCTGCCTTATCGGTGTCACGGTTTTTAGCGTTTTTTCGCGGTTAGGCGTTAAAGTTTTCAAAACCCTTTCTTAGCGAGCACCTAGAAGCCAAGAGGAACATTGGCCTACGTGCCGAATTTCAAGTTTGTAGGCTTTATAGTTATGGAGATTTCGTGATGAGTGAGTGTATGAGTCAGTGAGTGGTATTTGGCTTTTATATATATAGATAGGCCTACATATAGGTGCTGTGTTTCACAAGCATTGAAACATTTGTAGTACAATCGAAACAGTATTTTGCTTGCTTGAACGTTTTTCGTATGCAACTGGCCACACAGTGTCTCCGTACTCTGTTCGGAATATATGTCCCGAACTTGGAATTCAAAATAAACCCTCAACGCTACATAGCAAGGAATAGAGGGACATGGTTAACTCTTTCGCGATTATTTTCGCGCCTCCTCGTGGTTATAGGTTAGATGAAAAAAACACTGTTTTAGTAACTCCCCAAAAGCCTAAAAGAAAGTAAAAAAGTAAACATTAGACTTCCAGGAAGCTTACAGTTGAAAAAAAGCTGCATTATCGGTATCACGGTTTTTAGCGGATTTTCGCGTTTTTTCGCGGTTAGGCGTTAAAGTTTTCAAAACCCTTTCTTAGCGAACACCTAGAAGCCACGAGGAACATACGTGCCGAATTTCAAGTTTGTAGGCTTTACAGATGGATTTTTTGTCAATTAGCTGTAAGTTTTGTATTTAGTGATGGATAAGGGCTTATGTTATATCAAACTCTTTGTAAAATTATTTCTTTTATGTCATGTAATTTTTGTGTGAATATGTGCGCGTGTGATAAACCTTATTCGCTATCTTCTTCTAGAAAGATTTACTGACCGCGGTAAATCTGTAATTTCGCGGAACACGTTCAAGAGTTGCCGAAAGGTGTAAGCCAAATACACCGCATTTTATAACTAAACTCATTATAACCCTGAGATTTAATTCCATTTCGATTAAATAAAATAACAAATTTCCTATCGATATAAACTCAAAGTTCGGAAAGTGACAGTTTATGTGACATCTGTAATTAGTGTTATCAGCTTCTACGGACCCAGCACAGCGCAGAGAGAGATAGAGAGAGGAGAGCGGTCAGTGCAGAGTGAGAGAGATGGACAGAGAGCAGAGAGCGGTGTCATCGTGCAGAGATTCGCAGCAGGAGCGGCGGCGGAGAGAGCGACGTTACGTCGAGTATAAGGAATTCGTCATTTCAAGTAAAAAACAACCGAATTGAACTATATAGACTCTTTAATAAACAAATATAAAATATGCATGACATTTATGTAATATAAAATATATCGTATAACCTATCATTTCATGTGTGCTAAAAAATAATTCTTCATTACCTCCAATATAGACTTGTTTGTAGTTTATTTACACACACAATATCCTATGCGAAAATATTACATTGTTTCGTTGCTATATATATATATATATATATATATATATATATATATATTTAATATTTATAATGAATTTACCTGAAGATATTTTTTTTCTTTATTAGGAACATGTTTCGGGTACCATCTTGTACCCATCCTCAGCCTTCCGGTTTTTGTGTCTGGTGAAGTACATATGTGTTGGTTGACTATTATTATTGTGGCTTCCTGTTGGCTTCTGGTACTTCAAATTGGTTTTACTGTGTGTGATTGTGGTGTATGTGTTAGTTTTTTGTGTATTTTCGATGTTGAGTGCTTTGAATATTGTGTCATGTTTTGTATTGATTTGTATTTGTTCAGGTATTAGTTTGTTTTGTGTTTTATGTTTGTATATTTGTAAATTTTTTGTAGTTTTGTATGCTATTTTTATATCTGTGTTTTTAAATAGTTTTGTTAGCTTTGTTATTTTATTATTTATGTATGTGAATGTGGCCCATTTTTTGTTGTAGTTATTATTTATGTGTCGTTCATTTTGATTAATTCTTAATTGTTCAGTTTTTATTTTGTATTTTATTTTATTTTCTATTTTCTTTACAGTATTTTTATTGTATCCATTTTTATAACCAATTTGGTATATTATATTTCATTCTTTGTCAGTTTCTTGTTTGTTTAGGGGAACGTTGTACATTCTGTTAAATAGCGAATAGAATGCTGCCATTTTATGTTGTGGTGGGTGGTCAGAATGGTTAGGTATAATGATATTGGTAGAAGTTGGTTTTCTGTATATTGCATATTGTATGTGGTTGTTTTTTCTTGTGATGGTTATTTCTAAATAGTTGATTTTGTTATGTTTTTCTTTTTCTTCTGTGAATTGTATTTTAGGATGTATGTATGTGTGTATGTAAGTATAATAATATACACAGATATAAAAATAGCATACAAAACTAATAAAAATAATGTGCCGTGGTGATATCGAAAAGTAAACACCACGGCCACTTAAATTTAATTTCCGTGCGTGCGGCGCGCTATCGCGGTTTGTTCAATGTCAGCATTGATACTGAAATCAAGTTTGTCCGCTGCTACCGTGAGTGGTGACGTCATTGGGAAGGCGGTGGGTTTCGCTTATTAACGAAATTTAGTCAGCTGCGTCGGGGTTTGTATAAGTTAACGTCGCGACGTGCGTCGTGCTCTCTTTTCTCGTTCAACCTCGGGGGCGGCTGGATTGTGATGGCGTACTTGACTGTACTTGACTATGCTTAGATAAGCTTCATAAAGAGCTTCAGGTGAGCCAGTGTTGCGAGATATATGTAATATTAATTTAATTGGGGATTTGTGTGTGTGGCTCAGGCGGTCCATGTTTGTGCTGGTAATTATGTGAGCACGTGGTAAAAATTATTTTATTCTGTAGATAAAGAAATAATGTTGTAGTCAACTCAGAATTTAAAACACTTAAGTATTAGAGCAGGTATGGATTTATAATGGTGGTTCTATGAAGTCTGATGATTTTTGAAGTATTTATGAATGTTTTAGCAGAGACCACGTGCTCGTCAGTCAAGCTTTTTGTGAACCTAAACATGCAAGGTAACCCAGAAAATTGTTTAAGCATAATATGTGTGATTCCTGTATAACAAGGGGGGCGTTTCAATGGTAGCAGAGCGTGGTCGTTTTGAGCCCTTGAGCCAAAAATGTGACAGGACTTGCAAGATAGCTTGGGAAGTTTTCTTTGGTGGATTTTTGCAGGGGATGTTTCAGGTTCAGTAGAAGTAGGTGTGGTTGTAAATAAGCTTGTTGAAGGGGAAAAGAGATCTAGACAGCTTTTATAATTGTTATATGTTGAATGTTTACAATATTGATGTTGTGTGTGATATTTATATGTGTATTCGATTATATGTGATGTACCGAATTATTGAATGTAAACTGGAACCAACGTGGAGCTATTTTTCAGTATGGGTCACACGCACATGTTCATATTTTGTATGTATATTGGGATGCATAGTGACTCACCTTTTGTTAGAGTTGTTGTTGGTTGTTCAGTTTGGGTTTGACAAAGGCACGGTTTATTGATTCATGATTCCGGAGTAGCGGCTGCCCTATTGCGGATATTTTCGGGGAAAGATAATTTAAATGGATTTCTTTTGCGGAGGATGCGGTTATGGTCGGGCCATAAACTTGTTAGTGTTGTTGTTTTGTTGTAATGGATATTAGGGCATTTTTGCCGGGGTTGTTTTAGAGAAGAATGTGTCATATATATATATATATTGCAACGAATCACAGGCAGTTCTTCTACGCCATCTACCGCGAACGGGTCGTGCACTCCTTGTACAAGAATTCTACCGCTTGCAAGGTGTTGTAAAAACTATTCGTCGCTAGTGAAACGGGAAGACTCAGAACTGTGTGTGTGGTACATTTGCACACACCAGTGTTTTAACGCATTGTGCGAAAAATTACAAGCAGTTCTTCACTGCTGCTACCACGAACGGTACATACAATTCCTTGTACAAGATTCTACCGCTTGCAAGGATCTGTTAAGACTTTTCGGGGATAGTAACGCGTGTGTCGCATAACAATTGATTTTATATCTTTACACACGATATTATTATTGTAGTATTACGTGTGTAAGAAGTGAGTGTAACTGTTTCACTGTGCGAGATTTTCCGCAGTGACAGTAGTATAAATTGTTACGCAATAGTTCCATCAAGACGTTTCCGTGCTAGTGCAAGATTTCCTCATAGGGTGGTCTGCTGATCGCGGTAGACCTTCGTATTCGCGAGAACACTTGAAGAAGCTGGAGAGGTATAAGCTCAATATACCGTTATTGATTAAACTCACTGTCACCTGAGATATTACTTGGTCTTAAATTCTATATAAGTTTGGCGAGTAATAAAATCCGTAGTACCGTTGTGTGCGAAGTGTCGGATTCATCGTGGGTATTGCAGGACATCAGCCCAGCTGTTACAGGACATCAGCCCAGCTGTTACAGGACATCAGCCCAGCTGTTACAGGACATCAGCCCAGCTGTTACAGGACATCAGCCCAGCTGTTACAGGACATCAGCCCAGCTGTTACAGGACATCAGCCCAGCTGTTACAGGACATCAGCCCAGCTGTTATAGGACCAGCCCAGCTGTTACAGGACATCAGCCAAGCTGTTACAGGACATCAGCCCAGCTGTTACAGGACATCAGCCCAGCTGTTATAGGACATCAGCGCAGCTGTTATAGGACCAGCCCAGCTATTACAGGACATCAGCCAAGCTGTTACAGGACGCCAGCCCAGCTGTAAACGTTTCTGGTGAAACGTCTGTCATTTGTAAGCCACACCTGACGATCCATCTATACCGCAAAGACCGGCCCTTCTCTTCAACAACATCATCGTGGGAGTCTTCTTATGTAACGTATCACGTCTTGCGTATGAACATTATTTAACACTTTAAAAGAAAGACTCTATATCAAACATTACATTCTGTACATTTCAAATATACCATATAAACTATAACTTGTGTTTGTACAATAAATAATCTTAAACCCTCCAATATAGACTTGTAATTTGAATTACACATACTATCATATCCTATGCGCCAATAGTTTAGTAATTTGTGTTGTCGCATAGAGATATTTTGGCGCTTAGCAACGTAGGGCTCGTTAAATAGCGGTAAATTTACGCTATTACATATTTGTCTAGGAATATAAAATTTGTTGGAAAAATCCGACGTATAAATATAATTAACATAAAAATTGTATGTGTATTGTTCATATGAAAATCTGAGGGTATAATTTTTCATTAGTGCATATTCTCTTGTATATCATATATGAACAGATTTTATCAGTATATTGGAGGTAGATTATTAGTTGTTGTATGTTAGATAAGGTATTTACATGTTGATGTTTTGAACTGCTTTCTGTGTGCATATAAACTGGTTACCATATGTTCTAATCTTGTTGTGATAATAATAACTTGCTTTGCGTATAAATCAATAAATTTAAATTTACTAAAATTTTAAATTAAATTTTAATCATTATGGCGGATACTGCTGAAATCAAGAATGCTTTAGCGGCCTTATTAGAAGAAATGAAAGCAATTAAAGAAGAGCAGAAAGCCAGTAAAGAAGAAATTAAATCTGGTAAAATAGAAGCCGGGAAACAAAACAAGTCACTCCATGATGAGAACAAGAAATTATACGCGGCTGTGCAGGAGCAATCTAAACAAAGCAAACAAATGATAGAAGCGGCAGAAAAGCGTATTAGCGAGACCGTGGAAGCTATGAAAGCTGATATAGAGGCGAGTTTGGAGGTTAATAAGTCACGACTTAATGAGTATGGTGAGAAACTCGCTGGAATGGAGGAGCAGGTAATACAACACAGATCCACGGTGAGTGAATTAATGGCCGAGCAAGACGTGCGGATTCAAGAGCTGCAACAGCAAGTGTCACGATTGCAAAGTACCTCGTCACCACTAAACTGTACTACGTATGTATATAAGACTTTGGATGACGTTAATTCACAGCAAAGATTTTATGGACGGCAGAATGAAAACCCCATGGATTTCATTCAAAGTTGCCAGCGGGATCTGGAGCAAATTGGTGATACCTTAAGTGAAGCGGATAGAATTAATTTCATAGTGCGGCGACTTAAGGGTACCGCTGCGGAGTGGTTTAGTATCGTCCAGGATAAAATCAACACGTTGGAAGACCTGGTAAGACATTTCAGAGCTAGATACTGGAATGAGGAGATCCAGCGGAAGATACGTACGCAGCTGGAGTTTGGAAAATATTCCAATACCAGAGGTCCTAAAGATGAATATGTGATGCAGTTGATATCCAGAGCTAGATATCTTGAGCCTAGCTTAACCGAACCTGACATGGTAAGTAAACTTGCGCACCACTTTGGACGCGGGATACAGGTGGCCGTCCTTACGCAAGGAGTTAAGTCGTGGAATGAGCTACTCACATTACTTGCAAAATGGGAAGGTATCGACAACCCGATTACCAATGGTAACAGTAATGAAACACCGCATAAAAGTTTTCAATATCAAAATCAAACTAAGCAAACACAGTCGCAACAACAACAAAGACCTAAGATGTCGAATAGAAATACCAATCAAAAATTTAGTGCCAATAAAGTAGCAGTAGTAGAGGAAGAGGATTCCGATATAGAACAGTCAAAAAACGTGTAAGGCTGCACGGCGTGAGTCCGTGCAACAGAATAACTAATACACGTAAAGGTAGGAATGAAGTTTCAAAAGCCCGGTGTAAATATAAAAAGCAGTTCAATAAATCAAATGTGAAAGATGTTAATTATAAGAAAAACTTTGTAGTGTCCGGCCTATATCCTGCCGTAATTAGAGATAGTTTAATTTGCAATAACCATAGTAAGGAAAATGAGAAAGGTATTAGCGTTGAGAATGACACTGACCTCATTGTCAACGCGAAAATTAACGGATGTGTCGGCGAAGTTTTATTTGACAGCGGCGCAGAAATTTCGTTAATGGATGAGCGATTCCTAGAGAGGCACAGGAAACATTTAAAAAAAATCCCGATTCTGCCAGCAGCCCACAAAATCATAAAATCAGCGACGGGTGAATCTCAGAGGGTTGACCGTCAAGCTATGATAACAGTATCCATTCAGGGAATGGAAATAGAGGTCACTGTGCTTATGGTCAAGAAACTCGTGTATAATGTTATTTTGGGAGTGGACACATTAAATAAACTGCACGCGACCATTGATTTTCCAAATAAATTACTAGAATGTACAGTAAATAATAGTAAACACAATATCAGGTTAGGACGCAGGAGGGGTAAGACGGGGTCTGATTGTGAACCTATTACTATAACTCGCCCAGCGGTTCAACTTGCCGATAAGATAACACATAATCTGCGGACTCACAGCAGGCAGATAACGAGCAATGAGCAAGATAAGCTGCAAAGTATGCTTGATAAATTTGAATCTGTGTTTTCCAAAAATCCTACCGTCACGAATGTTTATGAACACAGTATTCAGGTCACGGATGAAAATAAATTTGTACGGAAGACGTACCCCATCCCCCTTCACTATCAACAACAGGTTGATGCCGAAGTTAAGAGTATGCTTCAGAATGGTGTGATTGAACGAACTGATAGCAATTTTTTAAATCCTATGGTTGTTGTTAAAAAGAAAAATAACGACATTCGATTATGTCTCGACATGAGAAATCTAAATTCTATTACAAAAAAATGCTACGACTGTGCTCCGAATGCGGAGAACTTATTCATAAAATGTCAAGGGGTTAAATACATGTCTCGCCTTGATCTCAAAAGTGGATTCTGGCAGATTCCCCTTGCCAAGGAGTCGAGAAGATACACAGCATTTCTATATCGAAATAAATGCTATCAGTTTAAAGTAGTTCCATTTGGTTTGGTTACCAGTTTAGCGGCCATGGTCAGATGTTTGGAGTTAGCTCTGGGACCCGAGGTGGAGGACTTCGTCAGCATATTTGTTGATGATATTTTGGTCATATCCAAATCATTTGAAGAACATCTTGAACATCTCAAGATTGTATTTCAGAAATTGCAAGCCGCTAACCTGACTCTCAATCTTGAAAAGTATGAATTCGGGAAATCGCAAATTAAATTTTTGGGTCATATTATCTCAGCGGAAGGTATAACAACGGACCCGGAAAAAATACATGCGATCATGGAGTTCCCGAAACCCACAAAACCCAGGGATATCAGAGCGTTCCTCGGATTGACTGGTTACTTCAGACGTTTTACTCCAGAATATTCTGGGACAATTGAGCCGTTGTTAGAACTACTTCGTAGGAGTAATAAATGGAGATGGGAGGAGCGTCATCAGCATGCTTTCGACGCGACTAAAAATTTGTATAGTAGAAACCTGCACGTGTTTCATCCTGAGAAAAGGGGCACATATGTCCTGAATTGCGATGCTTCTGATTATGCCATTGGAGGGGTACTCTACCAACGGAATGAGAAGGGCGAAAACAAAATAATTGCGCACAGTAGTAGGTCACTAAAAGGGGCCGAACGTAACTATTTCACATCGGAGAAAGAAATATTGGCTATTGTGTACTGCATTAGTAAATTTCGTTATTACCTGGTTGGACAACACTTCGAAATCCTTTCGGACAACCAGGCCTTATCGTTCATGTTGCGCTGCAAGTTAGCGAACGCTCGCATATCCCGTTGGATCATGGCCATCCAAGAGTACGACTTTACCATTAAGTACTGTAAGGCAAGCGAGAACCAAGCAGCTGACACGTTAAGCCGATACCCTCCAATGGTGGAAGAACGTCATGCGTCTAATAACCAGGAGGTTCAAATTCTAGCTGTCAAATATAAATTAGAAGACAGTCTCAAAAATAAGCTAAGAAATATTGGTATGGAACAGCAGCGTGACACAAAGTTGAAGCGGATATGTGACGCTATCCGGATACAAGAAAACCCTAAGTACAGAATATATAAAGACGTAGTGTATAAAATTATCAATGGCGGATGGAAGATTATGGTACCGGACGCCATGGTGGAAGACCTCACCTGGATGTGTCATGAGAGTCTGGCTCATGCGGGGGCTTATAAATGTTACCTGGCAATGCGGGAGGATTTTGTGTGGCTAAATATGACCAGGAAAATAAAGGCCATACTCCGCTCATGCCACATCTGCCAAACAGCGAAATATCCGAACCAACATACACAGGTTGAAATGGGTAACATTGTCGTCCGTAATAAAAATGACCTTGTATGCATTGATTTTTTGGGTCCACTTCCTCGGGCGGCACGTGGAATGAAGAACCTGGTGGTTGTTACGGATGCCTTTACCAAACATGTTAGCCTATATGCTATTGGTAGACCTACTACGTCGGCTGTCATAAACATTATGCTAAATAAATACATGCCGAAAAATGGTCCCGTAAGGAAGATACTCTCAGATCAAGGTAAGCAATTTACGAACACCAAGTGGCACTCCGAGCTTGAGAAACACGGGGTCCAGACGGTCTTGACAGCGATCCGGAGACCGCAAGGTAACTTGGCCGAGCGGGTCAACAAGGAGTTGGGACGGTTGTTCCGTACGTACTGTAATACTAACCAGAGTAAGTGGCCGGAATTCCTAGAATTTTTTGAGTATGCTATAAATGGAAATTATAATTCTACTACTGGGTATACTCCGAATGAACTCCAAACCGGAGAAATGCCAGGCCGGGTCTGGGGTAAACACATTGAAAGGATAGCGACACATAATATGCCTATACCAGTTGAGATAAAGAAAATCGAGGCTAGAAGACGCATTAAAAAGTGCGCCGAGGAGCGCACGGAGAAATTTAATGCGGAACATAAACTAGTCAAGTTCAAGACTGGAGAGAGTGTGCTTTTACGAGCATTAAATGTTGGAAGAAGGGAGGACAACACAGCCGCGAAGTTTTTTAGGCTGTATAATGGTCCGTATACCCTGTCGGAGCAAGTTGGGAAAAATACCTTTATCTTAACCAACCCAAATACCAACCGTGCGATTGGTAAATTCCATGCGTCCTCATTGAGGAAGTATTATACAAAGGATCCGTAAACTCAGAAATTAATGTCAGGATATAGGGGTAAGAATGTGTAGTGATGTTAAATACGTCAAGTTCAGGTTTAAATGGTATGTAAGATGACTCTGAGAGTGAACAATAATCTAGTTTAGATAAGGAATGTTGTCTGTGTACGCTATGATCCTGCATAAGATTTCGTTATCTGTGTGTCAAGAACATGTGTGTTTGTTTTGGTTTGAAGGTTACCACGTGTCTTGTGAATTGATGCTTCTGTCAAAGTGACAGTTGGTAATGTTAGTATTAATTGAGGATGTTTATTTGATTTTAGTTTGAGGGTATTATTATTATTTCAGGATTAGGAAGTTGTTGTGGTTATATTAAAAAAAAAAAAAATTTTATTTTTGTTGTTAACTAAAAAAAAAAAAATTTTTTTTTTTTATGCGGGAGGGAGTTAATCCTGCAACGAATCACAGGCAGTTCTTCTACGCCATCTACCGCGAACGGGTCGTGCACTCCTTGTACAAGAATTCTACCGCTTGCAAGGTGTTGTAAAAACTATTCGTCGCTAGTGAAACGGGAAGACTCAGAACTGTGTGTGTGGTACATTTGCACACACCAGTGTTTTAACGCATTGTGCGAAAAATTACAAGCAGTTCTTCACTGCTGCTACCACGAACGGTACATACAATTCCTTGTACAAGATTCTACCGCTTGCAAGGATCTGTTAAGACTTTTCGGGGATAGTAACGCGTGTGTCGCATAACAATTGATTTTATATCTTTACACACGATATTATTATTGTAGTATTACGTGTGTAAGAAGTGAGTGTAACTGTATCACTGTGCGAGATTTTCCGCAGTGACAGTAGTATAAATTGTTACGCAATAGTTCCATCAAGACGTTTCCGTGCTAGTGCAAGATTTCCTCATAGGGTGGTCTGCTGATCGCGGTAGACCTTCGTATTCGCGAGAACACTTGAAGAAGCTGGAGAGGTATAAGCTCAATATACCGTTATTGATTAAACTCACTGTCACCTGAGATATTACTTGGTCTTAAACTCTATATAAGTTTGGCGAGTAATAAAATCCGTAGTACCGTTGTGTGCGAAGTGTCGGATTCATCGTGGGTATTGCAGGACATCAGCCCAGCTGTTACAGGACATCAGCCCAGCTGTTACAGGACATCAGCCCAGCTGTTACAGGACATCAGCCCAGCTGTTATAGGACCAGCCCAGCTGTTACAGGACATCAGCCAAGCTGTTACAGGACATCAGCCCAGCTGTTACAGGACATCAGCCCAGCTGTTATAGGACATCAGCGCAGCTGTTATAGGACCAGCCCAGCTATTACAGGACATCAGCCAAGCTGTTACAGGACGCCAGCCCAGCTGTAAACGTTTCTGGTGAAACGTCTGTCATTTGTAAGCCACACCTGACGATCCATCTATACCGCAAAGACCGGCCCTTCTCTTCAACAACATCATCGTGGGAGTCTTCTTATGTAACGTATCACGTCTTGCGTATGAACATTATTTAACACTTTAAAAGAAAGACTCTATATCAAACATTACATTCTGTACATTTCAAATATACCATATAAACTATAACTTGTGTTTGTACAATAAATAATCTTAAACCCTCCAATATAGACTTGTAATTTGAATTACACATACTATCATATCCTATGCGCCAATAGTTTAGTAATTTGTGTTGTCGCAATATATATATATATATATATATATATATCGGCTTTTGCTGATTTATTGTTATTGAGTACGTTGTGTTGTGTCTGTTCATTGTGCTGTGCTATTGTGAGGTTACCCCCCTTTTACCTCAAGTATTGCGGTTATGTAAGATGATTTAGAGTTTAGGGTCGTGTACCCGCGCTGCTCTTCCACTGTGTACTGTAGCGGGGCCGTCCGCCCTAGTATAGGGGAGTGGACCCTCGTGTGTCAAGGTGGATGTTCCCTTATTGTGTAGTACATGGGTGGTCGTGATAGAAGGTGGAGAGAGGGACCAGGTGGTCGTTCACGTATCAAGGCCATAGTACCTTGTTAGCCTTTGGGCACCTGTATGTGAGCGAGAAAGTAGGTCGGGTCATCAGTGAGGGTGACGTTGGGGCGGTCCCGTGGGAGGCAGTGGCGGTGGAGGAGTTGTAAGGGAGAGATAACGGTTATATGATTCTAGTAAGGGACTAGTAGAGGGACTATGTAATTATCATTTAGGGGTTCTCAGTGTGTACGTTTAGGGGGCCTTAGGAGGTCAGAACTCAGAGGGGGTCCAAAACTGGTCTTTCTTCTTTTCTCCTTCTGTCTCTTGTTGCTGTGTGCTGGCCCTGGCCAGGTCAGCATGCAGTTCTGCATAATTAATCTATTCAGGCACACATGAGTACACACTCCACTTCTTTCTTCCTCTTGTTTCGCTTTCACTCTGAGCCTCTGTTCTCCTAGGGCGGATGGGTCTCTGAGTTTTCCGGTAAGGCCGAGTAGATGCTATAGAAGTAAAGGTCTAGAAACCCAGGGGTTCTGGACTAGGGCTACAGCCTTAAGTTGTTGGCAACCAAGTTGCCATTTTGGGGGGAGGGTGTGCCGTGGTGATATCGAAAAGTAAACACCACGGCCACTTAAATTTATTTTCCGTACGTGCGGCGCGCTATCGCGGTTTGTTCGATGTCAGCATTGATACTGAAATCAAGTTTATCCGCTGCTACCGTGAGTGGTGACGTCATTGGGAAGGCGGTGGTTTTCGCTTATTAACGAAATTTAGTCAGCTGCGTCGGGGTTTGTATAAGTTAACGTCGCGACGTGCGTCGTGCTCTCTTTTCTCGTTCAACCTCGGGGGCGGCTGGATTGTGATGGCGTACTTGACTATGCTTAGATAAGCTTCATGAAGAGCTTCAGGTGAGCCAGTGTTGCGAGATATATGTAATATTAATTTAATTGGGGATTTGATTGTGTGACTCAAGCGGTCCATGTTTGTGCTGGTAATTATGTGAGCACGTGGTAAAAATTATTTTATTCTGTAGATAAAGAAATAATGCTGTAGTCAATTCAGAATTTAAAACACTTAAGTATTAGAGCAGGTATGAATTTATAATGGTGGGTTTATGAAGTCTGATGATTTTTGAAGTATTTATGAATGTTTTAGCAGAGACCACGTGCTCGTCAGTCAAGCTTTTTGTGAACCTAAACATGCAAGGTAACCCAGAAAATTGTTTAAGCATAATATGTGTGATTCCTGTATAACAAGGGGGGGTTTCAATAATTTACAAAAACTAAATAGCCAACACAACAAAGATAATACAACAACTAACGGTATATACAAAATTGAATGCCAAGATTGCAATAAATGTTACATAAGACAAACAAAAAAACAGCTGAAAAACGTTATTTTGAACACCTAAACGCATAC
The DNA here is from genome assembly GCA_034769895.1 of Magicicada septendecula. Classification (NCBI taxonomy): domain Eukaryota; kingdom Metazoa; phylum Arthropoda; class Insecta; order Hemiptera; family Cicadidae; genus Magicicada; species Magicicada septendecula. The sequence continues at coordinate 207,556,202 of CM068376.1, forward strand.
AAAAACCACAAATATATAAATCCAATTTAGCCACACATGCAATAAACAATTGACATGAACTCCCAGACATAACCAATGTGACACTAATAAAACATATACCACACAAAGGCACCATAATGAACATTTGGGAAAATTTACAAATATACAAACATAAAACACAAAACAAACTAATACCTGAACAAATACAAATCAATACAAAACATGACACAATATTCAAAGCACTCAACATCGAAAATATACAAAAAACTAACACATACACCACAATCACACACAGTAAAACCAATTTGAAGTACCAGAAGCCAACAGGAAGCCACAATAATAATAGTCAACCAACACATATGTACTTCACCAGACACAAAAATCGGAAGCCTGAGGATGGGTACAAGATGGTACCCGAAACATGTTCCTAATAAGGAAAAAAAATATCTAGAGGTAAATTCATTATAAATATTAAATACATTATATACATCAAGAAACGGACTGTAGCAGTAAGTCATTGAATATATATATATAAAATTTTTATAACAAAGAATATATTTCAACAGCAGATTCATTTTCAAATAAAATTGTTAACTTCAATCAATGGTAATAAATGGAAAGATATCGCGTCGTCTTTACATAAATAATAAATTATTAAAGCACGCTTCCATATTAAGTTAATGCAGATTCTATCGTTAGTTAGCTTGCAAACTGTAATCGATTACTATACATTGCTACAATAAACGTTCTGTCAGAGATTACTGTTATTCAGTTTACTGACCTATAGTTTTACGAATTATACTAACAACAATAAATTTTAAGTATTAAGTTTAAAGTCCAAAACCAAAACAATTTCAGTAACGTTCAAAGGAGTGTCCTTATTGCTTCCTATTGTACGAAAGCTTACTGTCGCACCCGAAGATCCTCAGGTTAACGTAGACTTCTCAGAAAGTGGTACGGATGAAATAAGTACTGTGATTTAATAAAAGGTGTTTAAACTTTGTACTTGTTTATCAGCTGTACGCAGTGGACTACTGCAATGCGGCACGAGCGGATGACGTCACGCGCTTATCAAACGCTGCCGCCGGTCATTTCGGCCGTGGGGAGACAAGTTTAGTTTAGTTTCTAACAAGACTCCGAGCGGTTCTCTCGTAAAACCTTTTCTCTTCCAGCCGCGGCTTCTGGACAATTTTTAAATATGTATTCATACGATTTAATTTAATTCAGACTACCTGCGTCCATCTTCAATGGACCACGATTTCTTTTAAAACTAATTTTTGGGTGTTATAACCTCAAATGCATCCGCACGTGCCGATCATGATCAATACTTTAAAATTTCAATAAACGCATGTCAAATATCAGTAATACAGTCCACTTCTTTTCTTACATACAATCCAGCCTTTCCTGCTTAGCGTCTTTGGAATAACTCGAGATTCATCAACAGCTTCCAAACCGCCACATTTTTGGTCCCACCGGGCAGGATTTCTTATTTTTGGCCCAAAAACGAAAACGTTTTTGGTCACCACGGGACGGATTTCTTATGTCTGGGTCCACAAGCGACAGCATTTCTTTGTACGCATCATTTCTGGCCCAACCGATCTGAATTTAGTCACGCCCTACGGGCATCATTCTCGTCCTGAGCGACACCGTTGTTGTGAATCACATCGCAGTCATCACCACAGGATTCGGCCAAGCAGTAGACCAGAGACGACGGGACACGGCAGGACAGCATTTGCGAGGTCATCAAAAAAAGATTCCACAGCTTTAATTCATGGAGGGTTACACATGAGGCGTCATCTGACCAGCAGAGACAGGAGGTGCAACAGCTCCTAACAGGATCGAACAACGGGATCGAAGCCAGCTTCATCACGAATGGATCAACGGCCACGTGACTATAAACTTTTTACTTATATTTGATGTTTAACAATATTTCACTTTTAGCAGTTATTTATTAACACATTTGTATAAACAAACACCGTCATTACACAATACAGCTTAATAAATGGTTGGCAGTTCATTATCAGTTAAAACTTCAAAGATAAAGATATATGTTGCTATCATTTAAATTCATAATTTTAATAATTTAATTGCCAACAAGGCTTGATTAGTTAGAGAGAGTAAGTCTATGTTCTAAACAACGATCGCTAGCTACCGAAACGTATTCAAATTCATTCAAACTTAAGTTTATGGTTCACATGCTCTATGCTCAAATTCTTTCAAGATATTTTTCCTTTTTTCTCTTAAATTGTAATAATGGCAGATGTCAGGGCTCTAATAACAAAACGAGGCACAATTAAGGCCTCAATATCACGAGTAAATACTTTCGCGGATAACTTCGATTTGGTAACCAGCGATCCTCATGCGCTGAAAATAAAACTGCGTCATTTGATGGAATTATCCACCAAATATGATGAGATTCAATCCCAAATCGAAGCCGAGGAAGCGGACGTTGCTTTAACGAGTGATAGGGTACAAACGGAAGACGATCTTTGCAATATAGAGTGTAAATTGCAACACCTGCTGGAGCAAGCTGAGCATGTGAACCAAAAACCAGTAATTAATGCTGAAAGTAAACAGCTTAAAACACCCCCCATTCAATTGGAACCAATCAAATTACCACGGTTTGCGGGTAGTATTGTTGAGTGGCAACATTATTACCATATTTTTCTTGAATTAATTCACGTCAGAGCAGATCTGACGGACATACAGAAACTTCACTATTTGCACTCGTCATTACATGGCGAGGCGCTTAAAGTAATAAAATCGTTACCAATCACTCATGAGAATTACGCGGTGGCTATCGATCTGTTGAGGAATAGATATGACAGTAAGCTAATTGTTTCCGCCCATCATGTAGGGAATGTCCTGGACGTACCATTAGTTCAACAAGAATCCCAAGTCAGCATATCGAAATTCATTGATGAAATCTCTGCCAATATAAACGCTTTAAATAATCTCAAACTGCCAGTCAACACATTCGAAATTATTGTCGTAAATTATTTAGCTAAAAAACTCGATAATTACACTTTCCGTTTGTGGAAAGAGAGTTTGTCGGAACATAAATTCCCTGATTTTAATAATTTTATGAATTTTCTAAATTCACGAAGAAAATTACTACAAAATCTTGATAACGCGACTACCCCAACGAGCAGGTTGAATAAAAGCGATGTCTCCTTATCGCAAGGCAGTAAAACAGATAAGCGCTTCAAAGGGGGCATTCCATTCTCATATCAGAAACAATTTATGTAGACTGTGTAACGGTGAACATAGAATTATCGACTGCTTACAATTTACATCGCTGTCTATCCCTGACAGAAGAAACGTGTTAATAAGAAACAAACTTTGTTTAAACTGCCTCCGTTCGGGACACGAAAGCTCAAAATGTCCCTCAAAATTTTCATGCAAAAAATGTTCTAGGCGTCACCACACCACAATTCATGTCCCCAACAAAGACGGAGCTTCTCTTAACAACCAATGCTCACTGAAGTCACAGACCAATAAATCGGTATTGTTATCCACCGCAGTCTGTATGACCGCTAATAAGGTCGGTAGGAAATTTCCCGTTAGGATATTACTGGATTCTGGTTCTCAAGCGAACTTTTGCACAATGGATTTCGCCCGCAGAATGGGCCTCCAATTGGTTAAATCGCAACTACCCATCACGGGTATAAACAACTCGCTTTCCCAGGCTGACTTTAGTACGAAGGTAAGGCTACATTCTCGCTATAAACCCTTCACGTTAAACGTGCATTGTGCCGTATTACCCAGTATAACTAATAATTTACCGGCGGAGTCGTTCGATCTTGCCTCTTTGAATTTACCCAAGCGCATATTCTTGGCGGATCCTCACCTACATTGCTCGGCGCAAGTCGATATATTACTCGGCGCTCAATATTTTCTCCAACTAATTGAACCTATGAAATTTACGCGCGGACCACACTTTCCTATAATTCACGAAACCAAGTTAGGATTTATTTTGGCCGGTGACTTACCCTTCAACGTCGATATAACTAAAACAGTTTCGTCCTTTATGGTCTGCAAGGATGATAATCAGATTTCCTCGCAACTAAAAGAATTTTGGAAGTTGGAGGAGATCTCTAGTCGCGAAGCCCGCTCTGAGGACTCGCCGTGTGAAAAACATTTCGTGGAAAACACTAGCCGCAACCGCGATGGGAGATTCGTGGTATCCCTGCCCCGCAGATCTGATAAATTTCATTTGGGAGATTCTCTCCGCGGAGCTATCCGCAGATTCCAATCGTTAGAGTTCAAGTTCAAGCAGAACCCTATCCTTTATAAGGATTATAGCGAGTTCATGGGTGACTACTTGAAACTTGGCCACATGTCGCCACTTAATGACTACGATTTGTCGCTTGACAGCTCAGAGATTTTTTATCTGCCCCATCACGCAGTCTTCAAGGACTCTAGCTTAACCACTAAATTGCGCGTGGTATTTGACGCCTCCGCTAAAACCACAAATAATCTGTCCCTCAACGGTACTCTAATGGTCGGTCCTACGATCCAGCAGCATCTGTTTTCGATAATGGTTCGGTTCCGTACCCACCGATACGTACTTATTGCGGACATAGAAAAGATGTATCGCCAGATCATTGTTAACCCAAAGGATTCAAACCTGCAACGCATCGTTTGGCGTGATGCGCCGCATAAGGAATTACGACATTACGCTTTAAGGACGGTTACGTATGGCACTGCTAGTGCCTCCTTCCTTGCTACACGTTGTCTGGCTCAAATAGCCTACGAAAATAAATCCGACTACCCTACAGCTTCTAGGGCTATAGCCAATGATTTTTACGTAGATGATCTCATAACGGGTTCGGATGATCCGAACGTCTTAGCTGAAATGAAATGCGAGATCGTGAGGTTGTTGAGTAGGTATGGTTTCACGTTACATAAGTGGTTCTCTAACCACCATAAGATTATGACCCTTCGCGCCCAAGCAACCCATGACTTCAGCAAAGGTCAAAACGTGCGTACATTGGGAATTCAATGGAACGTTGAAAGGGATAACTTTTTATACATCGTCAGAGGTGATGATAATTTGACCGTGTTCAACAAGAGAAGCGTGTTGTCGGTCATCGCCGGGATTTATGATCCTTTAGGTCTTATCGCACTCATCACATTTTACTGTAAGCATTTCGTGCAACAGTTGTGGTTGGCGGGCACAGATTGGGACGAACCCCTACCTGGGTCATTAGCCAATCAGTGGTTGGAATTATACGCTCAATTAGTCTCCGACACTCATTTTAAGATTACGAGGTCGGTTAAGAGTTCGAACAATTACCCAATTAGTTCATTACAGCTGCACGGATTCGCCGACGCTTCGGCTAAAGGTTACGCGTGTTGCATTTATGTGCGGGCGGTCTATTCGAACGGCGCCATATCGTCAAACTTGTTGTGTGCTAAATCTAGGGTCGCGCCGCTGAAACAGATAACGCTACCACGTCTTGAGCTTTGTGCTTGTTTATTGCTGGCGCAATTAACGTCCAAGGTTTTAAACGCCATCAATTACAATTTTGACGGTCTATATCTCTATTCGGACTCGATACATTGCAATATATTGCGTTGCATTGGATACATCAACAATCTTCCCGCTGGAAGGTATTTGTGGCCAACCGTGTCGCGGAAATACAGCGTCTTGTTAGCAGCAGGGGAACTTGGCATCATGTAGTCTCAAATGACAACCCTGCCGACATTTTATCGCGCGGTTGCCTCCCTCGTAGTTTGCACTGTCATACTCAATGGTGGCATGGTCCGTCCTGGTTAGCGCATGAGTCAGCATCATGGCCAGTCAGCGCTTTCGACATTAATACTCCCTGTACTTATCCCGACCTTGAGCAGGAACGTCGCAAGCAGGTTCAAACCTCACTAATTGTCGAGTCCTCAACACATAGTTATGTTGAAAATTATTCATCACTTACTAGGCTTATTCGCGTCTTCGCATATTGCCGCAGATTTTTTCGCAATTCTAGGCTCGCGGTTGTTGACAGAGACACGTCCTTTTTGTCTGCTCAAGAATTGTCTGACACACTCTTGATTTTTGTCCGGCAATCTCAGCAGTTGCATTTCGGCGTAGAAGTTATGGAACTTGAGGCACACCGGTGCCTTCCTCGCAGTAGTAAAATTCTTGCTCTCAACCCAATCCTGGATGAATCAGGCATTTTAAGAGTGGGTGGACGCTTGCAATTCTCCCCACTTAACTACGCGAGTAAACACCAAATAATTTTGCACCCGCACTCTCATCTCACGCGATTAATAATTGAGTACGAACACATCCGTTTGTTGCACGCTGGGGTGCAATCAACTCAAGCTTCGCTTAGGCGAAAATATTGGATCATACACGACAAATCCTATATCCGCTCAGTGATACATAAGTGTGTCACTTGTTTTCGTTTCCGGGCTAGAGGCGCGAATCAACTACTAGGTCAGTTACCCCCTTCTAGGCCATTTTCACAGTCGGCCGTGGACTACGCCGGTCCTGTACTTTTGCGCCATGGCGGGCAGCGCTCTAAGTCCACGACCAAGGCATACATCGCGCTATTCATATGCATGTGTACAAAGGCCATCCATTTAGAATTGGTGTCGGATCTCACTTCCAACGCCTTTATAGCGGCTTTAAAAAGGTTCATCTCGCGCACAGGTATTCCCGCGCAGATATTTTCAGATAATGGTACGAATTTTCGTCGTGCCAACCACACCTTATATGATTGGTACAAATTTTTAACCTCAAAGGAAGTTGAGCAATCTTCTCTGGAGTTTTGCGGTCTCCACGGTATCAAATGGTCCTTTATCCCCCCTTCAGCCCCTCATTTCGGTGGTTTGTGGGAAAGTGGTGTAAGGCGTGTTAAATTTCATTTACGTTGCGTAATAGGCGGTACGATCTTGAATTTTGAGGAATATTCTACTCTTCTTTCTCAAATTGAGGCTTGCCTTAATTCACGCCCTTTGTGCGCGGTGTCCGACGATGCTAGAGACCCTGAACCCTTAACTCCTGCTCATTTCTTGGTCGGTGCTCCACTGACGGCACTTCCGGAGCCCGACTATACCCAAAGCAATAATAGACATTTGGGCAGATGGCTTCTGCTCCAAAAATTTACGCAGACCATCTGGAAACGGTGGTCTAGGGATTATCTGCACCAGCGCAATAAATGGCGCACCCCGCTAAGGAATTTGAATGTCGGACAGCTTGTCCTCATTTTGGATGACAATTCCCCCCCTCTAGAATGGAAGCGTGGGGTAATTACCAATGTTTTCCCGGGTCAAGATTCCTTAGTACGCGTCGCAGAAGTTCGCACCGCGCTAGGTATCTTACGCCGACCCATCCACAAATTATGCCCCCTTCCGGTGGCTACAAACTAATCGTATGCGTGCCATACGAGACATACTAGGATTTTGAATTTGTCACATTGCCTGGACCACGCCCGGGACATTCCCCGGGCGAGCATACAAGTCAATTGTATCATAAACATTGTAAGTATCATAAGCATTGTAATATTGTTTACGTGCCGCTAGCTATTACTGCAATAGTGACTGTGTTTCATATGTACTATCAATTATTTATGGATGTTGTGTATTGTCATATGTTTATATAATTCAAGTTCCGAGAACTACAAGTGTTACTTATGGTGTCAATTATTCTACGTATGTATTGTATTTTCTAATGGTCATATATTATGAAATTTATTGGGGTTGTTGTGTCAATATCTTGGGGAAATTATTATATTTTTTATGGTGTTATCACTTGTTATTGTAATGCTTGGCAAGTATCAATGGGTATTATTTGGGAAAGATCAATATCTACTTAATCATTGCATTGTTGTGTGTATTGTGTTACTATTATGTTTTGAGTAATTTTACTGTCAGTTTGCCCTTGCTATTAGCATAAGGGTCAATTTATTGTATACCTTGTAATTGTTAATTGAATTCATATTATGGTTATTATGTCATTGCACTGTGGCCAATACGCCAACTATTGTATCGTTTTTGCCATGTAAGACTAATTATTGTATTATTAAATTTAACGTTTAATGTACAAAATCGTCCCGATTTTGGCGGGCAGTATGTTTAAATTTTGTACTTGTTTATCAGCTGTACGCAGTGGACTACTGCAATGCGGCACGAGCGGTGACGTCACGCGCTTATCAAACGCTGCCGCCGGTCATTTCGGCCGTGGGGAGACAAGTGTAGTTTAGTTTCTAACAAGACTCCGAGCGGTTCTCTCGTAAAACATTTTCTCTTCCAGCCGCGGCTTCTGGACAATTTTTAAATATGTATTCATACGATTTAATTTAATTCAGACTACCTGCGTCCATCTTCAATGGACCACGATTTCTTTTAAAACTAATTTTTGGGCGTTATTGCCTCAAATGCATCCGCACGTGCCGATCATGATCAATACTTTAAAATTTCAATAAACGCATGTCAAATATCAGTAATACAGTCCACTTCTTTTCTTACATACAATCCAGCCTTTCCTGCTTAGCGTCTTTGGAATAACTCGAGATTCATCAAGAGCTTCCAAACCGCAACAAAAGGAAATAAATTTTTAAGTTAGAATACACTCGATAGTAAAAACGAACGATTCTACGAAGGCATAGTGTTTAAACCTGTAACTATAAAGATAAAAATCCCATACTCGGAGTAGGTCTATATTACACTGGAAGAGGAAATGGTTTATAGAAAAATTAAATTCAAGACCATAGCTACTCAACAGACCTTCAATCTCGCAACATAGGCTGTTTCTTGGTCATTTTCCTCGCGTATCCATTACAGTAATGCATACGATATTTGCAACAGAACATTATCAAATCTGATAAAAACGGGATGGCAGCTACGTATCAAATGGTATTTGGAATATAGATACATATTACCAGACATATAAATTATATCGTTTTTTTCTAATACATGATTCCCATCTCACTACCGTTTTATACAGACGGATACACCATTCAATTTTCTTCAACACGATCTGTTCAATGTGTAATGTGTAAGGGCTGAGCATACAATCCTTTTTAAACCGTATCTGCTGGGAAACTCGGTATTTTTACTGTTCTGTAACCACACACACACACACACACACACACACACACACACACACACACACACACACACACACACACACACACACACACACACACACACACACACACACACACACACACACACACACCCGCGCGTGCGCACAGAGATATCGGTAACGCAACGCTCAACAGAAGCCGTTAACACACATTTCCGTGTTTTTATTATGTTTCTTTATACTGCCTGTGTTTTATTGTCGCAGAAAGAGAATGGGCGATCGTAAAACCACCTTTTCCAGGCAGTCACTGCAACGTTGAAATAAAATACAACAAACAAAAACATTCCGCATTATATAAATGTATAGTGTAATGTGAGATGAAATAATATTTAGGCCTACTTGATATTATATAATCAAAACTACAAAATGCATTGTAACTTTTTTTTAAAAAATTCATATCAAAACTATCTAAAATGTTCTTATCGTTTTCCGATGGAACGAGGTCCGCTATCCGGATCTATGATAGTGAGGTCTGTAGCGTCTTATGGACTCAGTTTTTACTTCAAAAATCGGCGTTTACGGTGGCTATCTATGAGGTGAGTCGTCCGCATGTCGTTTTACCGTCAAGTTTTATGACGGTGTCAGGAGCTGCTCGCAGAACATGTCCGTATCAACATTATCGAAATTCCTGCATTTTTTCATTTATTGAAACCACGCCAGCCAGGCGCCTGACATGACCAACCAGCGAAATTCCGATTGCCTTCCGCAACACCCATATTTCCATGATGTGTAATGAGTGCTCCGCGCTTTTGCAGGAAGCCCAACACTCGGTATAGGGAAACTGGTGTCAGCGTTATGCGGTATTCCCATATTACAAGCAGAACGGCATTTTATTGTCAAAAAGGACTCCTGCGGCATTCCTTAATCTCATCCAGACGGCATTAATCCTTCCTCGTACGTCTTTATTTGAACAGCCATCACTCTGAAAACGGGATCCTAACTAACAGAAGATATTTACTTTGGCAAAAGCTGCTCCACTGAAAATGAATGGGGATGGGCCACTTTTCAAGTACTATTAAGTTTGTTCAGACGCAAACCGAATTATCTGAATTATTGACCAGAAATTTGTTTCTAAAAGTAAAAAGTCTAAAGTTCCGTCCACTGACGTTCTGAACGTATACCTAATAAAGTTCTCACAACATGAACTGTGTTCTATACTACACTACGCCACATTTAATCTCACTCTTCTGATTTGATTCTGGTTGTCCCAGTTTTTGTGGACTGGACAACCCTGAAAATAAGGGTACATGCTGTTTAGACATTCAGCGAGAGTACAATGGCTAGGATTGATGTTATAAGGGCTTTAGGACTGATGAATCAAAACTGATACGTCAGATGCAAGATATCGATATCTTGGCATCCCTAGAATAGGAAAACTAAATAAAAATCTTTAAAGTTTCCAACCAATCAAGAAAATGGAAGAAACAACGAAAAATAAGACAGTAATGGTCGTGGATAATCGTAAAACAAATAATATGAGTAAATTCAGCACTATTAATAATCACGTTGTATGAAAAATTACTTCTTACTTATTTTTAAAAAATGCATTCCAATTCTTCATCAGCCGTAAAAAGAATCAAGTTGAAACTTTTTCACCAATCTGCGTACAGCAGATTAATTAATAAATTTGAAAAAATTGAAAATTTTACTATAGCCTAGAAAAGCTGCCTTTACATTGTCTAGAACTCGAAAGATATACTATATTCTGGAAAATATATGTTTTCTATAATTTCATACAAAATGAACCATTGCGGAATTCAATGAAAGATATATGAAACAGCCAGAAACGTACATAAATCCTCTAACTATAAATCTACTTGATAACAGCCTGTACACATGAAGATTCAAAGTAACATTCCCACCACATCACTGATTAAATAATGATATGATAAGATTATTTACCATATCATTGTTAAATAATCGTTCAGAGAATTAATCACTGCAATAGTTACCTCCATGTCATATATATATGCAATCAACAATTATGCTTATTATCTTGTAGTAAACACACTGAATAATAAACAAAACAAAAAAGTCAGTGACCATAAAGTACAGCCTACTTTGAAATACACCTACACTAAAAGTTGACGATCGTGAAACACGTGAAATACGCATGCATGAACTTATTAAGAAACAAATAAATAGAAAAACGATTCACGATGACTGAAAGCGTGAAGTAGACAAAGAAACACGCACATTTTGGAATATTTCTCATGTACAACTGGTAATCGCTAATATGCTTCAAATATTCATTTTCATTTAAAAGGGTAGGGGGGAACGGCAACAGCTACCTATGAAGTTGCACTTTTCACCTCGGCTGCAACCACCTGTCATCCGCAAGAGGCAGAAAATTACAGAGTGGTAGTATGAAGAGCATAAAAAACTATCTATATGCTCTCTAGACTATACTTACAGTCAGGAATAATTGTTCGGAAGCCTTCTCATAAATGTCCATATTGGAAGCGAAGCGGACGTTAGTAGGTATAACTGACTCCAATTTGAGAAAAGTGGCGACTTCCACGTAATGCATGAAAGTAATGAAATGAACGTACAGAACCTCTCAAATTGGTTTGGTAAGATATTTTGGACTGCTTGAAAGCAATTACTAAGTTACATCGTACCAAGACTACATGTAGGGCTGAGCGAATTACATTACGCGCAACCCCTTTGCAACGATTCAGGCATCAAAAATTATTTCCTACAAAAATGAACGAGATTGGGCAAATAACTGGAAACGTTTGTGGCAAATATAATAAAAGAGGGGAAAACAAATCCGGAACACTGATTAAATTGTATAAAACTCGGTGTACTATAGATGTGAACGATGTCGGAACCAGTATTAAATTTCTGATCTTCATCTGTATTGTTGGAAACATAAAAATACGAATGACTTGTGCTTAATTTAATACATGTGTTATAAGAAATATTTTATTTAATGTTATAAAATTCGTCGTTACATCACAGATTTCGTTTAAAATCAGAACTAATCTCGGACTGTTCTTAGTACGATCCTGACAGTTCAAGTTACGTGAGCTTTACGCCGACTACTAGCCAATTGGAACCACGGAAAGACGTCAACGTTGACAATTCATTGTTCTGAATATTTGTAGTACAATGCATGTGTAATCACTGTCAGGGGAAATTAAAAAAAAAAAAAATAGTGGTTGTGATGTGTAACAGCCACAACAATAGAGTTTGTACATTAGTGTCGGGTGCCTACTACTGTCTGGCCGTTATTTGAAGATCGAGCAGTGGGTAAGGTGGGAGAAGCAGGCCGGGCACTACGGCTGGCTAAGTGGGGGTGTTGTAATCTCTAAGCTGAGAACATTACCTCGTCTCACTAGTCCCTCACCCATCCCGGCAATTAGCGCGTCTCTTGATCTCTTAATGCATTCACGCATTCCTCGCGTGGCTTCCACTAGAGAAATTTGTTTGCGCTCTTCGAGAACACTTCGTTGTTATAGTTATTACATTTATTATTTACTTCGTTTAAAATGTGTTATTACTTCGTTGTTATCGTTATTATTTACTTCGTTGTCAGCAAATTTTAAACAGACAACTGTTATTTTTGTGCGTTTTCAAAACATGGAACAACAAAATATTACGTCAACACCTACTACTAGCTTCAGAACTCCGAAAACAAACCGGAAGGTAATTCGCAGTAGGGAGCGCACCGTTGTCAGCAACATAATAGAAGCATGTGTACAGGAGGCTAGTTCAGGAACTCTGCTGGCACCTATTACTTGCCCTAACAAGAGAGCAGCCCTTTATACGAGAAAAGGGATAGCAACTATTGGACGAGTTAGGAAAGAAAGGAAAGATTCTCCAAGAGGGGATCTAAAGTCACCACAGAAACCACGAACAAGGGTGCCTGTTGTGATTGACAACTTTGACAGAAGTGTAATTCGCCAAACAATAGAGCACTTTTATTTACAATTACAAAATGTGCCTTCCGTCAGGAAACTGCTGGCTACACTGAAAGAGAGAATTAATTTCCCATCCGGCAAAACAAAGCTTAGACAACTATTACACGATATGGGGTTTAAGTGGAAACGGTCCTGCAGTAGAAGAAAAGTGCTAGTAGAGCGCAATGACATCATTGATTGGCGGTGCAGTTATCTGATGAAAATGAGGAGGTATCGAGAAGAACAACAACAGATTTTCTTCCTCGATGAAACTTGGGCAGGCTCAAATATCACGTTCCGGAATGCTGGCAAGGGCCAGGTGTAACGGGCGTCGTCGAAAACATTAGTGGAACCAGTATATTTTTTATTGTCCACATTGGTTCCAAAGATGGTTTTTTGCCTGGAGCAAAATTGATTTTTAAGGCTGGGAATACTAAGGGAGACTACCACGGCCAAATGAATTCCGAAAAGTTTTCAAAATGGGTGAAAGAGAAAGTGATTCCTGGTCTTCCTCCTCAAAGTGTTGTAATTATGGACAACGCGCCGTACCACTGTGTAGAACACAAGCCGCCCGTAAGATCGTCGACTAAAACGCAGATGATTACGTGGTTACATCAGAATGGAATTGTAGCTGATGAAACCTTCAGGAAAACTACGCTGTACGAGCTAATAAAAGCGAAGAAACGGCCGGAAAAGGTTTTCAAAATAGATATGGTGTTCGAGGCCCACGGTCACACTATCGTGCGTCTTCCACCGTACAACTGCGACCTCAACCCGATGGAACTAGCTTGGGCGAAGTTGAAGCGACACATCCGCTCCAAAAATGTTACAGGAGAGTTGACCATGACGAAACTGAAGGAGCTAATTGATGAAGGTAAGCTGAACAAAATCATATTACCATGTACTTTAAAAGCAAATATAGTGGAACTTGTTCATAACGAACGCGTAAATTTCTTCCTTGTAACCGATATTCGTTTTCCCCGCGAAATACGGAAAGATTTCCCATAAAGAGATAGGCTTCATATTGACAAAAGATAATTAAAAAAAGAGATGTATGAATTACAAAATTTAATTTCAAAAAATAAATTAACTAAGGAAATGCATAAACTAGAAAATTTTTGTTTAGTAGGCTATACACTAAAATAATTAAGTTACCTGTAATTCATTACAGTTCACTGTAGTGCACAGAAGCTCGAGTAAATTTAAATCTAATGTTATAATTCAAATGCCGATAAACAGTATTTCTTAGACACTGTTGAATTAGAAGTACCGCTTCCTAAATCCCGAGTTAATCGTACTTTTTCATAAACCGTTAAGATTTAACGTTTGATGCCTGATATTTTATGAATTTTACGTTGACGACGACGATAGCGACGATGACGATGATGAATCAGAATAGAGCTCTATAATATAGGTATTCGCACCCGCCATCTTTGCTCCGTGACTTTTAAATGTAATGCGGCGGGAGCAATGTAAGCACGCTGTGCGTTGGATTATTTAATGTAAATTATGTATGTAAATATTAATATTTTTACATATCAGGGTTATAACCTTAGTGTACTAATTTGATTTATGTATTACACACGAATATGTATAATAATCATCTCATCTTGTCAGTGAAAACAAGGTTATAAATACTGGTGTTAGAGATATTATTAATGTTATGTAGTAGACTATGTTTTGCATGATTGTTGTACTACAACTCATAATCATAATGACTGGTTGTTGTGCTGTAAATTGTAAAAATCGAACAGAAACTAAGTTTAGAACATTCAAATTTCCGGCAGACCCTATTCGATGTGCAAAATGGATTCAAAATATGAGACGAGACAAATTTATACTAAGCAAGGAAATGCGTCTGTGTGAGGTAAATTTAATGGTTGTTCCTTAAAAGTTTGTGAATGTTAATCATAACGACTAAAAATGTAATACACCTTTGCACTTTTAGGTTCATTTTGAAAGTTCACAGTTTGAACAGGCACGAGTAGATGGTTGGAAAAAACTGAAGCCTAATGCCATACCGACTTTGACGTACCAAATCCACCTCCTAGGATCGGCCCAGTTCCACGCAGATCACTGTAAAAGGTGGTTTATTTTTTTAATCCATTAATTATAAATATAATGTTATAACTAAAGCCCGGATTCACGTGCAATTGCATCTTTTTTTTGCTAGTTCGTAAACGGCCAGTGACAAGTTATTTATCCGAATCGGGATGTGTAGGGCCTAGGTCATTTTAACATACATTTTATTTTGCACAAAATTGCACGTTTTGGGGGTTACTGCATAAAATTGCACATTCTGTAGTTTTAATGCACAAAATTGCACATTTACCTGTTTTTCGAAAATCAGCTGCGCGATAAGCAAGCGCGAAACATACACGCAGATCGTAAACAAAGTCGAGAACAAAATCAGCACGAAGAAATTCTAGTCCAGTAAGCGCAGCTTTTGACGTAACAAAATTTTGACTGTCGATGGAATTTCACGAAATTTGAAATGTATGTTCTATATGCACTCTAGAACAAAGTTAAACTGTACGCTTTTGGGGATGAGAACCACCCCTTTTTCAAGGGTGATTGATAAAAAAAAATTAACCGCAGGATCCAATAGAGAATCAAATTCTAAGCAAAAAAGTCAGTACGCAACTGTTTTGAAAAATGCGTTGTTTTCGAGTTATTCCAAATCAACATTTTCGATTTTTACCCCCAAAAAACAGGATTTTAGCGTAATTTTTTGCGAATAACTAAAAAAGTTTGAGTTTATAGTAAAAATGAATAGGACCAAAATTATTCTATACGAAATAACAAACAAAATGCGTTTTGGCCGGGTTTTAATCCACAAGTTGTTTTCAAGATGGCCGTGAGAAGTTGTAACTTGCAAATTTTTTGCCTGTACTAACAAAGTTTAACCCTTCCTACTAACCGAGAAAAATACTTTTGACTATAAAATGTCTAGTGCAATGAAAAATACATTATTGTTAATTTTAATAAAATGTTAAGCTAAACTTTTTATTATTAATTTTAACTAAATGTTAAGCAAAAAACCTGAATATAAACTTAATAGTAAGTAAGTTAAAAATGTAAATTCGTGTTTATTAAAAATAGTTTTAGTAACTTTATTTGGACTTTTGGACAAACGAAGTTTAGTAAACATTAATTCAACAGCCATCTATTATAAACAGGAATAAAAGTAAAATCTGAGAATATATACCTAACAAAGTGGTAAGTGGTAACGATTGGTATTTGTTGTTTTTTAGACAAAATTATTCTCCTCTTACTATGGTCTGAATCAGTAAGTTTTAAGATGAAAACTATTATTTCCACATTTTTAAGGACGTGGGACATAAATTCATACTTTGAAATTATATTTTTGGCACGAAAAACTATAATAGTTTATGTAATATCGAAAACAAACTTATACTGCGTCCCATGTATACACAAGCGGTACCATAATATTATGTCAGTCTCGGAACAAAGATGGCGAGTGCGAAT
Source organism: Magicicada septendecula (assembly GCA_034769895.1). NCBI lineage: Eukaryota > Metazoa > Arthropoda > Insecta > Hemiptera > Cicadidae > Magicicada > Magicicada septendecula. The sequence goes on from CM068376.1 coordinate 207,572,666, forward strand.
ACTCCCTTTTATAGATCCTTAATCAGAAGAAGACACGTGTGCATAGGGTGAGAGTTTGAATCGGACTTGGCATATGCCTTTGTATTATTATTTGTTACAATTATTATTTCAGTACATGTATTCACAGCTTAACTAAATCGATCGTGTTTTCATATAGCAAACATTACGTTTAAGTTCACTTTATGTACTTGTGTATTTAGTTTTAATGTGCTAAATACATAAATTTATTATTGGATAAATAATAAAAATTTAGTTTTCGCACATAATATAATTTGATATTTCTTTAACTTTCAACACCGCTTGTTCTCACATTTTTAATCACGTTACCATACTTTTAATCGTCTTTTTGTTGTTGAATACAAAAATTATTTATGTGGGATACATTTACAGGGGAAGTTACTAATACACACTTGAACACTTGAAACTATGGCTTTTGTAGAAATCAGTTTGCTGACGCTGAGTAGAGAGGAACTGCGCTCTTACTAGCGTAGGCAAACCAAACGGCTAGTACGCGTATTTTACCCGACATTGCTTACAAGCGGCCGCGTGGTGGGGTAGAGCTGATTCAATCATCCGGTCGCGGCCAGACAGTACGTGCATGTCTTTCCTTTTATATTTTGAGTCAAATTTTTGATTTGATCATTTTATAAATACAGTAATCTAACCTGTGGCGAGACTGAGTCCTTTTCTAACCGTTCGTTTCGCCGAAAGTATTCAAATACGTCCCCTTCGCACAACAACAAATATAATTTTATATTCATGTTTTTTGAGCAAAGTTTTATTCAAAGTGCGCGGCGAGCAATAACATAGGCTCAGCAGTCGACCGTTGTAGTCCGGGATGCGCATCTCGACTTTGTGCGTGCTCCAAAGTTTAAACATTTTAGTGTTGAATATGTGTAAATTATGTTATAAGTTTTTATGTTTTGATATTTTAATTAAATGACGACCTCTGCTGAGTGACAAACCTGAGGATGGGACATATGTCCCGAAACGCGTAGTAGTAACGAGGATAGAAATAAAGCCACCAGACGGACAAACAAAATAAGGTAAATACTTTATTCAGTCAATAACAAATATAAATTTTCTAACGTCTTCCACATGCATGGAAAGGTACAAAGCAGGAAATAATCTTTATTATCGTTAAACAGAATAGCTTAAAATCATAATATATAATATTCAACTGACACTGATTCGATTTACTTACCTGAAAGTAAACTTCTTTTAAATCGTTGTGCGTCAAGAACTGCAACTTCGTTCGTGATGAATGTGTAACCGAAGTGATATACAATGCAATTACGGAAGTAGCGAATGCCGAACGATCATTTTCTACTTCGCAGATACGTAGAAATATTAAAAACAAGAAACAAAATGAAAAAAATTTTAATGAATTAAAGAACTAAAATGAATAAAATGGACTATTCATTAGATTATTAGAAAAGAAAAATACTTGAAACAGACTAGGACGTAAATAAAAAGTCAATACTAGGTGTAAATCTGTGGCATAATTAAAAAATATACTCCACGTTAACATCAAGATAAAGAAAATATTACTAACCAACAATAGCATAAATAACCCAATTGAGTTACCAACGTTATTTAAGTTTACCCAGAAGAATGAAAACTGTAAAATAATAAAAGGGGCCACTAATGCTACACTAATGTAAAATAACAAGACAATTGTAATCAAAGTGTCACGAAACAATCTCGTTTAACTAATAGCCTAAGTCGGAATAACATATGTCGGAGCCAAGTCGGAAAATATCCCCCCCCCCCCGAAGAAAACCTTCTAAAATAACAAAGTGCGCAAAAAAAACGAGAAAACATGAAAACTATCGCAGAATGATCACGAAAATGAAGAGGGTGAAAGAGATAGCGAATTAAGGTTAGGCCACAATTAAATCTCTCCCGACACCAATTTAAATCTCTTAAATTTGGCGGTCTCCCGACTTCAGTGCTTAAATTGTATAAATTAAGTCTTTCAAACGCAACTTTCAATTATTAAAAATAAACTTAGTAAAATTAAGTCATAATGCTATCATACAAAAGATGGAACGTGCGGATTCTGTAAAGTATCACATACTTCCAAGTTCAATATAATTACTTATTTGTTTTTACTTAATTTCTTTCTTTCTGTACCTTCCGATGTCGAGTTCTTCAAAGATAGACAAAGGCCTCCAATTTTTCCATTTTTAATAAGTGAAAGTTATGATTCGTTAGTGACGTCCCCTTCAGTTACCGACGACGTCTTGGCTTATAACTCAAAACGCTCGTTACTTTAACGTTAACAATAAAACGTTTCGAAAACCTATACGCATAACATGTAGTAGTCCGCCGGGCTGACTTAGCAAATCGCTAAATATTATTTGCTTAATACGCTTTATATAACTGATTTCACAAAGATTTTCCAATATAATTTCGCTGAAAACTAAACTCGCTAATATTAGCTTTCCCTGCATTCCCTCGGTCATCGCCATATCCCCGATAACGCTTCTCTACTGTACGCAATCCTTGAACATATTAGTAACTGTCGTTTCCATCTTCGAAATTAACAATGAATCTGAATTTTCACGTACTCTGCGACTGACTCCGTACTGTAAATAAATTATAGGAACGGACTGATGTCAAAGGAGACGAGAATCGTTAAGTAGATTAGCTCCTCTTACACAATAGACGTAAGTACCGCTACGTTTCTATTTCTAATTAAACCATTTAAAAGGAACAATACACATCTGTTGATCTACAAAACAGCGAAGTACACGTCGTCTAAAGGTTTGGTGATGATCTTACATTGTGTAACAGAAACTTCGTATTTACAAAAACAGTTCTGCGTTGATTTCTTAATAAGTTTCGGACGTATTTCAGCCCGAGGTTGACAGTAGCAAGGACAAAGTGTCCGTAATTAGGTTTAAACTGAGTTGTTGTCCTTTTTAGGAACAAATTCATTTCATTTATCGCATACAATTTAATACAAAAACCCGATAATTTTAGAAGTTAAAAAAATGTTTTCCTTCAAACATTCAAAGAATGGGTTTACAGATGGTTACGTTATGTTAGTGTAAACAAAGTGAAGAATCATTAACGCTGGAAATTTAAGTAACTCCTGTTATTAATGAAGTAGAATACACATGGAAGTTCTTGTTACTCATCGCCAGCTCTCTATTCTCGGTCTCTCTATCGGCCGTGTCACCTACTTTTTGTCCGCTTCTTCTGTGTTATCTGTGTTCTGCTTTTCACTACCATTAGTAGTGATCAATACATGATAAATATGTTTTAACCCACAGATGGGGGAAATTACTAAAAAGCATATGTTTGATATAACTGACTGACTGCCTGACAAATTTGTGAGAATGATGAAATTATTTATGAAGGCACGGCTGCAGGAATACTGCATGACGACAACTTAACGGAACTAATATCAACAGTGGTGTACCGACATTATTTATGATTTTGATCAACTGTTTCACGCTAAGGACCACTCAAGGAAAAACAAGAATACACTGGAGTATGTTCAGTCTTCAAGAAGATCTGGAAGATGCTAACAATAAATGTTTATTATCTGAGAAATGACAACCCACGCAAAAGAAGACTGGGAAGCTAGCAAAAAATCTAGTAAAGTTGGCTCAAGAATTAACGGCGAAAAGACAGTGCCTGAGAATATCAGCACATCATTAGAAATGGCGGTGAGTTTAGAAGATAAACAACTTAAGAATCTGGGAAGTGCTAACTGGTTAGTAAGTGTAGTAAATATAGGTGGTGGAGATAGAGTGTAATGGAAGAGGATAGAATGAATAAGAGAATGATGCAGGGAAGACTCTATTGCGGAAGACGAAGGGGACGGCCAAGGATGAGATGGTTGGATGAGGTGTTGAAGGATCTGATGAAGTTGGGAGTTCGAGGATGGAGAGAGAGAGTGGCAGATAGAGATGACTGGAGGCGGATTGTTGAGAAGGCCAAGGCCCACCAAGGGCTGTAGAGCCGGAGAAGAAGAAGAAGATAGAGTGTAGCATAAATGAAACGCCCAAATAGTATTTTATACTGAATAAAAGATGAAGATCAAATAACTACTTATAGACTAAAATCAGGATCTTTAACAGCAACGTAAAAAGCACATTACTAAACGGTTATCACATTTGGAGAATAACCAACAGACGTCTATATAAGATACAGCTGACGATCAATAAATGAATAAGTAAAGTTTTGGAACATGTTCTAGCCAAAACGAATTTCAAACGTTGAATTATGAAAGAGAAAATACCAGGACCATGTGTACAGAGAAGTTAATACACGGAAATAGACACGCAGCGTAAATCTGACATGGGCATCAGCAGACGGTTTTCTGGAATATCGAATACAATAAAAAAGAAAACAAGGCAGACGTACACAATCATGGAAGATAAATCCACCATTTCAAATGAAATGGACAATGCTGGTGAGTTGGGCTGAGCGTAGCACAGTAAGAGCGTCGGACAGAATAGAATGGAGACACAGGATGCTCCTATTGACCAACGTTTGCGCTGGCCCTGCCAAATTCATTACCTGACATCCAACCTGACCATCTGAAATGCCCTAGGTGTCCGTTCTCTGAACGACACTATAAGGAGACTTCCCGAAAGTTCTACAGCCACTGTGCCCGTTTCTAGGGCAAGACCTTCATAAGCATCTTCAGTCAGCACCCAGGTGAATCTTGGACCTGGCCTCCGCGGACACTGACCCTGAACTAATCACGTCTAATTGAATCCCCATGGCTGGTAGCAGGCCACAAATAGGATCCCCCGCACATCGTTGTCCCCGCGGCGGGAAATCTACTGAAGCTCAGGACGCGGTGTGACGAATCGTCGTATGAGCACGCGCGCGTGTGTATGCACACAGGTACTGTATATGTGTTTGTATGAGCGCGCGTGGAGAGATATGTAAAATTTTCCAATTTTCGTAAACTTTTTGGCTGATTTAGTTGACATTCACGTGACTATTTCATCCACGGAATAGTATCCACAAACGGACTATGTAGGCTACACATGTGTAAATGACTTCTTTCTAACCTTTGTAAACTGGAGGTGTACTTTGTCAAAAAATAAAGCGAACAGGTAAAGTAACCATGCACATGTATTACGCAAATAAATCCAATATTCTGGGACAGACGTATTACCGACACACCAAAGCAATGGTATTCAGTACCGTGATGTACGGAGCGGAAAAATGGGGAAACATAAAGTACGAAACGGAAAATAACAGCAACGGAAATGCACTACTGCAGGCGGAGCATAACCTCTCAAGAATCACTAACGAAATAAAGAGAATGAAGGTCGAGAAAATGTGCTTACTTACACTGAAGATTAAAGAATACACACACAATATTAAAAACATTCTAGAAAGTAAAAACAAAGTTATGATAATCATCAGATTATAAATGTATTACGTAATATTGTTTTTAGGCTAACATACGAAGAAGATACATACCAAAAAGTACGAGAGAACAAGTCGCCATAAAAGTTCCACAAACTGATGGACCATAAAAGCCTATTGTACATATTTTTGAACGCCAGGTAATAAAAGACCTAATATCTGCCAATCAGTCAATTTATTTGTTGATTAATAATGCGGCGTTTATTAATAAAAACGGTTTACAGTAGGAAATTTTGGTTGTTATTAATATTACAATCCATCGTGATACAATAAGGTACTAAGTCGATTCTATGCGAATGAACAATGATTTATGGGATAGTGCTTAATAAAATTACACGATACTACCCATCCTACAGTAGTAGGATTCTGTAACTACCTAAGGCTACATAAACATACTTGGAAATCCAAAGAATTTCAACTTCTTTTGACTCCGCAGTTTCTTATTGGTATTTAACAACTTACAAAATAATTCATTAGGGTGTAAACTTAGTTTACTTAGGATGTAAACTCGCTAGTTAAGTAAGAGATGAGTAGCACTCGGTTTTGCGACTGTCTGACTCACCAAACGTACTGCAACATCATGTCTGATAACTTCGTTCGGAACGCAGCATAGTGCGTCCACGATTTCCCGCAGACTTTAGCTTGAAACCTTCTGACAATTTCAGTAGCATATGCTACAGTTAATTACTGAACCCCACAACTGCAGGCTATATATCCATATCACCTTAAAACAGGTTTGTTGAGGTGGATTTTGTTACGAATTGATAACGTTGAATTTCTACCTGTCAATCAGTACATGCTTATGTAGTTATCGTTTAAAAATTTCGGGGTGAATTTTTTTTATTATTTACAATCTTATCCATAACAGTGTATTACGTAACAAAAGAGTTAGTTGTGTAAGGGAAACAGTCACTGATGTTTCTCTTTATATTATAGAACAGTTATTTCAAGGAAGTAGCAAATCTTGAAGTCAAGTTCTGCGGAGTCTTCTCTCTTCGGACCGTTGTTGTTGTCCCCCCAACATTAGTTAACAGCTACTCTTTTACCTAATTTTCGTCACCTATTTGATGGCTGTATTTTGTCGCAGTCATCTGGATTCGTCCTTTATGAGCGATATTTTCAGGTCGGTATGAAGCGTCTGACTGTTGACGTACCACGGGGTATCTACTAAAGCTCGCAGCACTTTTGATTGAAAACTTTAGATGACCTGTAATCTTGAAGGTTTGGCTGAACAACACATGTGGAGCCCGTAGGACCGTACAGGTTTCATCATGGTTTTGTATAGTAACTGCATGTTATCTTTAACGATTCTTTACACTTAAGCGCGAGAAGCCCCTGTCTGTTTGAGCTGGAGATCTAACTACTTTCGTTTGATTTGAATATGGTTCTGCCATGTAAGTCGCTGATCGAGGTGAAGCCCGAGGTAGTTAATTTTAGTTTTCACTCCTACACGCGTGTTACTAATCGTTACCACGGACAGATGTGGACAGGTGGACAGACGTGATATCGGGTAGTAAATGTGACAAGGTGACCTCTATAGATTTGGTTTTGTCGATTTTTTTACACTATTTCTTGTATTATTCGGTGAAAAGATATACGCGTATATGGACGCTGACGTTTCGACAGCCATATTTAAAGCGGGGATTAGATAGAGTATGTTCCAAAACATTTTTTTTCCCAGTTTTTGGAAGATAGTAGTTATGGCTTTGAAAATGGCTGCAGAAACGACAGCGCTAGGAAATTTTATCAACAATAAACCACAACCATTCCCTCCAGAAGTTTAAAATAATAACTGTAATAACTGAGCAGTGAAAGCTTTCGTAACGCAATTATTGTACATGTCTGTCTATACATGCTGTTTCCAAGGTGCAATCCTACGTACTATTCCCTCGTTCTACCCGTCAACATCGGCAATCACAACAACTATTGTAGTAAATATTAATTTTTTATCTCGCATCAGTGTAGTTAATACTGGCCTCGATCAAAACGATGACAGTCGGAACCCTCTGATTTAATAATGTGTTTTTAAAAGTTCGTCACTACCCGACACTGTCTCCGTGCACCAACCAGATCGTACCGTTAGTAAGATGAGATTACCTTGTTGAACGCACCCTGTCGCGCTGTTGCCACAATCCATTAATATCAGCGTATCACCTTGAATGCTGCCTACCCGTTGTGTCGTCGTCATTCTGCTGTCGGTGTAACTGTTGCCTAATGATGTGCAGAAATATATCAACAATGCAAATACACTGATACGAGATAAAAAAATTAATTACGACTGATAACAGTTGCTTTGAGGCTGGCGGGTAACGATTTTAAATGAGGGAGCTATATGTAGTTGACATGTTTCTGCACATCACTACCCAACGGCTGCACCCAAGCAGAGCGACGACGACATGAAGAAGCGGCTCCACTGAAGGCGATCAGCTGCGGTTTATAAACAATAATTGCGGCAACGCTGATCCACGTGGACTAGAAATCATAAAGACACTTTACTAACAGAACAAACTGATTGGTACACACAGGCAGTGTCGGAACAGGACCACAGTTTTAAGAACACACGACTACAAGGTTCATGACTGACATCTTATTAACCGTGACAGTATTACTTTACTGTTTCCTGTTTTGCAATTTAGCTATCAGACACTCCTTTCTTGCGTAACTTTAATATGTACTAATACCTACAACTTTTGGTTATGCCACGCGTTGGGCACCATGTACAACATTAATGTTTTATGTAAATTTATGATTGCATAAAATAATTGATTATCTTTTTAATTAGGTCGTAACCCCAAGTTTGGGAGGTCATATACGACTGTTGATTCTTCCACTAAATCTTGCTTGTTGCCCCGCGTTGGGAAGCCATGTACAACATTATATTGTATATGCAAATACAACATTTTATTTTTTTTATGCAAATGTATTTGCATAAATTAATTATTCCATTAATTATATAAATTTTTATCTGTATTTATGAAAGTGCTGCCGGTACGAACTTTGTCGTACTTACGTGTATTTAGCCCAGTAGTTGGACGTCATATACAACTTTATATATTCTGCGAATTTATGATTGTAAATGTTAATTGTTCAATTAATTAAATTATCTTGATTACTATGATTCACAATTCTTTATCAGTTTTAATAAATTGTTTACTATTGATGCTATATATATCTGTTCATAGGAACTTCATTACGCGAATAAACTAATTGTTTTATGTTTCATATAATGAGTTATGTCTACTACTCACTTAATCCATTTGATTCTAACTACACATGGGCGTGTTGTTACAATGTTATGTTTACCTTGCCTAATTGACATATAAAACCATGTAAGAAATGATAGTTAATAGTGTTCCATTCTAAGGAGCTTTCCATAACTGTGTGTTTTCACTACTGATCGTGCTTACTGCTCCAGGTCGGGCATACCATATATAATGATACACTTGGATATCACTGAATTTAAATACGTCCCGCGTTCTGGAGCACCATATGTAAACAGGTGTTTAGGTCAATAGCAATTATATGACTCAGACACTATGAACATTTGTGAACAATACAAATTTATTTTGTATATTCAAAGTCATTTTAAATTCTGAAATAAAGTTAGCGTTACTATACTATACATTAAAATACACAATGCTGCTATATTGTCTCTAACATCTATGAATCCTCATCTGCAAATCAATAAAGGTTAATTAATTACTTTACAAATTTCAATATACCCTACTCTATAGATTCATATTTCTCAATTGGCTTTACTCAGAGCAATTAAATAAATGTATAGTCTACTCAGTGGCGAGTTCTTTTTGAGTGGCAGGACAGTGGCAACCTAATCTAATAGTACGTGAATAATAATATTTTACTTGGCGTTTGTATCCGATTTGCGATGACTAACTGCGTAGTTCCTCATCATGCGGCGAGGTCCTGGCTGTAGATAAGAAGATTAATCTACTCCACGTCATTGAATTGTGATACTCCAACTCCACTTCACTTGACACTCCGTCGACGACACTATTTGTTCCACATTTGATTCGGATACGCTCAGTAACGGAAATGGCTAATAGCGGTCATTCGTATATTACTTCATTGTCTTAGAACACTTTCGCGTGCGGGTTTTCTGTCACTCTCGGTGTACATGCGTAATAGTTTATGCCGCGTTCAACTAGAGCGATTGTGCCATTTATGATGTATTTTATTATGCGAATATAAATGGTTTTATTTGGACTTCAGTAAGTTAATTCGTGGCGCAATCTCACTATATTGTCCCATGTCACTTACGTCACGGTAAAGTGATATATTGTCAATACTTAATCACACGCGTTCGATTCTTAAAACTGGATATATATAACAAAGTCTGATTGAACTTAACTCGACATTGTCTTAATATTTAACTCCCACGATCTAATGAATTCTATTAACGCACGGGTTAGTTCTACAGTTAATTTACTACTTCATTTCCACTACTTAATTTCGGCGTACTACAGTTTTACATAGTTTCTGACTCACTCCCGAACGATCTATCTGCTTGTATGAATACACTTTACTACAGTCCTTCTGAAAGACTCTGACTGATTGAAATTGAAATAAAACTGCACTGCTAATTGGAGTAAGATTTAAAATAGACTGAAACTGTCCAAAAATGACAATAAGAACTGAACTCTGATTTAAAAATAGACTGACGAAAATTAAAATAAGACTGAACTGAACTGAAATTTGAAATAAGACAACTGAAATTTACCGTCTGAAAATTGAAAATCGACTGAACTCCCGTTCTCTGCGAACACCTAATTTTATTTCTTCAGCAACCCGACTCTCTCCACGGATCGCATACCCTTACTCCTCTCTCCGACAAGATTGGCTTCTCGCCTCCGATTCTGCGAAGACTCCTCCTAGATACTCGGGCTGGGGTCCCTGGTCTACTTCCCATTAGCTCTTCACCCTCGTCTCCATGGTGATGTCTTCTTAACACCCGCCTTTACCGAATTCCTTGTTCCTGATAGGTCAGTCTAGACCCCTCTCTAAAGGTCTTGCTGTTCGCACCACCTCCACGTATGACGACGGACCTAATTACTGTGCCGGTGTAAACCCGGCTGTCGAAGGTTTTAGAAAATTTAATTTTAAAATAACGTGAACGCAAAGGGTCAGTTAAAGCGACGAGATTTGTTCGGCTCCGAAAACTGCGCGCGCACTCTGTGGGGGAGGTTTGGCTGTTTGTGAGATTGTAGATAATTAATTCAGTCACTGACCGGCACTCGAACAGACACCGACTCCTGATCCGAGCAGATTTTACTACGCAGTTATTTCTTCCACTCTAATGGCAGGCTGAATTTACGAGACTTCCCGGGTTCTCGCCTAAAGCCGGAGATGCTGGTCGTGCTGATAGAACTCCATCGTCATCAGCCATGAACCATCAGAAACGCACCTGTTCGGAGAAAGGAGTCGGGTGACCAAATCAAGATGTATCGCATGCGCATCATAATTAAGGTGATATGAACTCTTTTATTCTTTGTTGGCCGGGCCTGCCGTGCTCCTGATTCACAGTTTAAATTTCTTTTGAAACCATGTGCCCACGTGGCCAGACAGTCTGCTATAGGGCGTGTCAGCTGAACATTCATTCTGAACATTATGTGACTGTAGTAATTTAACTTCATAACACTAAGTACAATGTTTGTAATTGTGTGCTGTACTGGGGGAGCGTGCTAGAGATTTTTTTTACACTTAAACATCTTCATATATTGCCAATAGTCTTTACTATGCTTACTACAAAATTTATGTCACATGTTAGGGGTTCTGTTCCGGCTGGTTCAGAACGGGGGTTATATTTTAATTTCATTCTGGGTTAACATGTAAGGGCTGGGGAGTTTTCGTTTTCTTTTCTGGCTGTTTTCGGGGAATAAATGGGGACATAGTTTTTGCCAGGCACATGTTCATGCAGTTTAAGGCAGGTTTGATTCCTGTCACACATGGTTAAGTACAGGCCGGCGCGCTCCCACATTTGCTAGGACACAACAGTCAGTTATTATAAATTCATTTACATACTGCCCAATTTCTGGGCATATACTGATTAATATTTTTTTCACCTTAGAAAGGTCTATACTGATTAATTTTTTGATCTTGTAAAAGCACATACTAATTCATGTATCCATCTGGATTTGTAAAACAAAAATTAATGTTATAAACTCATACCCATTGCTTAAAATCAGGTGATAAGGATTTTTCCTCATTTATGTGATGTCTCATAAACTTAAAGAATTTCATATGCTCATGGTGGGGCAATTATCAGATGTTATCTATACATATGGGCGGTCCGGTCTCTCTTATGGTATATGAGTGATTATCATCCTTTCGGGGGTTTTTCTTATTTATTTAAATTAATGGAAATTGATGAATGACGGTGACTGAAGGGCGAACATTTATGATTGCCGGTTTTAGGGCTTGGTAGATACCCTGCCCGTTGAGCATGTGTATTCCAAGAATATTAGGTGTTTATAATATGTGTCCATTATTATGAGTGTATGTATCTTTATGTTTCTGTACGTGTCTTTATGTTTCTGTCCATGTTAAGTGTTAGTCACAAAAAGGGGGGGGGGAATTATATAATCACTTAATGTTGTTGGATATACATATATATATATATATATATATATGATAATTACAGATATACAGACCTTGTCTTTGGACGCTATTAAGGATATGGGACTCTATGTATTTTGTGGGTTATTCCTGATAGTATGTGATAATTATGTGATAATTTGGTGATTTACATGTAACGAATTATGGGGTACAAATAAAAGTTGTTATTGTTAGATTACAGCCGAGTTTCATTGCAAGTCCCGTCATACTGGACCCAGCGCATTTTTGGCTTCTCTAGGCTCGGGCCTAGTTTTAAATAACTTGTGGCTTCTCCTTCAAAAAAATATAAATACAAAAAAAATTTTTTATTTACAACATAAAAAGGAAAGAGGGGTCACATTACACAGTTGTCTGTCACACGATTGTCTTCCGTTCCCTTCTGTCCTTCCCAAGCAATTTCCGTTCAGCACATGTGTGTTCCGTAACTCGGGTGTGTCGAATCGCCGTATTGTCCTCGACTTCCCTTGTTACGTTCACACGCTGATGGTGGTCATCTTCCAGGAATGAACATATGCTCTGCAGCCCTCCAAGATGCTCCGTATTTTGTGCCAGTAAGCAAGTTACCCGCTGTGCGGGCTATGCACGGTCTTTTGTTCTTAATTGCATCCGTTCGTATACTGCCTTTGTGGAATATGTCATGCCCATGTGCAGTCGCTAACTCCCACGTGTAGGTCGACAAAACACTTGCGTCTCCTTAGTACACGTTTTCTCGGTAATTGTGACGAAAAGACATAGTCTTTTGTTTCTTTGTTATTGTAGCCTTTTGCGCTTATGTCGTTCATTCACGTCTAACATCTGCTGTGTGCTGAGGCATTGTCTTTCTTAAGTCATTGTCTAACGGCGGCCGTTTGGCTATAACATGCATCACTCTTGACAGTTGACGCCAGCTACAGTGCCGTTTACTCAAAAAAAAATTCTCTACAGTAATTGCTTCACAGAGTCCCCAATTTGGGTAGTCTCTAAATCAAAGAATCGCCATTTTGCGATCAAGGAATCGCAAATTAATGCCTTCCTAAAATTTCAACAATGATCATTCTTCATCGAAAAGAGTGTAGTCACCAAAGATCATCTTTCACATAAAAGAGTGTAGTGTCACTTACCCTTTCCTTCCCCCTTTTTCAACACTGTCCGTCATTACTATACCACTGACATTCACAACATCGATACTGAATTTATTGCTCGCTTGTTTGAGATTATGAATCCATTTACAGACTTTCTAGTAATTAAATGGTTAAATTAATATTCATTTACATGTTCTATATCTACAAATTTTTTTTTAAATAAAGCAAACAAAAATGTTCTTTTGTTGCTAATTAGTTATCATTTTCTATTCGTTTAAGTTTTTAATACGTATTACTCCTAAATAATCTACAAGCTAAATTTTACATTTTGTTGACAAGCGTTCTACCAACTTGGTTACAACAAAAGAAAACACAATAAGCTTACGTATGAATATCTTAATTACCTATTCATTCCAATTATCCTTGGTTAGATTTTCCAAAGAAAATCGTATAATCGTATATTACGATTTGACTTATGTTAATTTTTACACATATAAACATTAATAATGTACTTCTTATACGTATTCAAAAAAAAAGACGTTTTCTCCCCCTTTTTTTTACACTTATTTCAACATCTCATTTCAACTGAACAAAACCTTATTTACATTTCCTTTTTTATTCGAACTTAACAACTACCACACTATAACTCTCATTAAAGTTTTTACGATTACACAATTTATATAAAATGATTTTTTATTGTACATTCTTGTACTTCATTACTACTTGTTGTACATTCTAATAATTTTATAGCTAATTATTTCATATGATTAAGTAACATACCTTGCTTACATTCTTCTACCAATTGCTATTTTATCATGTATATTATTCAAAAATTTTAACATGAAACAAGACAATTTAATTTTTACAAATTAGTCTATGACGTCGCTACTAACTATAACACAATGACATAGTTCTTGATTTAATTACAAAGACAATTCTATCACTTAGCTAAGCAAACTTGAATGGTTTGTTTTATTACCGTTAGAGGCGTTACGTACCGTATTCCTCTAACTTCTCCTCACTTAGCCGTTGAGTAATTTGCCTTTTCCTTCCTTTATGTAACATAAACACATGTCTTATCCTTAAATAATTTTATGTATTATTTATCACGTTGATTCCTTTATTTAATCCCTTTCCTTCCTGGAATGATATGCCTATAATTTCCTTATGTTGAACTTGCCGCGGACCTTCTGTTCATCGCTGCATTCAACTAAAATATATGTAGCTTCCCCTAAGACCTGTTTCACCTTATAGGGCCCACAATACAATTCACAAAATTTGTCAATTTTCTTTTGCATGGCATCCGATTGGCAATATGTCCTTACCAATACTAGATCTCCCATTTTAAATTTGGTAATTTTGTTATCCTCGTTCATTTTCTTCGCGTGCTTCTCTCTCTTCAGCTTCATTTTCACGAAGATCTGGTGGTTGTCCGTTATACTATGTTCATGTATTTCTTGGTTTAAGTATTTTTCCCAAACGCGTGCTAGTCTCCTTCCGAACTGAGCTTCATATGGTGTTATTTCTATGGTGTCGTGATACGTTTCAATAATGCAGCTCTCTATTGTTGCAATAAAACGTGACCACTTAGTGTGTTGTTCGCCGACGAATATACGGAACATGTTTCCCAATTGTCGGTTAATACGTTCGGCAAGGTTGGCGCACGGGTTACGAATGGCAGTGTACTTCGGTTGTATTTGAAGTTCACTCATTCCTCTTATCCATTGTTTCGAGGTTAACTGCGTCCCATTGTCCGTTAATATGGCTTTCGGTTTTCCAATTTCTTTAATGTATTGTCGGACTCTCCTGATAGTCGCGGCCGTTGTTGCCCTTCTCAACGTGTATAACTTCACGTATTTTGTAAAGTTATCTACCATGACGAAGATGTATTTTACGCCACCCGTCGATACTGGTAACGGTCCGTAATAATCACCGCTAATGAGTTCTCCTTTCTCTGATGGTAAAATAGGCATCGTTCCCCCAAACAGGTTCCTATTTTGGCTATCCTTGCAACGTTGACATTTGTCACAAGTTTTCACGTACTCTTTAATTTTCCTTGACATTTTGTCAAACGTGAAACTCTCCTGTAACAGTTTGGTACATTTCTTACCTCCTAAATGGCCGTACATCTGGTGTATTTCGGAGATGATTATGTCCGTAATACTCTCTGGCACGTATAATTTCCATTTGTTCTTACACTTCCTATACAATTTGTTATCAATATACTTGTAAAACTTACACATATCATTTTCATTACCATTATTAAGATTATCTATAATAGATCCCAACTTCGTATCCTCCTTCTGGAATTTTCCTATGTCTCTTATCATACTACATACCTCTTTCTTCATTTTTATAGTTACCTGATTTATCTGGTATTCGAAGTTCTCATCAACTTGGTCCTCTTCCGTTACGTCTTCTGGATACCGGCTGAGTATGTCGGCCACTACATTCTCTTTACCTTTACAGTGAAGGATGTTAAAGTTATATTTTGTATGGATAGGATCCACCTAGTTATCCTGGAGTTGTTCAGATGGCATTTATGCATGAAAGTGAGTGCTTTATTATCAGTTATAATCGTTAATGGTTGACCCAAGATATATATTCGAAACTTCTCTAAACATCTGACAATGCTTAATAGTTCTTTTTCAGTCGTGAAATAGTTCTTTTCCGCACCCTTAAAAGTTTTACTTGTGTAGACAATAACACCCACATTCCCCTCTTCATCCAACTGATACAGTTGTCCACCGTAGGCGTATTTACTCGCATCGCATTGAAGAAAATATCGTTGGTTGATTTTCGGAAGTTTTAATATAACCGTCTCAATAAATAAATCCTTTACTTCCTTGAAGCATCGATCTAGTTCTGATGTCCATATAAACCTTTTATTTTTTTTCAATAAATCCAGTAATGGTTGAATCGTTTCTGCGTACTTAGCAGTAAATCTATTATAAAAGTTAGTCAATCCTAAGAATCCTTTCAATTGCTTCTGGTTTCTCGGAACTGGGAAATTTCTGATCGCAGCAACCTTTTCTTCTGTTGCTTGTACTCCTTCCGTAGTTAAGCGATACCCTTGGTAGGCGATTTCTTGACGAAAGAATTGCGATTTATCGAGGTTAATCGTTAGGTTTGCTCTGCGTAGATTGCTTAATAATAAATCCAAATGTACCAGATGCGTCTTGACGTCGTTCGAGTAACAAAGACAGTCGTCAACATAGATGATTGTGTTTTCCTTCACCGGATCTTCAAGTGCCATGTCTAGTCCTCTCGTCAGAGCGGCAGAACTGGTGCTTAATCCGAATGGTGTTACCGTATATCTATAACATTTCCCCTCATACATGAAAGCGGTGTAATCGCGACAACATTCCTTTAGTGGCACCTGCCAAAAACTGCTGGTTAAATCCACTGTGGACAGGTACTTCATTCTTCCACACCTTGCTAATATCTCTTGAATAGGAGTTGGTCCTTCATAGTCGGGAATGGTAACACTATTGATTTTTCGTGCGTCCAAACACAGCCTGACGTTTCCGTCTTTCTTTATTACGGCGACCATTGGATTTATAAATGGGCTATTTCCCCTCTCAATTACACCGTGTTTCAATATTTTGTTGATTTCGGCATCAACTTTTTGCTTGTATGCAAGTGGAATTGGCCACCCGCGTTGGAAGTAAGGCGTGTTGTCCGTTACTTTAATTCATGTTGATAACATTCCATTCTCCCTGGACTCTCCCGAAATAAACTCTTATTATTCATTAAGACTTCTCTCAGATTTTCTAATGTTTCCTCATCTACACCTGTTATGTTGTCCACTTTCGCGTTTATTTTCTTCTCGATTTCATCCTCTTCTTCTTCTTCCACTACTTCCATGTGTACGATGGGTATGCTGACATTTTGTTCTTCCTCTCTTCCTCTAAATTCGACGACCCCCTTTTCCACGTCAATCAAACATCTTTCATCTTTCAAAAAGCTAATACCTAATATACAATTTCTAATTAAATTTAGAATAACTAAAAATACACAGTCCATCTTGATATCATTAATGTAAATGTCACATAAAAATCTGTTTCCGTACTAGCTTAGACTTACTACCTACTGCACTAATAATCAGTGTATTTGTCATGCTTAATTCTTCATAAGGTTCTAAATAATGTTTATTTTGGTTGAACCATTCTTCTGACAATGCATTTATCGCGCTCCCCGTGTCCAATAAGGCAGGAACTGAAATATTATTATTGAACTTAATTATTATTTCTGGACATTTAGAAATCCGTTGTTCAAATTTTATTTCATATTCATAAATCACTTCATTTCTGATATCTGGTAAAAGTATGCTAGTTTCGTGAAGTCGGTTCTTAGTCAGTATATCGGCTATCTCTTTGTATTGTAGGGTTAATTTTTTTTTTCTTTATCTACGTCGTTCCCCTTACCAGTTGAGGTCGACGCACCGTTATTTACAAATTCCAAGGAGTTTATGGGCTGTCGGTTAGTGTGTCGTCCAAACCCCTTACTGTTGTGACCGTTTTCACTTTCCTTGTTTGGCCCATGTTGTTTTTGCTTCCAGCTGACACCCTTATTGTGAAATGGTTGGGGTGTATTCGTTGCTTCCCCCACACCACGGGCGTTCACCTTTTCGTGACTCCCTACAAAGTCGCTGTCTCTGTTTGCTCGCTGGTTAATCGTGGCGTATTCTGCAATCAATGATTCAAGGTTTTGGATGGAATTAATTCCCCTTGTCACCACAGCAATTTCGATATTTTTACCAAAATGTCGCGCTATTTTTTTTTTTTTGATTAACTGACGGTCAGTGATTGCTGGTGTTAGTTGGCGGCTTTCAAGTAGCTTACGTTCCATGTACTGTATTGCGCTTAGATTGCCCTTCCAATTAAACCGGCCAAATTCTAGGCTGTCTCTGACTGCGTCCTGTCTTTCTTCTCCCCAATACTTTTGTGTAAAGAGGTCTTTAAATTCATCAAAATTACGGATTTGGTCTCGTATCACCCTCCACCAAATTGCGGCGTCTGCTTCTAAATGTCGACCGATCCATTTGACATCGTCACTTGGGTAGAATGTGTTCTGTATTTCGGTCAATTCTTTGAGAAATTCGATGGGATATCGGTCTGTGCCGTTGTATTTTAATTCGCTGTTATGCGGCCCACCTGTTCTTGCGGTCGTTCCGACTTCTGCGTTGGCTAATTGAAGCTGTAGTCTTTCTTGGCCTTCTTTAACTTTGGCGATGTGATTTCTTAATTCTTCTAGTCGTGTCTCCTTCTCTTTATCTGTCTCACTGATTTTCTGTACAGCCGATCGTTGTCTGTCATCTACTCCTACGATCTTCTGTTTTAACGAGTTTACTGCTTCCCCTTGTTCTGTCCGTAGTCGTTCTACGTTGTTCAGGACAACTCCTTTCAATTCTTCATTCCTGCTGTTGGTTTCTTGTATATGTGTGTCTATTTTGTTATTTATTTGATCTACTGTCTTCTGTGTATTATTAATTGCTTCTTGCCATTCTTATCGGTCTTTCTCTCTCAATTCTTTACTTTCTTTGGTATGTCTTGTTAATTCATTCTTCAACTATTTCATTCCACGTTCATTCTTTTTCTGTAACTCGCTAATTTTCTCTTCCCATTTCTTGGTGTGTTCTTGCAATTCTACTTTCATTTTTCCAATCTGTTCTTCATTCTGTTGTCTCATTTTTCGCTCATTTCTTCGTTCTGTTGTTTAATGAACTCGAGCAATAACTGAAAGTTCATCTCGCGAGGTACTAACGATTGTCCCCCCGCCCTTGTGGTCTCGTCGGCGCTGGTGTTTACACTCTGCGTCGTATCTTCGTCACGTCCTTCGACGCCTAGCTGGTTGTTCACGTCGAACTCCATACTATCCGAATTGTTGGTTGTCATTTTCGCGCGACTACGCGTAATCATTCAAGTAAGCTTAAACTAAGTCTATTTTCTATTATTGACTTATTGTCTAACAATTGCTTATAGCCACTGCCTGTCCTCAGCCTACTCACTAATAATAATTATTATTAATTAATCGAGCAATCGCTTCGTGCAATCGCGTTGGGCGCCATGTACAACACTATATTTTTTATGCAAATTTATGATTGCATAAAATAATTGATTATCTTTTTAATTAGGTCGTAACCCCAAGTTTGGGAGGTCATATACGACTGTTGATTCTTCCACTAAATCTTGCTTGTTGCCCCACGTTGGGCGCCATGTACAACTTTTGGTTATGCCACGTGTTGGGCACCATGTACAACATTAATGTTTTATGTAAATTTATGATTGCATAAAATAATTGATTATCTTTTTAATTAGGTCGTAACCCCAAGTTTGGGAGGTCATATACGACTGTTGATTCTTCCACTAAATCTTGCTTGTTGCCCCGCGTTGGGAAGCCATGTACAACATTATATTGTATATGCAAATACAACATTTTATTTTTTTTATGCAAATGTATTTGCATAAATTAATTATTCCATTAATTATATAAATTTTTATCTGTATTTATGAAAGTGCTGCCGGTACGAACTTTGTCGTACTTACGTGTATTTAGCCCCGTAGTTGGACGTCATATACAACTTTATATATTCTGCGAATTTATGATTGTAAATGTTAGTTGTTCAATTAATTAAATTATCTTGATTACTATGATTCACAATTCTTTATCAGTTTTAATAAATTGTTTACTATTGATGCTATATATATCTGTTCATAGGAACTTCATTACGCGAATAAACTAATTGTTTTATGTTTCATATAATGAGTTATGTCTACTACTCACTTAATCCATTTGATTCTAACTACACATGGGCGTGTTGTTACAATGTTATGTTTACCTTGCCTAATTAACATATAAAACCATGTAAGAAATGATAGTTAATAGTGTTCCATTCTAAGGAGCTTTCCATAACTGTGTGTTTTCACTACTGATCGTGCTTACTGCTCCAGGTCGGGCATACCATATATAATGATACACTTGGATATCACCGAATTTAAATACGTCCCGCGTTCTGGAGCACCATATGTAAACAGGTGTTTAGGTCAATAGCAATTATATGACTCAGACACTATGAACATTTGTGAACAATACAAATTTATTTTGTATATTCAAAGTCATTTTAAATTCTGAAATAAAGTTAGCGTTACTATACTATACATTAAAATACACAATGCTGCTATATTGTCTCTAACATCTATGAATCCTCATCTACAAATCAATAAAGGTTAATTAATTACTTTACAAATTTCAATATACCCTACTCTATAGATTCATATTTCTCAATTGGCTTTACTCAGAGCAATTAAATAAATGTATAGTCTACTCAGTGGCGAGTTCTTTTTGAGTGGCAGGACAGTGGCAACCTAATCTAATAGTACGTGAATAATAATATTTTACTTGGCGTTTGTATCCGATTTGCGATGACTAACTGCGTAGTTCCTCATCATGCGGCGAGGTCCTGGCTGTAGATAAGAAGATTAATCTACTCCACGTCATTGAATTGTGATACTCCAACTCCACTTCACTTGACACTCCGTCGACGACACTATTTGTTCCACATTTGATTCGGATACGCTCAGTAACGGAAATGGCTAATAGCGGTCATTCGTATATTACTTCATTGTCTTAGAACACTTTCGCGTGCGGGTTTTCTGTCACTCTCGGTGTACATGCGTAATAGTTTATGCCGCGTTCAACTAGAGCGATTGTGCCATTTATGATGTATTTTATTATGCGAATATAAATGGTTTTATTTGCACTTCAGTAAGTTAATTCGTGGCGCAATCTCACTATATTGTCCCATGTCACTTACGTCATGGTAAAGTGATATATTGTCAATACTTAATCACACGCGTTCGATTCTTAAAACTGGATATATACAACAAAGTCTGATTGAACTTAACTCGACATTGTCTTAATATTTAACTCCCACGATCTAATGAATTCTATTAACGCACGGGTTAGTTCTACAGTTAATTTACTACTTCATTTCCACTACTTAGTTTCGGAGTACTACAGTTTTACATAGTTTCTGACTCACTCCCGAACGATCTATCTGCTTGTATGAATACACTTTACTACAGTCCTTCTGAAAGACTCTGACTGATTGAAATTGAAATAAAACTGCACTGCTAATTGGAGTAAGATTTAAAATAGACTGAAACTGTCCAAAAATGACAATAAGAACTGAACTCTGATTTAAAAATAGACTGACGAAAATTAAAATAAGACTGAACTGAACTGAAATTTGAAATAAGACAACTCAAATTGACCGTTTGAAAATTGAAAATCGACTGAACTCCCGTTCTCTGCGAACACCTAATTTTATTTCTTCAGCAACCCGACTCTCTCCACGGATCGCATACCCTTACTCCTCTCTCCGATATGATTGGCTTCTCGCCTTCGATTCTGCGAAGACTCCTCCTAGATACTCGGGCTGGGGTCCATGGTCTACTTCCCATTAGCTCTTCACCCTCGTCTCCATGGTGATGTCTTCTTAACACCCGCCTTTACCGAATTCCTTGTTCCTGATAGGTCAGTCTAGACCCCTCTCTAAAAGTCTTGCTGTTCGCACCACCTCCACGTATGACGACGGACCTAATTACACGGTTGTCTGTCACACGATTGTCTTCCGTTCCCTTCTGTCCTTCCCAAGCAATTTCCGTTCAGCACATGTGTGTTCCGTAACTCGGGTGTGTCGAATCGCCGTATTGTCCTCGACTTCCCTTGTTACGTTCACACGCTGATGGTGGTCATCTTCCAGGAATGAACATATGCTCTGCAGCCCTCCAAGATGCTCCGTATTTTGTGCCAGTAAGCAAGTTACCCGCTGTGCGGGCTATGCACGGTCTTTTGTTCTTAATTGCATCCGTTCGTATACTGCCTTTGTGGAATATGTCATGCCCATGTGCAGTCGCTAACTCCCACGTGTAGGTCGACAAAATACTTGCGTCTCCTTAGTACACGTTTTCTCGGTAATTGTGACGAAAAGACATAGTCTTTTGTTTCTTTGTTATTGTAGCCTTTTACGCTTATGTCGTTCATTCACGTCTAACATCTGCTGTGTGCTGAGGCATTGTCTTTCTTAAGTCATTGTCTAACGGCGGCCGTTTGGCTATAACATGCATCACTCTTGACAGTTGACGCCAGCTACAGTGCCGTTTACTCAAAAAAAAATTCTCTACAGTAATTGCTTCACATACCGTTCCAGTTGTTTTCATTTACATTGATTTTGTTTTGACTTGTAAGACAATCTTGAAGATCAAAATGTGATCGGGGCTATCGTCTTTGTAGGTTGTTATAGCTGTAGATTGGAATATCTGTGTTTAACTCTGCCGTATAAATAAAGTAATGGACCTTTGAAGAAACGAGAAAATAAATACTGTACTGAGAACAGCAGGATGTCTTAACGCACACCTGATAACATACGCACATTATGTGAGTGACAGGTTGATTCCAAATCTGCAGCTGCTACAGAAACGCGACTTACTTCGCTAAACAATCACGCCAGTGTTTAAGCACCTAGCATATTCCACAAGACGCTGAAATTTACAAAATTTGTATTCGTTCATTTTTTTAAACACGGTATTTTTAAAAAGACAGAGGATGATCTATAGTTCGCAATGCGCCCCGTAAGCCTTAAATGTGTAACGACGGCTATTTAAAAATATCCGAGAAGAAAACAAAGGTCATGACTTTTTTAAAAAAGTTGCCAGTACGTTCTGAGATAGCGGTCAATGAACAACCTATAGAACTGGTAAAGCACGTTAAGTTCCAAGGCTGTGATTTTGGTTATGAATTCGAAAACGACATTACCGATAAACTCCATAAACATCAACTGATGAGTGGCTCCATATACCGACAGTTACAAGAGAAACAAAATTGAAATTTTACAAAGCAACACCAGTGCTACTATATGGGCGTTGCGAAAAAAAATGTTCAGCGACAATGGTGTAGCCGAGATGAAATTCCTGAGCGAAGTTAAGAAGCTGTAGCCTATGAGATCCAATTAGTAATTATATGTAACGGCCAAGTATAGTACGAATTGGTAGGATAAGCCATAAGAGCTCACAGAAATTGAAACCAGATATCGAAAAAACGAGCGAGGACAGTTTAGTAAAACAAGTGAGCCTCATAAATTTTAGATCCCACGAGAAAAAAGGCTAAATATGCTCAACAGTAGATGGAAACAGATTGGCTGTAATCCTAGTACTTGAGGCGTAGAAGAAACAGATTTATATAACACTGTATATAACTACATTCTTTTGGATGCTGCCTGTTGTACACTATCATCTGTAGTATCCTAGCATCCGTGGTATCTTCGGGAACCCGGTGATTGAGTGGATTCGAGGTTGATCTACGGACGAGCCCCCTGAACTCACTCAGGAGTTCTGTGTGTGTGTGTGTGTGTGTGTGTGTGTGTGTGTGTGTGTGTGTGTGTGTGTGTGTGTGGAGGTTAATCTATCCATTTGCTATAGGGCAGAGCGAGCGCGAGGAAAGCCACGGAACAAAAGGAGGAACGTCAGATATCCAGCGTGCTTTTAACTCTATACTGATGTACTGTACTGAGTGATGTACTGGTGTGTTATGCGTACTGATGTTAAGACGATGGCTGTGAAATGGCTTTCTGATACTGTTATTTAATAAATCCGACGGGTGTCTTCTTAATAAGACCCGATAGAGAACCTTGCTGCGTCGGCCTACCGCAGCGACGGAGTGAGCCTCCGTGCCGTTGACGAAGCTCACAGATAAGACTCTCCCAGACAAAAAAAAAAAAAAAATGGAAGTTCCAGGGTCCCTTAAGCGAGTGAAAAGAAACGGATTAAGAAATATCTTAATCCGTACTGGTGTTTAGAGGAAGAACCTGCCTGTGTAGCTTTATGGCGGGATAGGCCTATCTAAGACTGGCCCACGCCGTTTGCCCGTAACAGGGAACGGCGAGTCTGATTCATATACTTTACATTGGACATATAACAAGAAGGCAACGGAGGGGAACTTGAAGGCATATCATCCCCCGTGGTGTTGGAGGCACGGACACTGGTCTTTTTCCTGGTTGCACTTAAACGCTTTCTATACATGACGGCTCCAAGCCACGCAGTTGGCTAGCTTCTGTCAATTATAAGTACAGTGTCAGCAGCGAGAAAAATTCACACTAAACCATTAACACACTCAATACGTCCAAAAAAATCCACAACAGTACTGACAATAATAACGTTATTATTTAATGAAAATCCCTTTTACGAAAATGACGTCAGGATTTTAACAATTCTATTTTACATTACAAAAGAAACTGTATAACTTATAAGTCATAAATTTATAAACATCAGTCAAAAAAAAAAAAAAAAGAAATGGGTGTGTCGTTAGACACGTGTCAGAAGTGATAACTGCAGTCTCGAATGGCGAGTGAAATGATTTACCGTGTAAAAGGTTGCTTGCCACCTTGTACCGTGTAAAAGGTATTTAGAGTAACAGAGATTCTGCTGTAAAGAATAGAGTGAACGGATAACGACGGCATGGTAGTTTTTACATATATTTTATTACAAGAAATCAATATTTACGATGAACATAAATACAATCATATCACACGGCGTGTTATTTTCAGTATACATTGTGACGTAGCGAGGCGAAGATCTGCTCTCGGCGCCAGCCGAGACGTGACACGAGAAGGCGAGGCGAGCCAATCAAGGATCAGCAGCAGCTTGATTGGCCTCGACGTGACCATCTAACATGCTCGAGGCGAGCCAACCAGGGACCAGCGGCACTCTGATAGGTTCATGGCACACGACCTGTCAGGGCATAAAAAGAGCGCCGCTAGAAATTTTATTGGACGCATTGAAGCCAGCCGGAAGAAGAGGAAGAATGGAGAGCACAGGAGAGCCAGTGATGGAAATCGACTGGGACAGCAGCGGGCTCTACATACCGCTGCTGAAAGAAGAGGACAGCAGTACACCCGGAACAGCGGACGCAGCCGCCGAACATCACAGCGCGGCGTACGCAAATGATGTAGCGTCCTCGACACTTTTAAGGACCACAAAAACGATAGTGTGTACGATTGGCGACATTTGTCCTGTGACAAGTGGCGCCCAACGTGGGGCGACGATCATCTTGCGGATACAAGATCCAGCCACGCCAGAGAGCTACCAGCTGGCACACGAAACAACATGGCGCCCAACAGCTACACCCAGCGGGACACCGGGTTCGAGGTAGATCAAGGCTTTGCGCAATTCGCCGCAGCTCTGAGGTGCACGTTGCCACCGGTGATCACCGCTACATACCATGGCCTCAAGTACGAGGATCCAGAACGATATCTTCAACAGCTAGAGCGACAGCTGCGGGACTACAGAGTCCCACCTGAACAGTGGGCAGATTACGCAGTGCGGAAGCTCCGAGGAGAAGCTGCCACGTGGGCAGAGAGATACACGGGATTGCAGATAAACTGGCCCGAGTTCTGCGACCGCTTCCGGCATCACTTCTTCGGGATGCAACGCGACGCAGAGCTGCTGGCCGAGCTGTACGGACAAACGCAGCGGCAGGAATCGGCGGAAATCTTCATCCTGAGAAAAATCAAGCTGTTTCGCCGTCTGTACCCCGGAGGTGACGAGAGGACGAGCATAGCCATGCTTGCACAACAGCTGCAGCGACGCTTTCGACCCGCGCTGAGGTTCCCGCCGCCTACGACTTTAGAGGAACTTTTACAACGGGCAATGAGCATCGAGGCGGACTTGGATCAAGATAGTCGTGCGCGAGGTCGGGATGACTCTGCTGAAAACTCCCTGGATCGAGTAGGGGGGTCGAAGCAGTGTCGATCGGCCTCAAGCACGAAAGAGGAACAAAGAATGAACAGCCTAACGCCCAAGTGCCGCTACTGACCGGGAAGACACTTCCATCGGGACTGCCCTGTGAAGAACCGTCAGGGAAACGACCAAGCGCTCTGGTAAATAGCTCACTGGGGCGCGTGAACCAACTAGGTGCGGACATACCGCGCATTCCAATAGAGATCGCCGGCCGAAAACTGACCGCAGCCTTGGACTCCGCCGCAAACTACGACTTCGTACGAGCCGGTCTGCTGCCCGGAGGAAGGAAGACGGAGCCCCGAGTTGTCCAGCTAGCGCTACACGGTCAGCAATGTCACTCAACTGCCGCCGTCGTCGCAGACATTATAATTGGAAGTCTCGCGACCACCACCAGTTTGCTATAAGTGCCCGGACTGCAAGAAGTTTTACTGAGCCACCACAGGCTCACGGCCAACCAAGCAGTTGTGGACTACCGACGGGGCTGCCTTCACATTGGCAGCGAGAACCGACAGACGGTCTTCTGGAATGACCGCGCGGAGCCCGAGGAAGAGGACATTGAGGAAGCTAGCCTTCAAACGTCAGCAGGTGGCCAACACCATAAACGGCTTCTGGAAATGTTACACCGTCATCGCAGTTTGTTCTCCCGTGGCCCGCTCCGCACCACATCTGCGGCCAAGCACGAGATCCGGCTGAAAGAAGGTAGCCAGCCATTCCGGCTCCCAATGTACCGGTACTCCGACGAGAAGAAACGCACCATCCGGGAACAGGTAGAAGAGATGCTGAGGCAGCGTATCATTGAACCGGCCACCTCGCCATACAGCTCTTCGGTGGTGATTGTGAAGAAGAAGGACAGCACACCCCGGTTCTGCGTGGACTTCCGGAGGCTGAACGATCGGACCGAGGATGTGGACTCACCACTGCCGCTGATATACGAAACAATCAAGGACCTCAGCGGGGCCAAAGTCTTCTCGATCCTAGATCTGAAGAGCGGCTACTGGCAAATCCCGCTGGAGGAAGAAGCAAAGAAGTACACAGCATTCTCGGTGCCCGACGGAGGTCGCTACCAGTTCCGGGTGATGTGCTTTGGGCTGAAGAACGCGCCCAGCACCTTCCAACGGCTGATGCAGGATGTTCTCACGGGACTATTACGGGAGTGCTGCCTCGTCTATCTGGACAACATCATTGTCTACTCCCCCGACTGGAAAACGCACCTGGGACACCTGGATCAAGTCTTGGAAAGGCTGCAGCTGACCTGCTCGCTCAACAAGTGTCACTTCGGCCGGGAAGAAGTCGCCTTTCTGGGCCACGAGATTACTCCGGACGGCAACCTCCCGCAGCAGCAACATCTCAGAGCGATCGAATACCAGCCGGCCCCCAGCAAGAAGAAAGAGCTTCAACGCTTCCTGGGAACCTGCAACTGGCTGCGAAAGTACATCCCCTGCTTCGCCATGATTTCGGAACCGTTAACGGACCTGCTGCGGAGAAGAAAGTGGCATTGGGACGACACAACTCAGCGAGCCTTCGAAGAGGTTAAGGCCTCTTTCCGGCAGCCGTTAAAACTCTCACGACCGGATCGAGACTTGCCGATGTTTCTGCAGACCGATGCCAGCCAAAAGGGACTTGGAGCGGTGCTTTATCAATGCAACGAAGCCGGAGTGAGGCGTATCATCTCGTAGGCCAGTGCCAAGCTCCACGATGCGGAGAAGAACTACTACTCCAACGAACTGGAGTGCTTGGCAGTCGTCTGGGCCATCAAGAAATACCGGCCATACTTGGAGGATCGCCATTTCACCCTAAGGACCGACAACAAGGCGCTAACCTGGCTGAAGCAGGCGACGGGGCAGAAGACGAAGTACGCTCGCTGGGCTCTACTGATACAGAGCTTCAAATTCACCGTCGTTCACTGCCCGGGCAAGGAGAATGAGTTGCCGGATTTCCTTTCGAGGGAACCTGGGCTTGAAGATACTGCCGGCGTCCAAGAAGAACCACGGATGCAGCCTGAAGAGAGGCCACTTCGCAGTTTTGCGGTAGCTGCACCGCGACTACAAGAAATCACAGCTTTCGGCATCCATCAGGCAGTGCAGGAGGCGCAAGAAGGCGACCAGTAGTGCCAAGCGTGGAGAAACGACCCTGCGGCGGCTATAGCGAGAGTATACCGGGTGGACAACGGCCTGGTTTGGAAGGACAGACGCAACCAGGAACCAGGATTGTACGTGCCGCCGAGTGTCCGCATGGAGGTCATCAGGCACTTCCACGACTCCCCTGAAGCCAGTCATCAGGGGGCCGAAGAAACGTTTCGGGCCATCGGCAAGGACTTCGTCTGGACCGGCCTAACCATTGATGTCCGCAGATACGTCCGGAGTTGCAGAATATGCGCCCTACACAAGCGCGGCGCAAATCCCGAACAGGACCAACAGCGACCTCACCGACCCAGATGTTGGAATACTGTCGCCTTGGACGTCATGGGACCATATCCGCTGACTCGAGCTGGCAACCGGTACATCGTAGTGGTCACGGATATGATGTCGAGATGGGTGGAAGCAAAGACCGTGAGCAAGGCGGACGCCGACACCATTATCCGCTACCTGGAGGCAGAAGTGTTCCCTCGTTGGGGATACCCAGAGGCGTTGCTCACCGACAACGGGAAGCCGCTCACAGGCCACAAGTGGAAGCAGATGTGCGACAAGCTGCACATACGACCGTGGACTACAGCCAACTACCATCCCAGGGCGAACCCGACCGAGCGGCGCAACGGCAAGATCAAGAAGGCGCTGCGGATCCAGCTCCATGACTGTAAGGACCATGGCGACTGGGACAAGAGTTTGCCGGCGGTTCTGTTCTCGCTGCGGAATCGTGCAAACGCCGCCACTGGAGTGACACCGAGCGAGCTTCTGCTGGGCAGAGACCTACGCCGACCCGGCGACTGGAGTCGGCCACACGCAGAACAGGACGTTCGGCCAATTGAGGAACGAGAAGAGGCGGCCAAGTCACACCAGACCAAGTATCAGCAACGGCGGTATCCGGAACGGAGGACACAGGACCCTACACTGGCCGTAGGGCAGCTGGCGTACGTCAAGAGCCACGCCGGACCAGCCAAAGGACGGAGGTACCCTGGATGGGAGCCAGCCTGGGAAGGTCCCTTTAGCGTTGCCGCAACCCTCGGCGGGCAGATTTACACAGTGGAGAAGGACGGACGCCCATACAAGGTTCACCGCCAACAGGTCAAACCCGCCGGAGAAGAACAATGGGCTGGCCACCGGAGAGCATTCAAGACCCGGGGGAGTTGTGACGTAGCGAGGCGAAGATCTGCTCTCGGCGCCAGCCGAGACGTGACACGAGAAGGCGAGGCGAGCAAATCAAGGATCAGCAGCAGCTTGATTGGCCTCGACGTGACCATCTAACGTGCTCGAGGCGAGCCAACCTTGGGACCAGCGGCACTCTGATAGGTTCATGGCACACGACCTGTCAGGGCATAAAAAGAGCGCCGGGAGAAATTTTGGCGCACTGTTCGCTCCCAACCCATCCAAGAACCCGGCTTTCACTGAGCAAATCTGCCGCGAGGTAGAGCGCTTTCTATCGGCCGGTATCACAGTCCAGCCGGAGCCCATCTCCCCGGAGGAGGTCCTGAGAGGATTGTTCAGCTCAAGCCCCGGAAGGCGCCTGGCCCGGACGGAGTCATGAATTCCGCCCTCCATCGCCTTCCGGGACGAGGAACACAGTTCCTCTCTGACCTGTTTAATTCATGCCTCAGACTGGCCTACTTTCCGGCGAAATGGAAAACAGCTACATTAATAGTGATACCCAAGTCGGGAAAGAACTCTTCTCGCGTGGAAAACCTCAGACCCATCAGCCTCTTGTCCGCGACGTCCAAGGTTTTCGAGCGATTGATCCAGCGTAGGATCCGCGACCATCTAGAAAGACTGGACGTGCTGATCCCCGAACAGTTCGGCTTTCGTGAGCTGCACTCCTCGACTCATCAGCTGATGAGACTCGTGGAATGCATTACCGAGGCTGGCTGCCAGGGCAAACAGACGACTGCGATCTTCCTAGACGCAGAGAAAGCCTTTGACCTCGTGTGGCACGAGGGTGTCCTTTACAAGCTCACGGAAGTCCTTCTTCCAGATTGCTACGTTCATTTGATCGGCAGCTTTCTGCGAGACCGTAGCTTCCGAGTGAGAATAAACCACGTTCTCTCTTCGGAGAGGCGTATTACCGTTGGTGTCCCTCAGGGAAGTGTCCTTGGGCCTCTCCTGTTCTCGTTGTTTGTCAACGACACTCCCCGAGTTCCTGGAGTTAAGTTGTCGCTGTTCGCGGACGACACTGCGGCTTTTGCCTCAGACCCGAACGCGAGTTATGCGGCAATCAAGTTCCAGCGTCAACTCGACGCGTATGTCGGGTGGACCGATGACTGGAGAGTTGCCGTTAACGCTTCCAAGAGCGCCGCGGTAATATTCTCGCGCAAACGCAAGCGGCCTCGGCCGCTTAAATTAGGCCCCGTCGAGGTACCCTGGACCAACAGCGTCAAGTACCTCGGGCTCCACATGGATTCCCGACTCACCTGGCGAACCCACACTCAATACATCAGACAACGCGCTTCGGCGCAACTCAGTAGACTCTGGCCCGTGCTATCTAATCCGGCAATGACCCCCCGGCTAGGTATGCTCATAGTCAACTCGTACGTGTTGCCCGTGATTACCTATGCCTGTCCTGTTTGGGGATACCTGGCTCGTGGTCATAGAACAACGCTCCAGCGCGTACTCGACCCCGGACTGAAGCTTGCGTGTAGCCTAAAGTCCCCCGGAGGTACTCTTCTCGACTTTTGAGGAGAGGACTCGGTGTCCGCTCTCTTGATGACACCGTGAGACGCCTGGCGCGTAGATTCTATGTTCGTTCCGACAGAGTGACCCACAAGTCCCTCATTGCCGGACTTGGTAAATACACCCTGCGACCAGGTGAGTCCTGGAAGCGACCTCGTTTGTTAGTCCCGGTGGTACAATCCACCAATCGCAGGTCGCTTCAGACCCCCCCCCCATAATTAGGTAAAAACATATAAAAAGAACTCAAACAGACCCAGTGGCAGGAGTCCTTTCTGAGACTCGGGACACTGCACTACTCGCGACCCGTGCAACCCCCAGTTGTGTTGTGTATTTTGGCGCACTCCATTGGACGCATTGAAGCCAGCCGGAAGAAGGAAGAATGGAGAGCCAGTGATGGAAATCGACTGGGACAGCAGCGGGCTCTACACACCGCTGCTGAAAGAAGAGGACAGCAGTACGCCCGGAACATCGGACGCAGCCGCCGAACATCACAGCGCGGCGTACGCAAATGATGTAGCGTCCTCGACAAACGGTCCTTTTAAGGACCACGAAAACGATATTGTGTACGATTGGCGCCATTTGTCCTGTGACAACATACATATACAAACAATATGTAACAAACAATATTTTTCAATGTAACAATGTGATTTACGCAATATTTGGTTGAAAAGTAGAATGTGATATGGGCAGTATAATATATCAATTTTTTACAAATTATAAAATAGCTAAATTACTAAATCGAATTTTGAAACATAAAAAGCTCCCAGTCAAATACAATAGCTATACAAACCAGAATCGAACTCACGGATTAACTAAAAAACGTACACGGTAAACAAAATGATAGTCTTTCGACATTTCAAACATAAAAACATTCTCTTTGACGATCCTACACATATTATAATAAAAAATAAGTGTAATTGTCTTTATGATTTAAACCGTTGGAAAGATGTGTATATATATTAGGAAAATAATGAATTAAGTACAAAACAGAATTTCAAAAGTATTCAGTTCGATCTCTCAGGAAGTGAATTCATTTTCTTCTATCATAAATAAAATTATTTTTAATATTTACGTTATTCCTGTAATAGTACTTAAATACTTACAATATGCTCACGTTCTTCAAAATATTACGCTTTGCTTAAAGCACACATGTTTGTTGCAGTGGGGAAATTTTGTGTAGTTATGTGGGGAAAAGAGGTTTGGTTGACCTGGTAGCACTGCTTTTTCGTATCATCTACTTCGTTACACGTTGAATCAGGTTACTGCCCTAGGAGCGCGAGGTGTACAAGAGTGAGCCGGGCACCATAGTGCGTATTTGAAGTTCTCACTTCAAAAAGTACATTCAATGATTTTGGTGCACTTTCTATTAAAACACAAATACGTCCTTTGACATTTAAATTATTCACCATTAAACCCCCAGTGATTCGGGCTTATCTACTCATCATAAACTTATGCCATTGCTTCTTACTTTTTCGAATATCTTTGCCGTACTCCAGTATTCCCCTTTCTATTTATAATCTTCCCCACTGATTTTTCCCGACTTTACTTGGTCTTCAGTTCTTCCTTTCTCGGTTTACTAGAGCTCTGTTCTGGCCTGGCCGACATAAATTTTGATGCGGGTTTTACATATTAGTTTATAAAGTCAACTGAAAGGGAGCTCCCGGAGCGTTTTATGACCAACGGATAAAAGCCATACGCAATACATACAATAACTCAAACAACTCACAACATATAACAGACCACAACCACGAATACGGTAACATAAACACACAAATTTTATTGGAAAGCGTAAATCTATTAAGATATAATCTTCTTAATAGCACCATCAAAAACAAACAGGTCAGGACGGACGCGACACATTCAAGGCGATCCATACATATTCAGTAAGCACTGCCAGTTGAAAATAGTTAATTAAACCGAAACGCATTTTGGTAAAAGATAAAAAAGTGTGTACTGAAGATAAAATGCAAAGAGGTGTAAAAACCAAACACGATCAAAGTCACAATGAATAACGTACAAAAATAGCAATACAGTTATAACATTATTTGGAGATAATGAATCATCCTGCTTTGCTTAAACATCCTATCCAATACCGCTCCAGTTTTCCTTTCGTTCTAATTGCGACAAGCACTGTACAGTATTTCTCCCGTAGGCCTAATTCATTCGTATGTAGAGCTGTAACGTGAACCCATGTTCAACAAAATCGAGTAATTTTTAAAAATTTATCAAATCTAAGTAAAAAGTTATCTAAATTCCCTATTCTGTGTGATTAACTCCATGCCAATAATTAATCTATGGTAAAGAACTCTTTTCGAAAAGCAGATATTCGTTAGGTTAGTTTTCATCCAGGGCTTTCATAATTCTTTGTTTTATAACAGTCAAGAAACAGTTACAGATGATAAACCGATTGGCCTATAATTAAAATATCCTCAATTTTTCATATTTAGGTAGCAAAATAATACTGACGAGAACGGTGCGTTAATCGATATGCGCTCTATTCGGCGTAAATTTACTCTTAGATTATTTGAGGTGCACCCTAGGTCCTTCCCACCAACGCCTTCGTCGCATGATTATTTAACGCGAAGCAGCGTAAAATCTCGACGAGACGGTATAGGCCTAAAAGGTACAGGAAAACCATGACTGTCAATCACGAACATGACCGTTAGCGAACAGGTCAGATTACGTTGAAATTAGATTACGATATTACAAACCCGGGCTTAAACGAAACTCCCGGGATTTCGTCCGCTGCCGGTTAAATCTATGGCCGGGTGGCTATGCAAACGTACGGAATTTCGTTATCAGTTATTAGCGTGATCGTGTCGTTTATAATTACCGCGGTTCTGCGAAAAAACGAAAATAAATACAAAAGGGATTGTGTGAAAGCCTGTGCAATTAAATAAGATTAACAGAAGCAAGCAAAGCAATCTAACCGATATCCAAGACATGTAAGCCTTCGTGAATTACAAGCGCGTATGTAACTTAATCCGCAGTCCGTAGATTCTCGACGAGATTTATTCGCTTTGAAAACTGACACGCGCGATTCTGTAAACCTAACAATCTTAAAACGTAATATTGTAATTTGTAATTAGTATTAGCTATGATTTAATATCATAATGTATGTGTGTGTGTGTGTGTGTGTGTGTGTGTGTGTGTGTGTGTGTGTGTGTGTGTGTGTGTGTGTGTGTGTGTGTGTGTGTGTGTGTGTGTGTGTTTCATTATACTACGTAGGTTAGCAAGTAATCATCGTTCTAGGCTCATTTACCCCTGTAACACACATTCAAAAGGCAATTTACCAGTATTCCACAGCTGAAGTAATAGGCAGTCCAAGGTCATTCAGGCCCCTCCACGCTACGTCCTTCCACAACTCCACAGAGAGTTTCATGACTGATTTAATTTATTTTCTCGTTTGTAATAAATAAAGTCATAGGCGTGAAACATGTCGAAGACGAAAAGACAGTGCATATAACTGTAGAACGTAAATTTGTAAATCTAACATTAGCATTCATAAATACTTTTAAAATGAAAAGAAATGAAAGATGTAGATAACAATGTAGAAAGTAGATTGTTACTGAAAGTAAACTAAAACAATTCTGTTAACAGACTCAGAGCGGCGATATTACATTATGATATTTTACGTATCTATCGTATACATGGATATGGTTATTATAAACCTGCAGTATTTAATGGACTTCTAAAAGTAATTGTTGATTTATATTATTTTATAATATACCTAAATAAAAAAAATAAGAAAGTTTTATATTTGTTATTCAAAACCAAATAATCTATCATATTTGGATGGTGTAGGCCGAAATGTCAAAATAATATTAATCATTAATTCACTTATCCAGAATAAACGTTTAATTACGTATCTGTTCGCATCTTTGTTAACTCGAAATCTGGGTGTTTATTTCCTTCTTACGCTATTCGCTGAACTCTCCGAAAAAACAAAAACCACGCTGGTTGCAGTTGCTTTTTGTGTGTCGGTAAACACTTCACTTGGGATTTGGCCTGTTCCTTACCGTATACACCGAAAACTACTTTTTTGACTGACTTGTAATATCTGGCTGAATAACTGCCATTTTAAACGATTCACAATTTAAAGAAAACGCTAAAATAAAAAACTTTTAACAAACACAAACAGTTTCCGGCGCAAAGTACCTAAATAAGTCACAAAAAAATACCTAAACACAGACGGAACAATATGAAGCAGGGCACAACAGTGTTCAGGAGCAGCTTGGAGGAGTAAGCAATGTGAAGAAGTGGAAGAACCTGTGCTTGACCTTGGACCGCAGATTAAATTCACCCTGAAACTGTTCTTTCCGCCTTCGGTAAAATTTACCCATAGCAATTCACCCAAAAAGCGGAATTAACTAATTCAGAAAGACGTTTGAAGCCTTATTTATCATTGAATATATAAACAGATTACAAATTCTTGTTTGTTTTACAGAATAAGAACAGTAGCTTATTGGGGAGGGAGTTCAAACCCTCACTGGGTAGGTCGCCAATTACGTCTTATGCGTAAAACCTGCAAGCACACTCGCCCCTCCTCCCAAATTATCATAAATAATACACCACATTGAAAAATCCTGGCCTATAGCCCTCCCATGGTAAATTCCTGGCTACGCCACAGAACAAGAAACAATATTTTAATGGGAATGATGACACTAAATAGCGATGGTGTGGCTAGTAGTACTCTAATATATATCTCTGGTTTTTGAGCAAGAGATATATCAGCTCATGAATCATCGTTTCTGTGCCATGCTAGTCCTTCTGATGATACAACATTAATTTATAAAAGGAAGGAAGTTTTTTTGGACTCAGTGGTTTGAGACCGGTTGTGCCAAGCTTCTGTTCCTTTCTTAGTACTTGGTACATTGGATGTGGGAGCAGGGAATTGATTCCATAACAGCGGTGGATAACGATCAACAGCAGGAGGCCTTCTCCTCCCCTCTAGTCCAAACTACGATGCACGTAGTTTTTAAGTAATCTGCACACAGTCAGTTGTCTAGTGATTGCTCTAACCGACATCATCGACAGGAACAAAAGCTAATAATCAATTTTGTTGTAAGCTTGCCTAACATTGGTGTCACCTGCAGTCCCAATTATTGTTTTTTCTCCGTGTCCTCTGTTTCAAATGGGAAAAACAGAGGCACAGTGTAGCTACTCTGAATACATTCGGAACAACTTGAAGGATACTCAGTTCAAAACCACAAATGATAAGTGACGGTTGTGAAACATCTAAATCATAATCATAATCGCAGAACTGTTTAACTGCCTACAGAACATATTCTACCATGACTGTCTTTCGTTCGGAATAAGCCGTAAACAAATGGTTACGGCAGCTTGGTACTATTGGGTAAGATTTTAATCATTATACGAATAGTATCATACTACCCAGGATGAACGGCCCTGAGCGAATTTGTCTGGGTTAAATGTCACGCTAGGTGAAACGCACCTCAGGGAAGGGACCGGATCCCTGCAAGACCCTATAGGCTACATACAGACGTACGTAGAAATACGTGTTCAGCGATATATATATATGAACAGGTAACGCAAAATTACCTTGTATTCTTGTATTTATCAATTACAATTTGTACAGTTAGCACGAAAGTTTTAACAAACAAGCTAAATCAAAGTGTAAACACGTTTACCTCATAAGAATCAGTGTCAAGTTGTACCAATCAAAGTAACCGTAATCAGTCAGAAATGATGTTTTACCTCCACCGTTTAGTTGTTTTGTTGACTGTAGATACTGTATGTTTATACAAAGACCTATACTGAAAGGAGAATGACGTCGTCACGACGGGTCGGAGATAAGTGGCAGTCGATAAATACTAACTGTGGCGACGCCACGTCCATCTAGACTGAATGTGGCGATGTCATTTTACTAACGGGACAGTCCGGTACAGAGAACGACCGTTGGTCCTAGCGCTCCGAATGTAAACCTATCTATTGTGGCAGTTATACTGCTTAAGTATACTGCTTAACTGTAAAATATTTACGTTTGCCCTCGAATTATTTTTATAATAGTTTTTCATGTTTTTAATTCATATTTGTTTCTGATAGTGTGTGTCGACTTTAAATACGTATTTATTCTTGTAAATGACACGTAAGTGCCGTCCGGATCCCGAGCCATTGGTCCCGGCCATACTTTAACGCTCCCGACATCATATCCTGCTGACTACTTATAAACACAGGAACGTACATTATAAGTACAGGAAGGTTTAAATGGATATTTGCAGACCTCATGTGCAATCTAGCAGGTTACGAAACCTTCCATCTGCAGTCACCCTACGTTTCCAAGTTTCTTTAGTGCTATAGGCTCTACAAAGTGGGGTCCGCAGAACCCTGATGGAACATACCGTAATTTTCTACGATTTTGTATGCTCTAAAATAAAAATTTTAGAATCTTAAAACATTTAGTAGAAGATTCCAGTATATTTTTGTTTTGTTCAAACTAATAGTAATTGTAAAAGTAATTTGAAACTGATGTCTTTAAATCATGTCGTGTAGCAGATGTGTCAGCCGAACTGACCAGAGCGCCGCATCAACGCAGAAATGATCGTGTTGTTTTAGTCCACGTACAAGCACTGTATCTAAGCAACACGTTTTCCATGTAGCTGGTTTTTAGGCCTAAGTAGCTGAATTTCGACATGTGTGGCTGGAAAGTCATAGCCGAGGTTGGCAACGCTGGTTACGCAAACGGAACTTAAAAGCTTAATATTAAAATTATCAGATATTAAACCCAGTATTCCAGAGCTAATTGTTCAAAAGCAGCTTCATTGTTCAAATTAAACTATATTTGATACCATTAATATTAAAATTTTGTAAGTTAAGTGAATTTTGATTTTAATTAAAATGTTAAAGAGTTTGTATCGTATAGTTACTGTTGTTTTATTTCAGAACTCAGAGACGGGATCCGTGAAATTTTTAATTTTTTGGGGGTCCGCGGATTGAAAAGTTTGGGAACCACTGCTCTACATTAATATGAAATAATAAAGCAGTAATACTTACCAAGCAAGGTGAACTGATCCCCAGCGAGAATTTTAGGCAACGTTCTGAAAAAAAAAACAAGAGATATACACATTAGTTCACAATTTAATGAAATTTTCCTTGAACGGCCTAAAACCGACTGAATACAGAATGAGTCATAAGTCACTTAACGAAAATGCATTTTTAATCACTTCTGGGTAAAAACTCAAAATGTGACAGTACTTGTATGAAGATGCAATAACTTATGGTATAATGGGTGTTTATGGGGTTAATATAAGCTTCTATTAAAATTTTTTATGGGCCATAAAGTTAATCATAAAATTTTTCTAGTTTTTCGGAAGTGAAAACTTTGTTCACAAGCCGTTTGTGTACCGTAAATAACGTATCAAAGGAAACATCTGAGAAATAGGTAATTTTTTATCAATTAGAGGACTAGAAATTGAATCTACAGTTGGACCGAGATACAAGAGGTGCCAGTCCGTATCGAAACTCTGAAGATAACACGATTATCTGAACACGACTCACGTAACACGACTCTGAAGACATACTGTACGATTAGTTTACCAGATGTATTAAGTGGTATCGCTACCGACCAGTAGAACGCTCAGAGCGATAACCTCTGAACTTTTCGTAAGGGGTTAGTTGACGTTCGCCACGCGAAACGACTCAAAGGAGTCGAATCAATATTGTATAACTGCCAACTAAATTATTGGTATCCGCATAGTGTTATCAGCCCTTATGCGCAAATAACCCAAGCAATCAAAACTATTAATTTACGTCAACCAAAATATCGTGAATTCTGACTCCACAAACACGCTCGAAGCGACTATCAACCCATACGATGGATCTACGGACTGCGGACGTACAGCTCTTCTGTCGTACGTATCAAACGTAAGACGCAACAATCTCAATCTTCAGCCACGGACGGCAGTCGTTCAGTCAGACAGGCTAGTTGATATTTGAATAAGTGATGTTTAAATCATTTAAACACATAAAGGCTGTACACATGTTATGAATTAATAATTTAAAAGAACTAATTTTACAGATACCATTCAAAATCTGTTTAAAACCTATTTATATATGTGAATATGAATCACTGAAAAACGACAAAGTTAGTTAGCTTTTACTTGAGAACAACAGACTAATTTATTCTGAGTTATAAAAACATCAGAAATGAGAACCTGATAATTTAAATGATAGTACTTCAATTTTATTTAATTAATAAACCCTATCACACCCCATATGTATATCTCGACAACATTAATTTATCTACGTTAATCCGTGTTCACCCTAATACAATATAGTAATTTTACTTTAATTTAATTAATTAATTATTACTTCAATTGTATTTTACGTTGTGTTTCGACAACAGGGACAAAATAACAATATAATCTCAACGCACGGCCCTACCTCGACCCTGTCACAAGAAATGATACCTCTTCGCTACAACCTTATCAGCTCCTGATCTACAGACACTCCTCCCACAATGTCATTAAAGTACACCTAATATAATAAAATTAACTGTTTCTTGTACTGTCTCATAGTCATGACAACACAAGCGTTAATAATAATTTCGCCAACGTAATTATAATTATTTTTATTATCACGGTTACGGCTCGGCGGTTGTTAACTTACAAGACCTATGGCCTTCTCTCGTCATAAATCAAGGCGTAATGGTTTATTCGTTCGCTAAACACACGGAAACCTTCGGAAATGTAAACATTATTTACCGAACATAAACGTGTCATCTGTGGAATTGCCGGCGAGAACGTCCCGGTAGTAACGACCATCCAAACACCACACACGCACGCGCACACATTAAAATTACTCGCCAAGGCTACGACGCTCTATTTCAGATAGCTCGAACGCGACCTTCCCTCTGCTGCCTAGTTGATATTAATTTAATGATACTAAAAACGTTCCTTCTCTCTTAACCGCATTAGAGCGCGCTAGAAAAAACTTGTTTTTATGTAGGCAGCCAATTTTTTTAATTACATATTATTTTTGAAACCTGTTCCGAAATGACACACACACACAATGTCTACCGGGGTGTGTATAGAAATGCTCGTCCACCGGCCTTTTCTGGCTGATAGGCCTACATTTAATCTTGGATATAGGCCTACTGTGTCAATGTGCGTAAGTATTAATGACAACCGCGGGACTCAAAATCGATTGTATACGGTTTACGGTAGCATCGCAACGCTTTCGACTCGTATCTTTCTTTCAGTCGAATTGAAGTCACTCAGTTGTTTCCGCAGCGAAGGACACAGCACAAGCAAAATGGCTTCTTATAGCCAAACAGTACACAGAGGAGACAGTAAGAGACAAATAGTAGACGGCAGGGTTTTCGCTTATAATCCCGGCGAATTGTAGCGAACCATTAATATTAAAATTGTAGGAGATCAACATCGAGCTGTGTATAAAATGATTGGGGTACAGTTTTTCTAAAATAAATTTTCTAAAGATATATTTTCTAAAAATTTATTTTCTAATAATAAGTGATTTATAAAATATCATCTTCTATAAATAAGTGATTTCTAAAAAATCATTTTTTAACAATATGTGATTTCTAAAAACTACTGGACTTATTGGAAATGTAAAAAGTGTTCCGAGTGTTATTGCCATTTGTCATCGTTCGTTATGACCGATTTTGAATTAGGCATTATAAATGCTGTTAAAAAAATCTATCGGCCAAGATAGAGTGCGCACATGTTTTTTTCACTTATGCCAAAGTCTGACGCATTCAATCCGAAGGCTTACCAAATTGTTATAATAATCCAGATGACAGAAGCCTAAAAATACACTGTCATATGTTAACAGCATTGGCTTTTGTACCTGCCAATGACATTGAAGAACACTTCGATAATTTAAGTGAAGATTTGCCGGAAGATTTATTACCCATAGCAGACTATTTCGAAGCAACATATATCCGCGGAAGACGTGCTAGGGGAAGGCGTAGAGCCATTCCTCCACGCTATCTTCCAGCTTTATGGAGTCATTACTATGCTGTGTTTGCAACGTACGGCGAGAATGAATAATCTGTCTGAAGGGTGGCACAATCGCCTTCAAGTCATTGCGGGACGTAAACACCCAAGTCTGTATGCCTTTTTCAATGATATTATAAAGGAGCAGGCAGATACAGAAAGCATGTTGCGTTGCGTAATACAATTGGAATTAGGACAGAGAGTGAAAAAAAGCACCGACCCGAAACATAAGCGTGCGGATGAACGTATCTATAATATAGTGAGAAATTATGGAGTTCGTTGAAAACAACAATATACTTAGGTATTTACGGAGCATAGGCCACAATGTAAATTACTTCCTATAATCAAACCTTTTCTAAGATGTACTTTGCTTTTATGTACAAATTTTTAGGAATAAAAAGGTATTAGAAAAATAATTTTCAGTTTTTCAAATTTATTAGAAAAATAATTTTTAGAAATTATAAATTATTAGAAAAATTAATTTTCGAAAAGCATCTTTAGTAGAAATCGCGTTTTTTAGAAAAAAAGGATTAGAAAATATTTTTTTAGAAAAACTGACCCCCAACGTATAAAATTCAAAGACGGTTTCCCATAATTTATCTTAATACAAGCGGCTTCAGAAAGAGTTAAATCAAGAAATTGAGCAGATTAGAGCACTTCCTTAAATCGTCTGGCCACAATTACCCCTTTGAATGACACAATTATCCCCCCCTTACCTCTTACCTTTCCACAATTATCGATGGTTACGCCCTGTCCATTAATGAGTTTTCGTTAGCAAGGGTTATTTTCTTTCCCTTAGCGGTTATTACGATATATTGTTAATTTTTAAATGTTGAAAATTGTGACAACTAAAATGTTGAATTTAAGCAGCTGTCAATTATTTAAAATTATTGAAGTGCACATAATATTGTAGGCTTTCATGGCCAGTCAATTTTATTATTCTTTAAAACTATCGGGCTATTCGGCCGTGGAGTAATGTTAAAATTGGTGTTTCTGTTTCTGTCTGACGCTTCCACGGCTGGAGCGGTGGTAAACGTCAAAGTGGGGATGATTGTTACAGAAGACCGAAGAAGACTTTCTGGGACATCGCTACCATCATGCGATCGGTCCCCAGTCTATCAAAACTTTAAATAGTAACAGAGAAACCTGTTTTAACATTAGACCACGGCCGAATAGCCCCATAATTTCAAGTAATAATAGGATTAATGCATTAGTTTGAAACATTATAATAGTGCAGCCTGCAATACACAGTTGTTTTTTATAACAACATAGGCCTTGTTTCCGAATTCAGTAGTCTTTAGTTCGCATTATTACATTTCCGTACCTTCGCCAACGACGCATTCACCAAACGGGATGTTCTCTAGAACATCGCCCTCTATGGACGGCAAGGGAATCCTGTACAACAGTGGTGGCGAACCATGAGCCACTTTCATAACAGTGAATCTTATGCGTGCCACATGAGCGAATATTTCTTACAAATATTATTTACGCACGATAATATTTGCATACGATAATATGCATAAGATATAAACCGATGGTTAAACATTAAACTGTATTCATGCATGCACTATAAGGACGCCATTAAAACCAAGACTCAATCTTGGTGTGTGTTTTAGGTCTACACTGCTTTTACACGTTTTGGAATAACTTCACTTGTAATAGGCTATTTTTCAATATTTTTTTTCTATTTTATCTTTGTAGTGGCTTTTCATAACCTATGACGATATTATAATTCTTACGGGCAAGTCATGGAATGACAATTTTTACATTCGCAATGGTGTTTAGAAGGCCTTACGATACACTAAATATAAAATAAAAATATATTTTCAGTTGTAAACATTTGTTTGTTGTGAACATCAAAAACAGACAACAGATACACACGTAATTTGTTTTATTTTTACATAACTGAAATTAACAG
This sequence comes from Magicicada septendecula, assembly GCA_034769895.1. Taxonomy (NCBI): domain Eukaryota; kingdom Metazoa; phylum Arthropoda; class Insecta; order Hemiptera; family Cicadidae; genus Magicicada; species Magicicada septendecula. The sequence continues at coordinate 207,615,272 of CM068376.1, forward strand.
AAAATGAATGTATATTATTAGTTCATAAAGTGTAAGTAAAACCACAAATTACATTATACACGAAAGAAATGTGTTTAACTTTTACCAAAAAAACCTGTCTAATGTGCGTTTTGAATCTGCATGTTTTTATTATTTCTTCAGTTCTGAATTAATTTGTGAACTAGTAAACATGCTCAAAATATTCAAGTTTGCCCCGTTGTGCAAGTTTGTATAATTAGTATAAGGTAAGAATTTTCAAAAATCTACGTAAACTTTACTGGCTAATTTTAGTATAGTTTTTCTTGTTTTTAACTCAGGCCTATTTTTAAAGTTATGTAAAACTCGAGTTCGAAATTAATTACAAATTTAATATTTTTTTCATATGTACCGGTAATAAGATTCAAGAAACGACTATTTTCTGCTACCGCGTGCCTGAGGTTGGCTACCACTCCTATACACCGTTGACGCTTTCTGCTACCGCGTGCCTGAGGTTGGCTACCACTCCTATACACCGTTGACTTCATATGTACCGGTAATAAGATTAAAGAAACGACTATTTTCTGCTACCGCGTGCCTGAGGTTGGCTATCACTCCTATACACCGTTGACTTCATATGTACCGGTAATAAGATTCAAGAAACGACTATTTTCTGCTACCGCTTGCCTGAGGTTGGCTACCATTCCTATACACCGTTGACGCTTTCTGCTACCGCGTGCCTGAGGTTGGCTACCACTCCTATACACCGTTGACGCTTTCTGCTACCGCGTGCCTGAGGTTGGCTACCACTCCTATACACCGTTGACTTCATATGTACCGGTAATAAGATTAAAGAAACGACTATTTTCTGCTACCGCTTGCCTGAGGTTGGCTACCATTCCCATACACCGTTGACGCACTGCTACCGCATGCCTGAGGTTGGCTACCACTCCTATACACCGTTGACGCAGGTGTCTTCTTATCTAGGCCGTGACATTTTCTTATCTGGATTTCTATTTAGCCTATCCATCCCTACCTGCAATTTTTCTTACTACTGTCAATCCGACTATGGCATACTGGCTAAGTGGTTTCCAACTTTAAAGTGTCGATGGTCACAATTAAACTCGGGAGGAACCTATCTGGCCCCCACCATAAGCGATCAATTTTCGACAAGTACCGTGAAAATAAAAAAAGGCATTATTTGATTGTAAATAAGTAAAAGGAGGCAATTTCTACATTTAACACATCTTACTACATATTTTTTACGGTATAATGTTTCTTGTGTCAGTATAATAATGAAGGCCTCAGAAAGACATTACAAACTGTATACTTATATAAATTCTTCAAAGTTAAAACTGACTTTGATCTCCTGCAGCCACTAAAGCAGGAATGTTCACATCGAGTTCAGCTGTAGCTAACCTCAGTTGGTGAAGAATCTGTGAGGCCACTTCTACTGTGGTTCTTGATTAACTTCGATGTGGAAAACACCGTTTCACAGGTGTATGTATTTCCAAATTTCGACGTAATTTTCTTTACAAAACTTCGCAGACTTGGGAACCGTTCACGAGGCAGCAACTTAAAGAAATCTGACCCATTTCTTGCCTGGTCTGCAGACATGGATTTACAGTCTGTAAATCACACAATTCTAGTTGAAAGTCGGTTGTTCTTCAGTGACAGTACCAAGAAGATTATTAAGTACGAGACCCTGTTTTCAGCATTTCTAGTTGTTTGAATCTTATGTTAAACTCGCCAATGAGTTCTTTAATACTTTCACCAAACGAAAAACTCACGTATTTCATCATTCTTAAACTCTTCAGCTATTTGCCGACAGCTTGGAAATGAGTCGATCATTTTTTTTTCAATAAAATTTGAATTTTTTAAAGTAATTGTTTTAAAGTAATTTTTAATAAGTAAATAGAGTAATTACTAAATTGTTTTCCTAAGATATTTGCAATCAGTATAACATAAAAATAACATACTATAAGCAAATTGTTTGTATGAAAAAAAATATAGGTGTTGGCCATGTGGAGCTGTTATCCTGTGATAACAAACTCAGTTATTCCTTAAAAGTAAGTTACAAAAAGAAACAACAGTCACAAAGATTATGGTTGCTTAAATCTAGATGGTAGGTCTAGTATTTTTTGTCTCTTTAGTCTATGAGTGTCTTCACAACTGTCTAGCAAATTTATTGCAAGAATATTAGGGTGTAGTTCTAGTTTACTTATATACTTTTCACTGCACTCACTCGCTTCATCTTTAACAGATGACACTTTTAAATCACACAGGATTTCTCTATTTGGTATAAACCAGGGTGCATTTGTTATAATCCGTAGAACTTTTGTCTGGAATCGTTCTAGTATCTCTATATTAGACGTTGATGCCGACCCCCACAGCTGTATGCCGTAGGTCCAGATTGGTTTGAATGCCACTTTGTAAAGGAGTAATTTATTGCTAAGGGACAGAGTTGATTTACGCCCAATCAGCCAATAGTATTTGCTGAGTTTATGGCCAAGTTGTTTTCTTTTGTTGAAAATATGCGTCTTCCATGTCAAGCCTTTATCCAAATGAATGCCCAGATATTTAACATTGTCCGCTTGTGGTAGGTAATGGCCATTAAAAAAGACTTGAGGTGACGCTCCTCTGCACTTAGTGAAAGTGACATGGACAGATTTTGTTTCATTGATCAGGATGCGCCATGATGTCGTCCAACGTTGAATTTGATCCAAGAATAATACGACTTCAGAATAAGATACAGCGTGTGAGGGAGTACTTTTTTAAGTTTGTAAAGGAGGCCCACGTGCCAAACCCTATCGAAGGCCTGGCTTATACTGGGCTAGTACACGAGCAGTCTGTATTAGCATTTTCTTTTACATACTTATGACGTATTTCCGAATTTATTAGCCTGTGACAGTACAATGTGCTTGCGTTTGTGTGTGTGTGTGTGTGTGCGCGCGCGCGCGCCTTTCCCTATCTACTCCTGATGCGAATATCTTCAAGGGAAACGTACTTCAGTCTTTCCGCATACGAATTTATCGTTTACAGAAAAAAAAAACATTTTTATTACTTAGATGCGCAGCTTTGACTGTATACGAAATTTTTTAATAATACTTAAGTATAGGCCTACCGTTCATTTGTATCGCAACTGCTGGCATACAGGACGCTCATCTTTTTTGTGTCTACAAACAAATTACAAAAACAATAAAAAAGTTACCTCTTTATTGCTGTACCGAGGCTACAGTATATGTGTTTTAAGAATTTTTATATTTACCTCGGGACACCCAAGGTGACAGTAGATCATTTTCTAAAAATACTTGAGCTCTCTGGTTGCATACTCAGCTCATACCTGTAGAGCGTGCGCATCAAAAACATTAGGTCCCATAGACCAAAAACATTAGACCAAAATTATAGAGAAAATATTAACAGTACGTTGATATTCACAATGATGAATCAAAATCCAATAAATAGTAAGTTACAAGAAACTTCCGCTGAAATCAGCTTGTCATTGACAAAACTATTTATTGCTAAACCCTAAATAAAAAAATTAGATGTTTCGGTATTCACACCGGCGGAACACACTGTGCCGTAACAGAACTAAACCTGTCGTCAGAAACGGTATCGAAAACAACAACTGTCGTCTAATTAGCATTTGATTAATTGTTCAGATCAATTAATAATGTAATACAGTAGTGGGAAACCCGTGGCACGCGTGCCAATCAGTGCCAAAAAAAAAAAATTTTTTTACGAATTTTGTTACTTCCTGAAAACTTTTGGCCGGATATGTGTGCTTTTTACGTATTTTTAAAGTAGGCCTAGAAGCAAGAAACTACTAGAAAATAATATTTGAAGTAGGATTTGGTAAACTGGTAGGTACCTTATGTGAGATAATCGTGCACAAACCAATCCAAACACAGAAGAAACTCAAAAATATGGAAAGTTAAACCCACATTAGACAGTACTTTACTCCCAAAATTAAACAAATTTCTTATCTGCCACCGCAATGCGATTTTTATTTAAGCCTATAAATTTATCAAAATTTTCTTTTTGTGTCAATTTCAGTTACGTAAAAATAAAACAACATACTTGTACTTGCCTACTGGTGTGTGCTTCTGATGTACTTCAATAAAATTCTACAACTAAAAACATATTCTTATTTAAAATTGTAATACGACGTTTAGTAGCTTAAAACCCACTAAACCCTAGTACTAACGTAAAAAGGTTACTGCATGGCTTGCTCATGGAACAGCTATAATCGCCGTGAGTTTGGAAAACCACTGTAGAGATGAAAAGAAAACAAATATTGAATTATATAATTATATTTACAAGGAATACTATCAACTTTAAAAATATTTCAACACGGTGTCAGTTTTAGACTTGGATTTAGAAGAACCTTAACGAATACACTCTTAGACGTAGTTTAATGTTTGCCTACACATTTCTATTTTATGTCAATTTTTATATTGTATTTATAAGAAATAATTTGCTCATATGACACACCTAAATATCACAGTCACATTTACGTAAAATAATGTGAAAAAAAAACAGGGTAGCAGTATGAACGACACATGTAGGCCTACACACACACACACACACACACACCACACACACACACACACACACACACACACACACACACGCTTACATACATACATACATGTGCCAGTCGTCTTGTATTCTAGAGTGTAAAGAATACTCTGCCGCCTCCCTTTCTCCCTTACTTTTGAATGCATTCCATGTCTACCTTCATTTTGCCAATTCTTTCGCTAAGTTCCAGATTTCTGACCTGAAGCTCTTGCGTCCCGAACATTCTTCACTTGTCTATCATTTCCCTTTCGCACTAGGCGTCCTAACCACATCAGTTGTTTTACGCTCTACCATGTTTTCCTAATTTCCAGTTTCCTGTAATTCATTGTTTGTATTTTCTCCTTAGCTAACTATACTTCTCTCATATTTGTAGCCTTTAACTTATTCCGTGCGTTTACTGCCTATTGAAACATTATCTTCTATTCTCAATTCACCGTTATATTACTCTTCCGAACACCAATTTCCATCATCTTTCCTTCTGAACATTTATTGTCGTTGTTACTTTCATCCTTCTAAGCAACCTTTTCCGTCAAATTATCCTCTTCACTTCTCCTTTCCCTAACTTCTCCTTCCCATAAGTCGCAATCTCACACTCTTGTCTTAATGTGTGTCCTACTAATTTCCATCAGTACGCCTCATTTCTTATCTGCCTGATCGCATTGCATTCTTCGCGTTTTCTGTTTTTTCATCGCAGACTTAACTCGATCCATTACTGTAAATGTACCCAGACAAAACACTATTCTTTAACTTATGTTAATCAAACATTATAGTCTTATAATTTATTAACCATTGTATACGCTTTGTAACTCGACTACCCCTTTCGGAGTTTAAACCATCGTCAGACCGAAACCAACCCGTTACTGTTCACATTAATGTTAACCAATGATATGTTGATTTTACCTTGCATCAAACTGGTTTTATCGCGCCTGCTCTAGCTCTTGCGTCAGCGCTAAAAGAACACTACCGCAGTGTCACGAAAATAATTAAACTTAATCCACTTTATAAAATTCAAATAACACAAACAATTATCAGTATAAATCCGCACTACGTTAAGAAAAACGCAGAAATAAATTCTGCGGAACGTTCAGTTACATGCCTAGGCACGTTTGTCATAGGTTTCTTTAGAAAGAGATTAGCACAAAGAACGATGATGACCTAATCAACATAAAGAATCGTTGTTTTATTTTGTTGCGTACGACCCAGTGATGGTAAAAGGAAGAACCGCGACAAGGAGACTGTACCCGGTTATTTGGAATCAAGCATTATCTAAGAGAGTCAAACGTTCCATTTATAAGAGTATGACAGAATCAATAGTTGGTGTCTGGATCCGAGTTATGGACTTTATCCAAGAAATACGGAGAAAGTATTTTGACAAGACTTGTATTTTGACAATTTCAGATAGGGTCAAAAGCAGGGAGTCGGACTTGGGTAGACATAGTTACTACAAAGCTGATCCGGCCACCTAAAAAAGATTGCCTAAAATAATAAATACGATAACCTAAGAAAATATGGAGATGGACACCATCATAATATCGTATGAGAGGCAGAACTAAACTTTCATGGAGGAAAGGAGGAAAAGGTATGCGACATAATTTTTGTTATGGACCTTGTGTCCAACTATAAAGAAAATGAATCGATTTCTGACGGGCGAAGAACGGAATACAAATCTACCCGCAGTAACAGAGCACGCCAGAATCAGCGACCCGAGATTTACAGCCACTATGGAATTTCATCCTACATACAGAGTAGAGAAGGGATTTAACTACAACATGTTATCACATCGAGCCGCATATTTTGCCATTTCTTTCCCCTCTATATTCCACCAAACATTTTTCCATATGAAGCTTAGCAGACGCACTATCTGTCTTGCCTATACTGCTGTGCCACGCAGTGCTGAATGCTGGACGAGTAGTTGTAAAGGCGCTAACCTCACGAATCGATGAACTCCAGGAAACTCTTCCTGTTCCTACGCTGAAATCCGTGGGAATGAGGTTATGTGAAGGAGAGGGCATTGTCTGTGTCTCGGCGAGGTGTGACACAGCCGTCGGGAGGCAAGCAGTGTGCCTCTGCTCTTAGGATCAAGGTCGAGCCCGTGACCACTATAAACCCCGGTTTAAAACCCGCCTTCGTGGGCCGTAATCCACAATCTGATCACAGGATTATGAACGGATTCTGTAAGCGGTATTCATGAATTAGGGAAGGTGATTTAAACACGCTGCTTCATTCTTCATAACTGCCAAGGAGAAGCCGGAGTGAGCCGAGCAGGCGGGTATGCCAAACAACGTCTCCTTTTCTCTCTACACCTACTGTTGTGTAATCTTAGAAATACGGCGTACACAGTTAATCGTCTACGAGTTTACCGCATAAATGACTCAAAAACCGAAGAATAAATGGGGTGTTGTATATATTATTTCACTCGTCGATAAAGTAATAGTAACTAAATAACAGCAGCGATAGTCCCCCATGATACCGGTTATCACCACCACAAATCAAAACGAAGTACTTGACAGTGGGTCACAGTTTGATTACAAAAAGCTGTACTTACCATACAATAGGGCTATATATCTTCAAGCGGCACCTATTTTCTCCTCTCAAAGAACGTCACCTAAAATCTCCAGAATCAGACACAAGTTAGTACCCACGGGGGAAGAAGTGGCAGGACAGTGGCAATGGAGGATGTCCACTTCTCGAGTTCTGAGAGATGGACAACTGTAGATAAGGTGTGGTAGTGGATGGGAGGAATAAAAGAAGCAGGGAGATACTCGCCGGATAGAGTAAACTATGAAAATAAACAATTTTAAACAAAAGATTGATAACAGAACAAAAAATAATGTTCTACAGAGATACAATACCAATGGTCAAGACGAATGCAGCTGGGCTTTACAAGCAGAGGCGAAGAGAAAAAGCGCGAAGAAGATAATTAGAAGTATATATATATTCTAAAGAACGTAGGAGAACAATAGAGAAGTCTAATGAATACGAAAATGTACCAAACAATAAATGATTAAAACACAATAATGTATGTGTATTAAGGCACAAATGATAAGGTGATATAGGCGCGTCTGTAGAAGACAGGTGGAGGTCAAATACGTCACAGAGTGAGAACCAGAGGCAGTGCGGAGGAGAGATACACCAAGATAACGGTGGAAGAAGAAAGTTATGGAAAACATAAAGTAGTCAGAAACAGAAGAATACAGAGAGAAATAATAAAATGGCATGTTATAATACTCTTAGCAGGAATAAAATAATAACAGTAATTGAGCAGTAATAAAAATAATGATAGTATTTTAAAGTTAATAGTAGCAATTACCACAAAATAATGTGTGTAATACAACGGTTCCAATAAAAACGTTTTCTGGAGAACCTTCATTCTCTAAAAACGTCGCGACAACTTTGGCTTAGAAATTTTCGTCGGCCTAATTTATCTCCAACTAATTTCCACGGCAACTACGAGTTAAACATATTTCTGTGGTCGATTTTACTATACCTTTGTAGAATCTTCACGATAAAGCTGGAAGATTCGAGTAAATAACGAGTGTTTGTGTGTAAAACTGCACTAGAATAGCCTGAGTGTAGACCCCGCTTTAAAATTTTAAAATTCATTACATCAGATATTATAAACTACACATATTTCATCACAAAATAAATATTTCTACCACAACAGAGAATAATGCGTCATAGCCAATCTTCCTTTTCCCACTCTAGCAGCTCCTGCTACTCTCTAAGCCAGAACGGCTAGGCGTATACAGTGTATCTTGTCACATAGCGGAGAGTAGAGTGAAGCACACGAGCCAAATGTGCCCTTTGTGTGTTTGTTTGAGATGACTACAGTTTCGGCGTCAGCTGTAAACTTGCTCTTGTTGCGTAGGATTACTGACTTCCTATGCAGCTTCAAATGTAGCTCTTGGTTTTTGTGCATATGTGCGTATGATAGTGCTAAATATTCGTACACTGGCTTAAGCCTTTTAAAAATACGCTTCACTATTTTGTAGAAAAGAATTGTTTTTGTTTACTGTGTTTATGTATGATAAAGCAAAATATTCAGCTTAACTGACGAAAGTTCTCCGCATTTAGATGAAATATTTATTTTCGTAAACACTACCCTCTGCATAATTTAACACGTGATATCGGCTGAAAACTAAACCAGCAACGACTTTATAAAATGAGAAAGGAGGCAAAATCGAACAAGATTGCATTGCATTGCATTAGATAGTGGGGCGTCTTTGCACCCATGGCCATATTACAGCTTCCGGGACGTGCCCGATGGCTGTCAGAAGAAAACAGTGCTGGACTTTCAAAAGAAGGTTTCCTAATATTCAGGAGGGATCGAACAAGAACCTGAAAAGGATTTCACTGTATAACAGTTTTCCTTGGCTAACAGAGTGTGTTGAAACAAACAAAATGTTCTGATATGTGCGTTTGGCGTTCTCATTAAAACATTTGCGCTACGCAATTGCAAAACTACGCTTACAGTCTGTTTAGGATATCAGCGTTATTTATTACGCGTCGCCGTAACGATATAGCTTATATTCACGTTTGTACATGAGGGCGACATCGACACAAAAACAAATAGACCTCAACGTATCTTGGATGTCAGAGGCGAAATAAAACGATACGCAGACTATATCACGTTGAGTAACGTACAAAAGGAAAAGATTCAATTATTAAAGTTTCTGTGAATACACACGAAGCGACGAGTGGTTAACAGGAGAAAAAAGTCTCGCAAAGGTTCAAGAAGCGAGAGAGAAAACGCGGAGATAACAAGAAAAATACAACGAAAAGAAGAAACTGATAAATAAAAAATGAAGCAAACAATTTACAGTAACGCGAGACACCATAACACACGGCCCCTTTGCAATTTTATTTCGGAGTCAAGAGGGGAAAATCGAGCATGTTTTACATTAACGGCCCCAGTTTACGGGTTGATACAACTTTCAGAATAACTCTTAGATTTTACAACGATTACAAACACGTTTCTTCTTTCAGTCGACGTAAAACCAAGTATAAAACGTTTATTCGATTCAACTACAAACGAATTAAATAGAAACGAAACCCCGCGTTATAGAAGGACAGAAGCGTAGCACCGTAATTTGGAATCATCCAAGCACAACAAGGCTCTTAACGCTAATGTGTATTTGCCTTCATTAAAACGAGCAAGGTACAGGCAATCCGGGGGTGTAATGCCACCATTACGCAGTTAAAGCTGGAATAAATTTGACCTCTTGTACTGTAATACCGGTACAAGAAGACCTGTCACAAGTGATCCCCCGGCTTAGTCTACAAGCATCGAAACAAAACCACCGATGCTTGCAATCGAATAAAACATCGACGTTCATTATCGATGGTTATAAAACATCGGCCTTTTTCCATGGATGGCCATAAACTATGATATTATTTTATTTGCAAAAATAAATTCAAGGTATAATTTTATTCTTTATTAAGTCGATAGAAATACAATGTGTGAAATCAATAAAAATGGTCACAAACACACACTGAAGTAAACAGCTTATAATTCTTCAGGTATTGAGTTGAAAAAAAAATCATACAACATTTTCCCTCAAGCCAAGTATCCTGTTTTACTAATCGCATTGCTTCGTAGTTATTCTGCTTCACAATCACTTCTGCTACCAGTTTTGGCGTACGTACACTCTCGACGTGACGTTTTACCGTATATCCGACACAACGGTTTCGTTTGGCACTTTCGTTAGATAATTTTGAGAAATTTTTGCAATAAATACATATGTGTGGCATATACTTAACACTAGCAATTAATGAATATTCCATTACTTTGCCAATAATGGCTTTAACGATGCCAGTATTTACTAGTTAACTGAAATTTGCACAAACTTTTATTTTTGTAATTATTATAATTGTAAATCAATATTTTAACGATCTTTATAACATATAATTGTAATTTATTACTAATTTAACAAATTTTAAACAGTAAGATTGATTCCAAAACATCTATGACGTGTAAATATCGCTACTAAATCCACGATTACACAAAACATCGAACGTCTGTCGTTCACCATTGATGTTCATCCCTAACTCGTACAGAAGCCGTACAGGTAGGTATGATGACCGCAGTAGAGCGGCGACAGGGAGACAGGTTACCGTGGATAACTATGCAATGCGAGGCGTCGTTATTATTATTAGGTTATTACGTTTTAAATTTTGGCGTCTCCATGTTTCGACGCCTGTTGACCTATTTCTTGTCCGTGAGTCGCTCCACTGTCTTATTTTCATTAATCAACTTTCGTATGTTCTCGATTTCTCCAATATTTTCTTTCCCATCGTGTAGTTGCTCTTTCAGCCCTATTATTCCCTTAGTTCTTAATAATAATTGCCCCTTTTTTGTACACCGAAGTAGCCAGGAAGTGTAGACTACCAGTTTAAACCGTACAGCTACAGCATATAAGAATATGTGTGTACTAGTTTCAGCCGCCCATTGTCACCCCAGGATGTTGTCTCACGTATTCATTCCACAGGTTAAGTCGCTTCTGGGGCTGAAAACCAGCCTCGATCTTAAGATGCCGCCCGGAAATCGACTCGTGATCTCCACAGCAGTCATCCCAACTTGACTAATAAGCCCCTTCCCAAAATGTTTAATCGATTCCATTTTATCCAAGTTTGTCACTGCTGAATTCATAATAATTATACTTCCGTAATCTCACCGTGTACTTCGTACATGCGAAGCAAGTTTATAAAAAACGTGCGAAGTTTCTTACAAAAAAGACATTTGTAATAAAAATACTCATTTATAATGCGCATGTATACTTTCATCCATGTTTTATCTTTCACTGAAACATAAAATTCTAAGTGTTCATAAGAAAAGAGTGCAAGAAGACACTGAATACATTGCAGTGTGACGGCCGAATTTGGAGAGGAATCAAGTTTGTATTCGATCACTGATTTTTCTAATATAGTTTTCCCAAAGTTCTAATTCAAATGTTTATTAATATTTAGCCTATGCCTTGAGTTTCTGTTAAACTGAATAACTGCATTCTATGTTACACGACTTCTTTTTCCTGTGGATTTTCCCCCTCCCACACTTATTTAATAAGCAAGGGAATGTAGTGCACTCCCTAGCACTCCTTCGTGTCGCCCATGGACACACACACACACACACACACACACACACACACACACACACACACACACACACACACACACACACACGTTTAGGAACCTCTGATGATACTGATATATTCTGTAAAACGTGCGTCAAGTTAAAACAAAACGACAAAAAACAAGAACATCTGCTTGCAGCAGTAATTATAATTTGATTACAATTGCCTTTGAGATAATTTGACTACAATTAAAGTATATTATACACACACACACGCAATAAGAATGTTAAGACGTAAAGGTTTTCTTAGTTTTAACAAACTATACATTAATCCCGATACAGAACTGAGTGTATTGGTTACTATAATGAGTGTACAGGGAGCAATTTGCTTACTAACATTATACGCAAATATCGTGTGCGGGAGGACATCATGAAAACGTTTAATACGATACAAAGTAGAAGCGTTCATTATTATTACTCCGCTAGTTTTATTTATATTATAAAATATAATACACTAAGTACGACAGCACGTGAGCCGGACACAACGTGTGTATAAATGATTGATGTAATCGTTGATCCGCGCAACGAGCAGGTGTTCCCTGCACACTTAATCCCGGTCATTAATACAACCTCCAGTCTTTATTTGTATTGCTACCAAGCAATACAAACGTACTACTTAAAACACACCGCGAGCACGTCGCTAAAGTTATTAATTACAAATACAAATCATCCAATTTGAAATCACGTGTAGTGGAGAATGAAAATTGTGAGAACGACTTGTTTCAGTTTTAACAAACAAGTCACAAAGATAACGGCAAGATAGCTGAAGATAAGATGAAATCGATAACAATCTCCCGTGAACCGCTAAAATATAAACTTGTGATAAATCACAAAATAAAAGAATAAGTAATGCAGTAAAATATATCCATGCGTTCTAACTGCGCTGTACAGTATATAGGCCTACTGTAACTGCCTTGATGAGCCATACAGAAAAGGAAATTAAGGTATTATGCACATGTTGATAGAATAAAATGCAGGCGTATTTCAATTTTCTCTCCAGTAATTGTTTCAACATCGTTGTCTACGCCAGGGACCCAACAGAAGTGGCGGTGCTTTCCAGCGGAGGAGGGGTCGTCACAAGCGCTCTGCGGCAACATCCCTCCCTCTTCCTTATTTGCCTCCCTCTGTACTATACCGCTGCAAAGACAAAGTTGGCCATGAAACAATTTTTGAAGAAATAAAGAGGTAGTTTAATGAGCACGAAACGTTTTTGAACAACTACTGCTGGTTTGTGGCAAGTATGACTACGAGATTTATTTGCAAATTTCAAAGCTGTTACATCAGAAGTCTAGAAGTGTTCTGTATTCTGTATTGACTGCGTAATATACCACCTACGTGCTTGCTATAGCAGAACACTTGCAAGACTCCCTACAGGCTGCAATGAAAGCTGTAAATTACGTTACATCAGCTGCACTTCAATACCTTCGTTTCTACAACATTTTTCATGGCATATTCTACTTCTTCTTTCATAAAATCTGGTTTAACTCAGATAAATAATTTATACGACCAGACACAGAATTGTCTTAACGCTAGTAAGGTTCCTGAGATGCAGAACTCGCTCACTATTTTGAACGAAATATATTTATTAGACGATAAATTTCAATATTAGACTTTTCAATTATCACGGTAATTACGAAAACAACGATCACTCTAGGCCTACTATTTTTTAGAATCACAATAATTTTAAAGTAGATAATCGTAAAATAAATATTAAAAGCTCTGAATTACTGCATTGCTTTTTTTGTTAAAATCGTAATGATAATGCCTAAATGGCAAATAATTTAGCCCTAGCTTGTAAGTTTATGTATATTTCCATTGTCATCTGTAGACGTATATCTAACAATTTTCGCAAACGTACCTAAATAATAATAATATATGCATTTCTTTTAGAAGCGTAACTTACAAACGTATAGAAGGGGATCGAAAATTGCAAGAAATGTTGAGAGACATAAATTTTTCCAAGTTACTAAAAATATCGTAATAGTATAATATTCAATATCATTTTGAATAAAATTCCCCATAATCTGACCAAATAGACTTTCAAAAGTTTCTTGAAATTAAGATTTCTATTGCTTTGAAATATTTTGAAATTTCCAAAACTGAATACTATACTCAGATTATGGTTCAAATTACCTTTAATTTGATATGCAAAATCTCAAAAACAATAGGGTTCTGTGGATTAAAAGTATGGGCAATGGGCACAATGCCAAATTTTACGAAAGTCGGTTGATCCATTCAAAAGTTATAAATAAATCGGGCTACAAAATTTTTTGGCCTTCTGGTCATCAAGCATAAAGATCACGTTGATCAAGGAATACTCAGATTTAAATTTTATGTCACTGCATTTTGTAAAAATTGAAAAAATTATAAATAAAACTTGTTCAACAATTTTTATGTAGTTCCGTTGGTAGGACAGGAAGGTTCTGGTAGGGAGGAAACATAGTCTAATGGGGTCACGTTAGGAAAATATTGGGAAACTCTTGTCTAGAACACCCGTATCGATGAGAAGAATCGATTGAGTCGAAAACGGTGTAGTCGTATTATGGTTACAGAAGAACACAAGTTACTCTCTGCTTTGCGTAGTCGGGTAAAAATAAAGCATTTACTGACACAGAAAAATTTAACGCCGAGTCCATAGAGTCATAGTTTATTTATAACGTAAATTTCAAAGCAATTCCGCATGACTGCATCTGGATATACGACATACGTCACACTGCATCGCCTTGACAAACATTGTATGGAATGCGCACATGGGTACAAGCAAGCCCAGTACTGTTTGTTATGTTTCACTGTGGACAAGTCCCGTTGTGTTCCACCCGATTCGTTTTAAAACCCACCCACTTGAATTCCATACCGTAAACTGAACAGACCAGCTTAAAAAATGTAATTTGTAATGCAGTACTTGAAATATCACTTGGAGACTAATTTAAACGCAAATTCTCATAACCAAAAATTGATTATCTTTAGATCGTGACGGTCGAAGACTCACTGGCCAAACTGGGAACATGTCCTCTTACAAAAGATTAAAAATTTACGTAATCCGTTTGCAAAGCTACTCGCATATTGTACGTACTGTAGGCTACAAGCGAAAGCAGGACGCCTCCAAAATTCGGGAACATTCAGGACCACCCGACGGACGATTAACACGCGACATTACAAACTAATAAGAAAATACCATTGTCTACATTGGTACCGGAAGCGAATACATTGCATTTTTATATGGAAGTCGACTAAAAAATCAGACGGTGCAGAGAAATAAACACATAAAAAGGTCGCTCAAGTAACGCAGTCTGTTCAGAATGATGACAGGAAATCTTGAGTCTTTCATCTTTAAACTACATATTTTTCATCTTTCACCTGTCTTCCAAATACAGTCGTCAGTCGTTAGATGGTGACCACTTGATAATTCTATTCAACGTCTGGACACGATTGAACAGTACTTCGATACATCGTGAACCAGAGTCTTTCTTAAAATATAGTTCTTGCTCCTTTTTAATGCACTTCCATACGCCCGTACGCCGGCAAGTCCAACGTCTCCTATCCGTTGCCATCTCTGCGTATCCCTCCGTTCATTCTTCTGATATCGTTCCTCGTTGGTCTACGTTATTAATGGCATAGTGTAGCGCAATGATAAAGAGAGTGGCCGACAACTTATCACTCTCTTAACTCCCTTCCAAAATGTAAATCATTCACTCAGCATGTTCCCATTCTTAACTTTGGCTTTCGTGTATATCACGGCCATTTTCATTAACTTTATACGTTTCAAAGAAATTGCCATATCCCGCATGGCTTCATTAAGTTTTACCCTCGTACACTACCAAATACCTGCCTGAAATCCACAAATAGGACGTGCACATTTATATCATGCGCATAGTACTTTTCTATAATCTCCCTGACAACAAACAGTTTATCAGAAGTCCCTTTAGTGTAAAACGAACTATTAAAAACAATTAATTTTAGTTAAATTTTTGTTGTTCAACAGAATAGTTTGTCAAGTACATCAGTGGTAACAACTTCTAAATCTCAACCATTGTTTAATTATTTAATTTTCAGTAAACCATTATTCCATACATTTGCCTCAGCAATATTAAATTTTTATGCTTATCCATAACACGCATATGTATAATTTTATTATAATATCAAATTGTCATGCAAGTATTTGTTTATTTTACTTTAACTATACAGTTTACTAAACCTTATTGTTCAACATCTTCAGAATCAATTAAATTAAACATTAAGATTTTTTAAAATACAATATATATTATAAAGTAAAATAAATGTGTTTTGTGTATCTATGAAATAGAAAACATGCCACAATTTTTAAAACACTTATGGAAAGACTAGCTGACTGAAGGTGAAGCGCAACGGATTGGAACGGAGCAGAACAGAACATTCTGACTGATTCCGAAGCAATGCGCACGCGCTGTGTCTGTACGCCAAATCTCCGTCATTCTATGCATCCAGTTAAACACACGTGGTTTGTTTTTGCATCCTGGCTTATAATATGTGTTTTTGACTGCATGCGTTTTCAAAATAAGCAATGAGAAGTTAGTTAGGCCTAATTAGTACAGCAATACCAAACTATTTATGACATTTCCAATACACATTAATATGACACTGTTATGAAAGAAAATCCTGTTAGGAAAAGTTAGAAAGCACAAATGAAACAACTCGTTATGTAAATAATTCACTCATACTGCAAACATATTTTTACTTTAATTATAGTTGTCTCATAATGTTCACCCCAAACATTTTATAAAACATAGCGTTAAACAGTGGACGCGACCCAAATACAATAAATAAACTAATGATGAAAAAGCAAAAGAAAAACAATATGAAAAGATTTTTAATAGTTTAGACATAGTTCCCTCTCCCCCCAAACAAATTTTTACTAACTGTAATCATAATTTCTCTGTCAGATTAAAATAGTTCAAGCAAACTAACTTTATACCCTGTTTCATTTAGTAAAAGAAGCTTAAGCTCGATTTCTTTTTAGTGAAAACCAAACAAGACGTAGTAAACTTAATAAAAAATAAGTGGAGTCTACCAAATAATCTGTAAAAATTTTCTCACCCACTCAGTCTATAACAATATTTTTATATGCGTTATAAATCTATTATGCCACGCGTTGGGCAACCATTTATAACTTTCATTTTATATGCGTATTGATAGCACAATAAATTAATTATTAAATATATAAAATTATCAATCTCTGACATGTATGTGTATAATTTAATCTTAATGATGATTCTAACTATCTATGCTCATCAACACATACGTGATATCATTTATTTAATTGAACATAAGAAACTCTTAAATCTATTTGCATTCTTTCAAACTTTAAGTTAATATTTGGGTTGCATTGGTAATAATGAACGCATGTTTCTGATTAACTAAAATACTAGTTTAATTATCATTTATGACATATTATAAGAGTACATAGGTTACGTCGCTGTACCTGAAATACATACATATTTATAATAAACAAAGATATATCTTAATATATGCTGAAAAAAAGAAAACATACATACATATATAAATCAAATGATGTTACAATTCAATATTCTACTTATTTAAGGCGTTCATTAAATCCCAAATAAGCTTTTGTTTATACGTTCATTAAATATTTTATCAGATTTACTCATTACTTTTCTTAATAAATTTCTCAGGTGTGAATTCTTTGAAAGAAACCAGGTCAGTAGAAGTTACAAATTAGAAGTAATTATAATAATGGTTACTTGGTTATTGAATATCCATTAGTTGTTGATGAAGTCTCGTTCTGGTGATGGAGATGGCTCGTGGATACATTCCGTCGTACGTTATTTATCACTGCCACTTATCACATTATTCTTCCGACCGCTCGCGTAGGTGTTCGTATATGTGTGGGTAATTGAGGTTCAGTGTTCAATCAATGTTCTATCTTACTGTGTTTGCTGTGTGTTCGTTTTAAAGTCAATATACATGTCTAGTTTCATTAGTCGCTGCTTCAATAAACGATCCTATAATTGATTAGTTTGTTTAATGTTTCGTGTTCATTATGTTGTTGATACACAATATTAAGTTCCAATAATTTGTATATCGTTAAGTGATGCTGTCTGTTAGTGTAACGGTCTGATTGTTCACTTGGTGTAAATTTCACTAAGTCCGTTACTGCGCATTCCGGTAAAGTTCCACTACCGCGATATGAATGTATTATTAAATTTTAAGTTCCTTGTTATTTATCTAACTTCCGAATGATTCGAGTAAACAATGGAAAGTTTATGATGTACCGTCTCTCGCACTTGAAGTTAAACTACTTGATAATTGAAATGTAAACTGTCTGAAAATTCTAACTGTAAAAACTTTAGTATAACTATTCAAAATTTGAGTGTTGACTGTCTAAAAATTGAGTATGACTGACTAAAAAATTGAGTATAACTGCCGCTCCGTCTTCCTGGACAGCTAGTTTTATTAATTCGTCCCTACTCAAAATTTTGTCTCTGGCGCGCTTCACGCCCACTTCTTTTCGAGATTGGTCAGTTTTTGATTTTCTCGGAAAATACTGTCCCACTCTGTCAAAATCCTACGTCATAGTTCTTCCGATAGGTTCTTCGTCTCAGTTGCTATGGAAACATCCCTCACCATCAAATTTCTCGCTGGCTGAAGGTCTCTGATAGGTCCTTAGGTCTCCCTGCTCTCTGGCTTGTCGATCGTTGACCCGCTTCGAAGAAACTACGGCTATCAACAGCTTGTCTATCAGCCTATTGTCTGAGTAAACTCTGCGTTTCTATAGATTCCCATTATCTGTACTTACAGTCTTCCTGGCGTATTGTTCTATGCTCTTACCCCTTTTTTCTGGCTATTACTAATTTCGAACATCTGCTGGTCGTTGAAGTCACCCCAACTTTCCCTTCGTAAATTCTTGTCTGTCAATTAGACGATACCTCCAGCTGTGTAACATGACTTTAGTTTTTGTCAGCCTATCTTCCAGTATTGTTACTTAAGGTGCAGCGTATCCGTTTCATTGTAGTATGGAGCATCACTTGTTTTTGTCGCTTATCGTCTACTGACGTAATACGGCCACATCTGCTACAATTCTTGGTACGGGTGTGAATGTCCTCACTTACTTTGTTACAGCTGCGGAGAGCAATAATTCTGGACGAAACTTTCCCTGTCATCTTACGCCACCAAATTCTATAGTTGGATTGAACTTAATGCGTTTCTATTGTCAAGTCAGCAACGCTTCACTGACACCTTCTCATTACTCCTTATTTATTGCTCCACCATAAGTCGTTGACACTTGCCTCGTGTGAACGTACTCTGCCGAGGTGAATTTTAAAAATTTTAAAATTTTCTGCTCGTTACAGTGTCCTCAATTTCGATTTGACGATGTGACCTCTGGGAACAACTCAAATCTAAATTCTGCGCCCTGTACGTCGCCTCGCCGTGTCCATCTTCTTCAGGGGAAGGTATACACAATAACCTACTTTCAAAAGCTTATATGACCAGTGGTACACCCCCTTTTGGTTTTAATTGGTTCTCTGAATTTATTCCAGCTATTTGGGATAGCTGAACGCATTTCACATTGTCGAGTTTACATATAAATACCTTATCTTTATAATTATAAGATAAATCATAAATTCCATAAGCAATTAAATAATTTCATCAATTGAATAAAATTTTACCTTCTAAAATATCATATTCACAAGATATTATCAAACAGTTAAGCGGTTCAATGTAACCTTTACATGATATCAAAGAAAATCTCCTATACATATACACCTTTGTGCATTACTAATGATCTTACCAATAAAATCTTTTAAACTGTTATTTTAAAATTAGATTGTTAATTGACACAATCGCTACGTTAACTGTAATTATCTTAATAATTTACATACACGTATGACATTTAGTTTCAATGATTGACCTACTTCATGATAACATCATTTATAATCCTAACCTACTAATTACATACATTCACATTAATAAAGTTCATTCACTATCTAGTCCGTTGAATATTATCACTTATCTGATTTTAAGTGTCCATTTTTCACTTTGTCCTTTTAACTTATTACTATATAAATCAATTAATAGCAATTAAATGTCCTTTGCATTCACTGCAATATTTTTCTAAAACGTCACACTAAATATTAATTTATCTTATTATCTAACATTTAATTAGTGCTTAATTGACTAAATACATTTTTGATGTTATGTTTCAACAATTAAAGTACATAACTTTCTTGGATAAGCCAGCTTGAATGATATCATCGCGTCAATTACCCTAACGCAGTTGATTCATCAGCATCGGCTAGCTTCTAAAGACATCTTCTTCTATTTCTTCCTCTTCCTTCACTCTTCAATTCTCTGATTCATAGTATTTTTTCAATTGTCTGGCATTAAATTTTCCACGGAGTTTCTTGTCATCATCGCAATCAACGAGTAGATAAGTAGCTTCTCCGAGAATTTGATGCACTTTATATGGTCCACAGTACAGTTCGCAAAATTTTTCAATTCTTTTCTGGACCGCGTCCGATTGATGATATGTTCTGATTAACACTTTCTCACCAATGTTGAATCTTGTAATGGTTTTAGTCTCATTACATAATTTTGCTTGTTTTTCTCTCTTCTCCTTCATTCTGATAAATATTTGGTTATGATCTACCCCTTTAACTAGGAGCATATCCTTGTTGACGTATTTTTCCCACGCTCTGGGAGGTTTTCTTCCGAGCTGAGCTTCGTACGGTGTTACTTCTATCGTCTCGTGGTACGTTTCGTTAATACAACTCTCGACGATTGGTACGTAACGCGACCACTTTGTATGTTGATCACCAACAAAGATCCTAAATAAGTTCCCAAGCTGTCTGTTGATTCTTTCAGCCAGATTCGCACAAGGGTTCCTTATTGCAGTAAATCGTGGTTGGATATTTAGTTCAGTTAATCCATCTAACCATTTTTTAGATGAAAATTGCGTTCCATTGTCTGTGATAATCACTCTAGGAGACCCTAGTTCTTCACGATATTGGTGTACTCTCCTCAGTGTAGCGACGGTCGTTGCCCTTCGAAGTGTGAAAAGTCGTACGTATTTGGTAAAGTTGTCAACCATAATAAATAGATACCTCACCCAGCTGGACGAAGCAGGTAACGGTCCGTAATAGTCCGCGCTCACAAGGTCACCCTTGCGTAACGGTATTATGGCTTTTGTTCCTCCAAACGAGCTTCTGTTGCCGGAATCCTTTTTTTTCTGACAAGTGTCGCAAGTCCGTACGTAATTTTTCACCCTCTTTAACATTCCGTCCATGGTAAAGTACTCCTGTAATAATTTGATACATCTCTTCGCACCGGGATGCCCATACATACGGTGTATTTCAGCAATTATTTCGCCAGACACACTGTTCGGTACGTATAGTTTCCACTCTCCTTTGCGTAATCTGTACAATTTCTCATCGACGAATCTATAAAATTTATTTAATTTCTTATCTACACAATTTTCCCTAATCTTATCAATAATATACTTAAGCTTATGATCTTGAATTTGGTGCCTTCCAATATCCATTAGGATCTTGCTTACCTTCTTATCCATTCTGATTGTCAGGTGGTTAATTAAATATTCGGAAACATTGTCACTAATTACTTCTGGTGTGGTATCTTCTGGATTTCTGCTCAGAAGATCGGCAATAATATTGTCCTTACCTCTACAATGGACAATGTCAAATTTGTACTCCTGAATACTTAAGATCCAGCGTGTAATACGCGAGTTGTTTAAATGACATTTATTCATAAAAGTCAGTGCTTTATTATCAGTAATGATGGTTAACGGTTGTCCTAGTATGTATATACGGAACCGCTCAAGACATCTTACAATACACAAAAGCTCCTTCTCCGTAGTGTAATAATTTATTTCCGCACCCTTGAATGTCCTGCTGGTAAAAGCTATTACTCCAATTCTTCCTTCTTCGTCCAATTGATATAGTTGTCCGCCATATGCAAAGTTGCTGGCGTCACATTGCATATAATATCTTTGGTTTATTCGGGGAAACTTTAAGATGACTGTTTCTACGAATAACCTTTTAACCTGCTGAAAGCATTCATTTAATTCCTGTGTCCAGGTGAATTTCTGTCCTTTCCGTAACAACTCGAGTAATGGTTTAGTAGTTTCAGCGTATTTGTCTGTAAAACGATTATAGAAATTTGTCAACCCCAGGAAACCTTTTAATTGTTTTTGGTTCCGAGGTGCAGGGAACTTCATAATGGCATCTATCTTCTCGTCCGTTGCTCGTATTCCTTGCGTTGTTAGTTGATAACCGAGGTACGCGATTTCTTGTCTGAAGAACTGCGACTTCTCCAAATTGATGGTTAAATTTGCCCTTCTTAAATTAGATAATAATAAGTCTAAATGTAACAAATGCGTTTCTAAATCTTCTGAATAACACAGGCAATCGTCGACATAAATAATGGTATTTTCTTTTACTTCTTCGTCCAGTACTGTGTCCAATCCCCTGGTCAGTGCAGCAGAACTGGTACTCAGGCCAAATGGTGTAACTGTAAAACGATAACACTTGCCGTCGTACATAAAAGCGGTGAAGTTCCGGCATTCCGACTTCAGTGGTACTTGCCAGAAACTGCTAGTTAGATCTACGGTAGATAAGTACTTCATCTCTCCACATCTCGCCAAAATGTCGTTTATTGGAGGGGCACCCTCGTAGTCCGGGATAGTCACACTGTTCACCTTCCTCGCATCCAAACACAATCGTACGCTACCGTCCTTCTTGATTACCGTAACCAGTGGGTTGATATATGCGCTGTTGCATCTCTCAATGACCCCATACCGTAACATTTTCCGAATCTCCTCATCTACCTTCCCTTTATAGGCTAATGGGACAGGCCATCCTCTCTGGAAGTACGGTGTCTGGTCGGTGACTCGGAACTCGTGGACATACCCATCGATTCTTCCGGGGCATTCTCTGAATAAACTATAATTTCTTATTAGAATCTCCCTTAACCTTTCCAACGTTCCTCTATCTCCGCATTCTATACTTTCTATCTTCTTGTTAATGTTTCTGATGATCTCTTCTTCTTCTTCTACGTCCACCACTTCTATATGCATCATAGGCACCGTGTACGTCGCTTCGTTATCCTCTCTTCTTATCTCGACGATTCTTCTTCCCATGTCAATGAGACACCCTGTTTCTTGAAGAAAATTGGTTCCTAATATGCACGGTTTTATCAAATCTGGTATTATTAGGAAAACACATTCATATTTAATTTCTTCAATATAGATGTCACATAATATTTGTTTTCTGATTAGCTTTGATTTATTACCAACTGCGCTAACTATTAATGTGTTAGACATCGGTAATATTTCATAAGGTGTAATGTCATGTTTGTTTTGGTGAAACCACGACTCAGATAACCCAGCTATTACAGATCCAGTATCGATTAACGCTTGTACACTAACATTATTATTGAACTTGATATTTATCTCTGGACACCTGATTATTCGTTGAGAAATTTCTTCATCATCATTACACAATAAATCGCTTCGTAAGTCCGGTAGGATAATATTCGTCTGGTAGTCATTTGTTTTGACGGCTATCTTTGTTAATGGGTGGAGGGATTTTTTTTTCCTCTTTTTGTTGACGATTTCTTTTAGGTTGAGTGCCCGATGCACCAGCTGTCGTGTTCGTAAACTCTATTGTGTTGACAGCGCGCCGGTCTGCATTACGGGGCTGGTTATTTATGGCGGGTCTGTCACCCCATGTTTTCTTCTGTATACCTCCCCCTTTGTTCAAGCCGCTTTCACTTTCCTTATACGCATTTCTGCCCTCGTTTGCCGCTGCATAGTTCGCTTCTCTATTAATTCTTGGTTGAATCTGTGAATACTCGATGATCAGAGATTCGAAGTTTGGTATCGTCACAATTCCTCTTGTGACCACCGCAAGCTGGATGTCCCGCCCAAAGTGACGAGATATCTTACGTATTAACTGATAATCAGACAAAGTAGGTGTTAACTGCTTACTTTCCAATAAAATCCGTTCAATATATTGAATAGCAGTAACTGGTCCGCGCCAATCAAATCTGCCAAACTCCAAATGGTCCCGGATACTGTCCTGTCGTTCCTGGCCCCAATATTTTAGAGAGAACGCTACCTTGAATTCTGCGAAGTTTGATATCTGGCCACGTATCACTCGCCACCAAATTCCTGCGTCTAACTCCAGATGTTTGCCAATCCACTTGATATTGTCAGCGGGATAATATAACTCTTGAACTTCGGACAATTCTTTGAAGAATTCCATAGGGAATCTGTCTGTGCCATTATATTTGAGATCATTGTGGTTAGGTCCGTTAGATCGATTTAATATTCCACAATCACCTTCCATCAGTTGTCGCTGTAACCTTTCTTGGTTTTCTCTTACCTTATTTAAATGTCCCTTTAATTCTTCGATCCTAGTTGTCTTTTCTTTCGTAGTCTCGTCCAACTTCTGTTCTGTTGAACGTTGTCTACCGTCTACGTCTTCTAATTTTTGTATAATATTACTATTTGTTCCTTCTTGCTCTTGTTGTCTCTGCAGTATGGTATTATGCATCTCGGCCTTGAGTTCTTCGTGCTTCTTATTGCAATCCTTAACGTGAACATCGAACTTGTGATTAATTTTTTTAACGGTCGTCTGGGTAGAATGTACCGCCGCCATCCATTCTTGTCGATCGTTATCTTGTTTTTCTTGTATTTCTACGTACTTCTTGTCGGCTTCTTCTCTCAACTCTCTCACGACATCATCTTGTTTTTTCTGTAATTCATCAACCTTTCTTTCCCAAGTCTGCTGGTAGTCACGTATCTCGGACCTTATTTGTGTCATCTCTTCCTTATGCTGGTCGAGTTTTTCATTTTGTTTTTCTAACTTTTCATTAATTAATCTATTACCTTCCTTTTGTTCTTCCTTCTGCTGGTCGAATTTTTCACTTATTAATTGAATACTTTCTTCTCTAATTAATTTAATATTTTCTTCTTGTTTTCTGTTACTTTCTTCGCTAATTAATCTAATATTCTCGTTCTGTTTTTCGTTCTGTTGGCGGATGAACTCCATCAACATCTGTATAGTTCCATCCTCTAGTTTTGATGTCTGTCCTCGCGCCCTATCTTCTGGACTCCCTACCACACTACTTGGTTCACTAGGTGTAGTATTGTCCTCGGTATTTACTACGCCTAATTGGTTATTCATGTCAAATTCTACACTGTCTGAATTGTTCGCCGTTTTAGCCCTACTGCGCGTAATCATTCAAACTGACTTACACTAATAACACTTATCTTACTTCTACTTCTATGACACTACTTTTTCTACTACTTCTACTGCCTGTTCTTTACCTAAGCCGTACGTGTTAACAATCTGTGTTAATACGTATCATGCCGTGCGAATGGGCGCCATTTTATAACAATATTTTTATATGCGTTATAAATCTATTATGCCACGCGT
This sequence comes from Magicicada septendecula, assembly GCA_034769895.1. NCBI lineage: Eukaryota > Metazoa > Arthropoda > Insecta > Hemiptera > Cicadidae > Magicicada > Magicicada septendecula. Next base: position 207,640,388 of record CM068376.1, read on the forward strand.
TGGGCAACCATTTATAACTTTCATTTCATATGCGTATTGATAGCACAATAAATTAATTATTAAATATATAAAATTATCAATCTCTGACATGTATGTGTATAATTTAATCTTAATGATGATTCTAACTATCTATGCTCATCAACACATACGTGATATCATTTATTTAATTGAACATAAGAAACTCTTATGTTCAATTTGCATTCTTTCAAACTTTAAGTTAATATTTGGGTTGCATTGGTAATAATGAACGCATGTTTCTGATTAACTAAAATACTAGTTTAATTATCATTTATGACATATTATAAGAGTACATAGGTTACGTCGCTGTACCTGAAATACATACATATTTATAATAAACAAAGATATATCTTAATATATGCTGAAACAAAGAAAACATACATACATATATAAATCAAATGATGTTACAATTCAATATTCTACTTATTTAATGCGTTCATTAAATCCCAAATAAGCTTTTGTTTATACGTTCATTAAATATTTTATCAGATTTACTCATTACTTTTCTTAATAAATTTCTCAGGTGTGAATTCTTTGAAAGAAACCAGGTCAGTAGAAGTTACAAATTAGAAGTAATTATAATAATGGTTACTTGGTTATTGAATATCCATTAGTTGTTGATGAAGTCTCGTTCTGGTGATGGAGATGGCTCGTGGATACATTCCGTCGTACGTTCTTTATCACTGCCACTTATCACATTATTCTTCCGACCGCTCGCGTAGGTGTTCGTATATGTGTGGGTAATTGAGGTTCAGTGTTCAATCAATGTTCTATCTTACTGTGTTTGCTGTGTGTTCGTTTTAAAGTCAATATACATGTCTAGTTTCATTAGTCGCTGCTTCAATAAACGATCCTATAATTGATTAGTTTGTTTAATGTTTCGTGTTCATTATGTTGTTGATACACAATATTAAGTTCCAATAATTTGTATATCGTTAAGTGATGCTGTCTGTTAGTGTAACGGTCTGATTGTTCACTTGGTGTAAATTTCACTAAGTCCGTTACTGCGCATTCCGGTAAAGTTCCACTACCGCGATATGAATGTATTATTAAATTTTAAGTTCCTTGTTATTTATCTAACTTCCGAATGATTCGAGTAAACAATGGAAAGTTTATGATGTACCGTCTCTCGCACTTGAAGTTAAACTACTTGATAATTGAAATGTAAACTGTCTGAAAATTCTAACTGTAAAAACTTTTGTATAACTATTCAAAATTTGAGTGTTGACTGTCTAAAAATTGAGTATGACTGACTAAAAAATTGAGTATAACTGCCGCTCCGTCTTCCTGGACAGCTAGTTTTATTAATTCGTCCCTACTCAAAATTTTGTCTCTGGCGCGCTTCACGCCCACTTCTTTTCGAGATTGGTCAGTTTTTGATTTTCTCGGAAAATACTGTCCCACTCTGTCAAAATCCTACGTCATAGTTCTTCCGATAGGTTCTTCGTCTCAGTTGCTATGGAAACATCCCTCACCATCAAATTTCTCGCTGGCTGAAGGTCTCTGATAGGTCCTTAGGTCTCCCTGCTCTCTGGCTTGTCGATCGTTGACCCGCTTCGAAGAAACTACGGCTATCAACAGCTTGTCTATCAGCCTATTGTCTGAGTAAACTCTGCGTTTCTATAGATTCCCATTATCTGTACTTACAGTCTTCCTGGCGTATTGTTCTATGCTCTTACCCCTTTTTTCTGGCTATTACTAATTTCGAACATCTGCTGGTCGTTGAAGTCACCCCAACTTTCCCTTCGTAAATTCTTGTCTGTCAATTAGACGATACCTCCAGCTGTGTAACATGACTTTAGTTTTTGTCAGCCTATCTTCCAGTATTGTTACTTAAGGTGCAGCGTATCCGTTTCATTGTAGTATGGAGCATCACTTGTTTTTGTCGCTTATCGTCTACTGACGTAATACGGCCACATCTGCTACAATTCTTGGTACGGGTGTGAATGTCCTCACTTACTTTGTTACAGCTGCGGAGAGCAATAATTCTGGACGAAACTTTCCCTGTCATCTTACGCCACCAAATTCTATAGTTGGATTGAACTTAATGCGTTTCTATTGTCAAGTCAGCAACGCTTCACTGACACCTTCTCATTACTCCTTATTTATTGCTCCACCATAAGTCGTTGACACTTGCCTCGTGTGAACGTACTCTGCTGAGGTGAAATTTAAAAATTTTTAAATTTTCTGCTCGTTACAAGTCACATACACACACACTCGCGCGTGCAAACACAATATCACTTACAACACTGGAAGTAGTGTTTGTTAAATTTAAAAATACTCAACTTTCCTTGACTTTCCCATCACAAATTCTTGTGGGCATACAGTAGAATCTACGTCACTGGAGCTTTCGAAAGCTATTATATTTGGTTAGATTTGGTAGACTTTCCTAACCTAAAATCATTTGTTAATATGTTGTAACTTAGAAAACGATCTACTCCCATCAACAGTGACAGGCAACGTTATGTTTACGTTGCTACTGTTACGAATTATCAACGCTGTGACGCAAAACGATGTATCTCTGTGCTTGCTGTTTAAAGACAGAAATAAATTCCGACTGTGTGCAACCGACTGTTCCGATCCGTACAGCAGCCTCAAGTTGAACAGGAAGAAATGGCACGAACAACCACAGCGGAAGCAAGAGACGAGGTTATCAGTAAAGGCAAGAAGATGTAATGCCGAAAGAATAAGGGCCATTGGTGTACTTATTTACTTAACTCTTATATCTTGTCTATCCTTGCGAGTGTAAGGCGGTTTGTGAAGTTGATTACGTCACAGGTTTCCTATCCATATTTATTTCCATTTCCTCCTACCATGTGCTGTTTCAGCTATGTTCACTAATTTTTTCCGCTTTTTCCGAGTTATTTTCTTGTTTCAATTTGCCATGTTTTCTTAAACCTGTTTCTGCTTCTTTAATGGTCTTGCTTCATACGCCCTTCGAATTATCTTTTCCTGATTAATTCTCATAATATGACGGAATTCACTTTTCTTCTATTATAAAGTCTACGGATTTTGTTATTAATAGTTTCCTAAATGCGCCATTTCTTGTTTTGTGCAGACGTGTTTTATTGTCGATTTGTTGTATGAATCTCATTTCAGTTGCTTCCACTTTCTTTCGTTGTTTTTCGGCGATTGTTCACGACTCTGACACATAAGAAGATCAAGGTAGGTCGAAAAAATGGGAACCGCAAGGCACCTAATACATAAAGCGGAATCATCATCATCATTAATGTGTCCAAAGTGGCTACAATGTCCCTTACAAGTTGTCAATAACCGACACGGTTACTAATGAAAATAAAGATTTTCTGTGTGAACTAATAGGTATTAAAGTTTAAAACAGAGTACGACTTGCTTCGTGTTTTAAATTTTATTTTCATTCGCTTTCCAGTGCTTTTTATTGACGAACCACAAAGGTTAAACTTTCTGCTGCCCTTATCAGAATTCCGTACAGGCGCGGAGCGAGGCCGCTATAGCGCGCATTCTAATGAACCGACAACGCGCTTCTACGCGTGATTTTACTTAAAAAATCATTTCTAAAAAGTCAAATTGTACAACTCAACGAAAAATACTGTTAAGAAACAATTAATGGTTAAACCAGAAGAAACGAATACAAAAACTAGACTTGGCGCGCTCGTGGGGGCTCACACGTTTAACCGTCTTTAAACGCTAATTTCCGTCTTCTACGTCACAACGGATATTGGTCGAGAGGTCGGAAATTGAATGGGAAACACGCCATTACTTGTGTGCGCATGCCCATGTCGGCAGAATAAAAAATTAATGAAAAATTGCTTTAACTAACTTTGGCAGATACACACAACTCAGTGTCTGCAGTACGACCCTATCCGAGAGTCAATGGGGTTGTTGATAATTTAATTGATTTTATTGATAATTTTATCTTGATAATTTCATGGAAAAATCGTATTTTGTGTATTTTCAATTGTATGAATTAGATCGCAACGCTTGGCCCTTTAACGAGCTCGCTCCGCTCGCAGCTAAGAGGACATCACATGTGAGTTCACCGCATACGAATACTCATAATCACCTATAAGTAGAAGTTTGGAATAGGAACGTTTCTACTAGTTGCCACGGATTCGGTCAGTGGCAACCAGTTGAAGGGCCGAGAAATGCGTGGTGAGGTAAGAAGCAACACACACTAACAGAACGTTTTGTTGGCTCAGAACACAACGCAACTCGTCTGGTACTGTTCGCTTGCCCTTTGTCCGAACCGAACATTTTACAACATCTAAGTTAAGTTTTATTTTTTGTATTTTTAGCAATTCTAATTTTTACCCATTACTCTCACTTTTGTTATTTCTTCTGTTTTGAGACATATAATTTACTTTTGTTTATATTTATATTGTTTACAAATTCATTCATTAAAATACACTTTTGCTTTTACTTATTAGTAATACAAATTTCTTTGAGCTTTACAATTTTTACAGCTATTACAATTTACTTAATCTATTTTAAATTAAATACATAATGAAATTCAATTATATCTATATATCTGCCCTAGGAGTACTTTATTTTTTAAGGTACAATAATTGAATATGCTGAAATGATATTATTATTATTATTATTATTATTATTATTATTATTATCATCATCATCATCATCATCATCATCATAATTGATAACTTATTTGAATTTCTTCGTACTTTCGGAGTTCGTGTAAAAATCTACAATAGTATTGTTTCTTCTAGTATTGTAAGGGTGAAGCCAAAATTTGCGTGACTTTTACGAATTTAACAATAACCACTTCCACAATATCGGTATACATTCGTCTACTTCTTCCTCATCTGAAAACATTTTAAAATATAGGCAATTAGAAAAAATCCTAATGTAATTATCTTTTAAATAAGAGAGTTAATCTAAAACACTCGAAACACTTGTTGGCAGTGGCATAAGTAGGCCCGAACAAAAAGCGGGTTCGACCTAGTGTGGGTTGCGGCTGCACCAAACAAAACTGACCATTTAGCTCGTGTTCGTTCTGAACGGTTCGTTCGTCTCAGTGTGTTTTTACCCTTTAAGACCCGACTCAAATATAAGACACTTCCAAATTTTGCCGCAAAAAGTTTCGCAAATAAGGGGCCTCACTTTCGGTTAAATACTGTAGTCGTTGATCGAGCGTGGATTGAGAACAGGTCCGGCCCAAACAAATCGGGATGTTTATGTCTTCATGAATGATTTGGTTAGTTAGTGAACTACTGGAATGCTAGGTGTAGGTGTTTTTTTTTTACAAAGGAATCAACGTCCAATCCACTAAGGACTGCATTCAGAAATTACTCAATAAATTAACTAACTGGGAGCAAAACACAGGTTTAAATTGTCAGAATCAAAATCTGAATATATAATTTTTTCTCGCAACAGAAGAACACATACAAGAAATGTAAAGTTATCACTTGGAACCAAAGAAATTAGACGACCAAATCAAATCAAAATATTAGGGCTCACTTTCGACCAGCGACTCAAATGGGGCTCGTACATAAGGGCCTCAAAAGGTGAATGTTTAAGGAGAACGAACCTTATTAAATCAACCGCATCATCCAACTGGTGTGCCAGCAAAGACGTAATCATGAACACCTACGAACCCTTCATAAGGTCAAAAATGGATTACGGAGCAATAATATATGACTCAGCTAAATAAACTATTTTAACACCTCTGGTGTCTATACATATATCCGCCCTTCGCCTGGCCCTAGTTTAGCCCGATTAAGAGTATTCTAGCCGAGTCTCAAGAATATCCGCTTAGAACAAGAAGAATAAAACTCAGTCTGTCATTTGCCACAAGAGCAGCTTCAAATCCTGATAATCCTGTATATCTTAATGTGTTCTCAAATAGTCAAATAGGAACAGCGGAAACTTTGCTAAACGCCCAACCCTACCCATACCATTCTATGAAAGTATTAATACTATGTAATAATATGAACGTATATTTGAGCAGACCTACGCAAATTAAACACTCATTTTCCTTCTGTTTTCACCCACCAACATCCACATAATCTCAGGATCCCCAAAAGCTACTACAAATCAGTATATTTTCTTGTCTAAGTTCTACGAAAAACTTGGTAAATACACAGAGTACACTCACGTGTTCTCAGATGGTTCTCGCACAGACGAAAACAATGGATGTGCAGTAATATTACCTGGACATGAATACTTATTCAGGTTGGACGAGGTCTGCTCGATTTTTTTCTGCGAAGCATATGCAATTCATTCAACACTGGAAATAATAAAAGATTCCATGGGCTCCAGGTATATTATCTTTTCAGATTCTAGAAGTGTTTTGGATAGTCTGCAGCAGGAAGACAGCAAAGAACCCATTATTCAAGACATAAATAACATAACCATTGATATCTCAACTAGACAGTGCAAGGAAATTATTTTCAGTTGGATACCATCGCACATCGGAATTAAGGGCAACGAAATGGCTGATAAAGCTGCAAAAACTGCTACGTCGAGTCAATATCATCCTCACAATGACCTTAAAAAATATCTTCATTTAAAACTTCTGAAACACTGGAATGATGAATGGCTTAAGTCACCACCCGCCAAGCTATTCCGAGTGAGGAAAAATATTTACGAGCAGCAACCCTCACTTGCAACAGACACCAGAAGAAATCAAATGATCATAACTGACTCCGTATCGGCCACACGCTGCTAACTCAAGCACATCTTTACGAGCGAGGCTCCTGCTAGATGCAATCACTGTGGCACGGTTTTGTCAGATTTCCATCTCGTTTCAGAGTTCCCTGCTCTTCAACATCTGCGAACTAAATTTAATATCCCTTCAGATGTTAGAAGAAGTTTAAATGACAAGATTGCAGCTGCCGGAATACTTCTCCTCATAAAGGAGATTCAGTTGATAGCACAAATATAGGTACAGACTATTAAATTATAAGAACATTAAAAACTGTGTAATTACTAGGACGTTTAAGTTAAAGGATTGATATGAGGTCGAGACTGTTATTACTGTTTTATTTATTATATATATTTATTATTATGTAACTTGTTGTTACATTTATTGTTATATATTGTTTGTCGTTGCATATATTATTACGTGTTATATTTATTATATTTATATTTACGTTATATATCTGCATGATGTGTATTTATAATGTTTGTATTGTGTGAGGCAATATTTCTCATTTTATTTTGCATTTTTGAACAAATATTTTTATTTGTTAAATATTTTTATTTATCGCATTTAATTGTTGCATTATTTGGTATTTTAACAAATATTTAATGCAGTTTTTAAATCGTACCAGTTCCTGTGTATTTTGTTGCAATGTTTGTCTTCACTAAGCACCTTCTAGTTTCATATATGTTACTGCATCAGTATGAGAATTTCTGTATGATTTACAAATTCATTTTTATAATTTTTGTGGTCGTTAATGATCGATGCTGTTGCAGCGACCTTATAAATAAATTACAAAAAAAAAGAAAGTATCCCACTGCACACTTAAAATTACCTTTCAAAGAAACGAGTTGAAAAACTAAAGCCTCGGTTGCAAGTGCCTCATGGTCATCTATTTTTATACCACACCCTACAGCTATATGCTTCCTTTCTTTAGGATCATGTATTAGATGTTTTCTACTAATACATGTTGTGTACATGATACTAGATGTACATGTTGCACATAACTTTTAAAGCTAACATTATTTTTTAAGTAAGGAAACACTTTTTCTGTAAAGCCAGGTGAGGAGTTGAAATTGCCGACCCATTTTCTTAATGTGGATGGGTTTGGCAAAGACAGCTGATTATGCCTCAAAAAATTATACACTTCAGGTGAATAAAAGTATGTTCTACTTTATATACATCTATAACCTTCCAACAACTGTGTGTCAGCAAAATCACGGTAACACAAATAGCATGTACGTAGACGAGACAGCGCTGTAACTACACACACACACACACACACACACAAGTGGGGGGGAGGCTGTCACAGCCGGACCGTGTTTCGCGTCTTGCCTGCAAAAGAGAGCGCAATCCAGTAGTATCTGTACAGTACATCTACGCGACGCATTCATCATGTCGATGTCTGTACAAAATTAGTATAAGCGATTTGCCGCAAGTAACGAATACCGATCAGCGAGCGCCTCCTGTGCGTTATTTCAACAATTCATATACCTATCCGGCGCAACATTCTTCCTCTACTGAGCTGACTGTAATCCTTACACTAACATTGTTGCGCATACAATTTCAACAATTAATTTCAAAAAGTCAGCTGAGCCAACTGGCACGAACTCGATCGATTCATTCATAATTTCCATTTTCTCTTGGCAAAAGCGGCCAAACGACGCGGCGTTGATTAGTACTCCGGCTTACTGTAAACACTTGTCAAAATATTTAACCGGGCATTAAATTTCCTTTCTCAAGCAATTAACCTAAACTACTACGCCGGTGTGTGGTCGCGTTAAACACGACACTACGCATGCGTATGTTTGTCATATGCGTGCCCAGTGCATTCAGTTCGTCTCAACATCCCCTCGAGTACATAATATTACAAGTTTGACACCCGTGCTTCGCTATAGTATCCAACTAAATATTTAAATTAATTTTGGGCCCAATGATGACAAGTATGGCGCTAATCGAGATGTGAACCAAGATATCTGACTTTCGAACGTACGAATATGGGCGCATGTTGACTGTTACTAAGAAGCATAGCCTACTGACCGTTTTAATAAATTATTTAAATTTATTCCTGCCGTTCTACAGTAGGAATGTACAATAAAATATTATACGTTATGTCAATGTTCAGGTTTAAATTCCCATCAAATCACGAATCTGATTTAATCTCGTTTTGACAGTTGATGAATTTGATATTGAGTTTTTTAAACCCAAATAGTAAATTCATGTTCAGGTTGATATTCCCACGATAGTAACTCACAGATATTTTTAGACCCCGATAAGTCAAATATTTGGCAGTTTCGTTATTTTGCACCCGTTAATCCTTGACGAATTTTTCATAAGTCTTCTTTGGCTAGCACTACAGTCTATATAGCACTTTATAGTACAGACCCTCAGCCTATATAGTCCCAGTAACCTTCCTTTCTCTTCCGGTGTCTCTTCACAATTGAATGAATGGTAACAGCCGCATTCCACAGTCTGCAATCCGTTTAAAGTCGGCTTACTAGTTCCGTCTTCTGACCGATAGACAACCGGACAAAACTGTGTACTGTGCCGTCTAGAGGTGTAATGTTATCAGTAACAAGCAATTAAATCTTACTTCAAAAACTACTATTCTGTGACCTCATTCCACGAGATGACTTTTCTTTTCAAGTAGGTCTCTTTGTGTAACCCATATTATGCACGTTTAAATGCATTGTCCGTATACGCCTACTAATAGATTGATATTCCATTTTCCAATCTCTGTATTTTGAAATTTTTGTAATCTCTGATTTCGAACAAGTCTAAATGTTTAAATATAGTGTACATGACGTGTATATTATTGACATGTATATTATTTCGTGTTTATGATCATACCGTTTACAGATTATTTCTTACTTACCAATGCAATTTCAGTTAAGATAATTAAAAGTTGTCAACATCACCTGTAAATTAAATAGTCCTATACCTGTAACATCAATTAATTTGTTAAATATTCTATCGTTTTCCAATTTTTCAACAGAATACAGAAACATATAAGTTACAGTAAAGAACGTTTCCACCATAAAGAAGCAATCGTAACATTTATTTTAAAAATACAGCTGGAACTACTTCACTCACGGCGTCTTGGGATATGTGGATAATAAAAACTCCTTCAAGATATCAGAATGTGCCTCCTCCCACCAAACAATATTTGGAGCTGCCCCTAGACAGAACATCGAACAAATCAGGAAGTCAGAAAATCAAACAGGTGCATTGGAATATCCTAAACACAATATCCCAAAGCAACTTACGCGGTAATGTCACCTCTAGAGGACGGATAATCAAAGATTACAAAGAGGAGTCTGGGAATGGAAGAAGTAAGAGTGGACTCTAAGAAGCGACGACAAACAGAAGGTTACAGAAGTATGACTGACACAACAGGATAATATGACAGGACAGGCGATATGCACCCTAAGTCGTAGAAACCTGTATGGGGGGGGGGAAGCCTACGGTGGAATTCATTCATTCATTAGTCCGTCTTTTATAGATGAAAGCTGATAACTCATCATGTTAAATTCTGTATAATCTGTCTCCACCATTTTCGATCTTCTACTTAACGAATCAGTTGCTCAAGGGTACCACCTGTTATCTTCTCTATCTGGTTGAGCCACCGTCACCAATATCTTCCATGAGATCCTTGTCCTTCTAGTTTTCCCACTGCAGGACTCTCTGGTTGGTGGATAATCTCTTAATCACGTCGTGTTCTTTAAGGATAGATATATTAGTTGTTATGTCAAACCATAATATTCGTAATGTTCTCCTGTATGACCACACCTCGAAAGCATCTATTCTTTTGCGGTCTTTTGCCCTGACGGACCATGTTTCTGCTCCATAAAGAAATAATGGAAAGGCCAGTGTCTTTAGGTGTCGTAGTTTGGTGGTTCTAGTACATGAAAGATCGTTGCAGATGACGTTCAGTTTTGACACAGCTTCTCTAGCAAGCACTATCCTTCGCCGTAAGTCCTCACTGGAACCACTATAACAGTCGAAGCGCTCTACCTTTTCGTTATCTGTCAACAGATCTGTCTTGACAGAAAATTGGCACGATCTACTATCATAATTTCCGTCTTATCTTTGTTTATTGACAAACCAAATGCCGTGCTCTGACTTTCCACTCTCTCCAGCAGTTATTTCATTGTAGCTCCCGATTCAGCACAAAGTGTGGTGTCCGCAAATCTCAGACTACTGATTTTTCGTGCCCCCAATCTGACGCACCGTTCAAACCATCTAAATTTTTCTTATTATATGCATCCTGTAGATATTAAAGTAGGCTGCATACTAGGGATGAGCATCGCCAGAAAACCATCGATGTTTAACATCGATGTTAACATCGTAAAGAGTACATCGATGTTAAAAAAACATCGGTATGAAAACATCGATGTTTTAAGACTGAAAACATCGATGTTTTTATGCCAATGTTGCAATTCAAATAAAAATCTATGCTTTTTACATGTTTGTAATAGTACAAATAATTGGGGATGAATAATAAATAAAAATAATTACAAGAGAAGAATAATATACCCGATACTTTACTCACTTACCTTATCAGAACCAAAAGCCCTTGGGTCACCACCACGTTTTGACAGGCGGAATGTGGAAACCTCAACACTGTACCCGAGAAAACAATTTAAATACATCTAACTTCCCCGTATCAGATTTTCCAGGGCCGTTGACGAACTCGTTGAGAACAGGTTATGTAAAGGCGAGGTGACGTTAAAATAATTTATCTCACATTCATAATTAACTAAATCTGGTCATTATTATTTATTATTATAATGATTATAAAGTGTTTGAACAAACATATATAAAACCACCTCCTTTAACAAAAACAGAAACCTCTTTAAATCTATGTCAGGTTTGTTTACTCCTAGTGAAAGTTTAAATTAGTATTCCCAAAGAGAGATAGGCCTATAAATTCTCTTATTTTCTTTTAAACAGTAAAAGCTTAATAAAATCACAGTGTACAGTACCACTGTTAATACGTTTAGCTTCAATTTATTTATTGTAACAAATTATACAGGTATATGTATAATAAGTATATAATAACAGGTATTCGTAGTTCGTACCTGTTATTTTTTTTGGAACGGTTACGTTGGTACCTGTAACTTTCGAATACAGTGTTGCCAGGTCTTCCGAAATTTCGGAAGATCTTCCTATTTTTTGTAATATTCCAGAAAATACGAAATTTGGTGTAAATCTTCCGAATTTTTTCCGACGCGAGTTTCGGTGAGAGTAGGGCATGAAGCTGCGATTCGCGCGATAACGTACCTGAAGTTAACTGCATGCGACGCGGGTCTTTTTCCGCGGCGGGTCATTTTCCTACTCTCGTTTCAGTGCAATGTCGCATTTCTAGAGTTTTATTTTTCCGTATGATATGACGTCAAATCTAGTGTTTCCTTGCAACCGTAATTATAATTGCTTTCAATAAAAGTTTATAGAGGTCTTGTCCAAAATTATAGTTCCTTCCTCCTGTCACAAACAATTATGACCACCTATACACAATGATGTAATAGGCATTTTGCAATATCCACTTATTTTACCATACTGCTTATTCAACAAAGAGTGACTAATCCTTATTGTTTAGTCTCAAGCTGACAGAATCGCACGACATGACTGCACCTGAATAAACAGATACTGTAATGTCTAGCCTACACCAGGTCATAATAACGTCAAGTCGCCGTGATAAACATGAAAATATGTCATTTTCCGAACTTGGTCAAAGATATTCAGGAACTTGACACCGAGTGGAGGATGCTGAGAAACACAAAGGTAGACATAGACAGTGAAAATCCAACAGAATTTTGGAATGCCGTGCGTAATGTGAAAAAGGGGGATGGTTCACCTGTTTCCGAAGCTGTCTACCTTTATGCGGTCACTTCTGTGTTTACCCCATTCATCCGCAAGTATTGAGAGAGTATTTTCTACTATAAACCGTACGAAAACTAAAATCAGAAATAGACAGAGCACCCAAACGATCTCCAGACTTCTGCATACCAAAAGAAATACAAAATCTGCAACCTGCTTATGATTTCAAAGTTGACGCGGAGTTTACAAGTTTGGTGAACAACAGTATCTACATGACTGGCGGGGAAGAAGGAAAAAAGTGAAGGAGGGGGAGGTTTAAAATATAAGACAACGTTGGTGTGTTAAAATTATTTTGTGATAATAATTATGTATAGTGTATATATTCTTTTCACTTAAGCTTACTACATTTTCTTGAGATTTGACAAAACAACTTCCGAAATTTTCGGCAATCTTCCGAAATTTTCATGTCAAATCTTCAGAAAAAATTTTTTGAGACCTAGCAACACTGTTCGAATACTAGTTTAGAGCACCTCTATAAAGAACAGAATATGAGATAAAAAATAATACAAATAATGTACATGGAAAGACGCGTACAATATATAATTTATTTTAAAAATACCTTTAACGTTGCAATATATCTTTCGGGTGGCATAATTAATGGGTAGATAATTATGAACGATGCCGATTATATTAAAAATTCAAATGTAAACTATTTAAATTATGTTTTAGTGGGTGGTTAGTGAGGATCGGTCACTAACCATCCACTAAAACATTCACTGATTGACGGTCACTAAAAATTTAAGGATCGATTTAAATTATGTTCTAACACTATCGCAATTAAAAGAGAAAAACGCTACACCCAGTATGAAAAATAACTAAAAAATCTAAAACTAAATCAGAATGAAAACCAAATACGACTAACGTAAAGAGTAAACCGTTATTTCGTATGTATGTAAGCTAAAGTTAATTTTGAAACTGTTGAAACCTATGTAACGGTCTCCTATAAATTGGGTTTGTTTAGTTTTGGGTTTGTATTATTACGTCACTCATATACATGGTACTTATCGTTTACCTAGCGTAGGGAGCAAACTACGTAGCCATTAATATCTAAAATAAAAATTTGTTGATTTAAAATAATAATAATATAATATATTATATATAATATAATAATAAAATACATCTAAACTAAATTTAACAATCGACTTAAAAAAAAGTCTTCATTACAAATTAAAAAAAAAGTGTTCAAAGGAAAACATCGAAACGAAACCATCGATAGTATGAAAACATCGCAACTGAACCATCGATGGTAAAAACATCGAACATCGAACGTTAACCATCGATGTTTTTGGAACATCGGCTATCGATGCTCATCCCTACTGCATACACCCTTGGAACGTTCAAAATGGCTGGAATAGTGTCATCTAATTTAATTACTTCTCTAGAATCAGTGTACAAATTTCTGATGAGAGAAATAAGATCCTCAGGAATCCCCGTTTATTTCAGTATCTTCCACAGTTACAGCGCATCATTTTTTCAGTACATTATTTATCGAGCACACATACAAATAAATTAAATTAAAATATTCCACTATGGTGAAATAATATAACGTAGCCACTACAGAGGAATATTTCAATTTAATTCATTGTAGATATATCTGACGTTTAATTTACTGTAAGTAAATAATTTTATTTTTTTATATAAACAAACGACACTTGTTTTTTTTTTTTAATTTTGTGAATCGTCACGCAGTGAGGCCCGAGGTAATGGAAAATCTCGTAAAGTGTAAGCGTAACCGGTTATAACCGACACATCACAATATGGACGACGGCAGATCAATATACGGGGGGGGGGGGGGCTTGGAACTAATTTCCTGCACACATGTATCCGAACACGAATATTGAAGTGTTTCGCCACATGTCACACGCCAAGATCCGGAACATAAACACGCCTGCACGCCGCATCGTGTTCGACTCATGCTCATCCGTTTCGTCACTGCCCATTTTATCGTGAATAAAACGTTGTCTATACTATCACACAACGTTCTGATGTCTTTCAGCAACAATGAACATAATCTATAATTTGTATTTCTCAACAGTGAGTTCAACTATACAAAATGTGACAGGAATTATTTTTTGCGAAAAAATTACAAAAAAAGAAATGTAACAAGCAATCAGATTGGGAATACAAAGTAAACGTCTTTCCTGCAATTACCATTCCTGCATTAAAAGCTGTTGTACAGACGAATACAAAATTATCTTTGGTTTACCCTCCTCCCGGTACCTAACTAATTCCCATTTTAACTTTTAAAACGTGTAATTTCAAAATCGCTGATCATTGAGCAGAATTTATTTAATGTTTATTCTAAATTGAAATAACGTTTTGTAAAATAGACTTATATAACTCCAAAACGATAATAAAATTTCAGTTGTTTCTGCGTCGGGAGATTTATTATCACGCTACGGAAATGCACGCTATGAAGTCAACGCACACATTTAAGACTAATAATGATGATGATGATGATAATGGTCACGATGATTTTGTTTTGCTTATTATTATTTTCACTTGTGCAATATATTATCACGACGGTGCCTAATAGAAAACGTTGATTCGTATATACTATAAATATATAAATGATAATGATAAAGTTCTGTGATAGAGTTCTGCGAATGATAGTGGTTCCACTGTCGTACGTGTATAATCGACGGAATATCATTCGTATAAGAGATACGGCAGAAAAACGGACACAATTAGATAACGTAGACAATTAGAATCCCATAAAAGCCGTTAATCGAAGCACTTTTTTGAATAATAGAAGACTTTAGACAGTATCACGTTCTGACCTGATATAAAACAGATTTACTGAGGTTTCGTCACTGGACAATTACTCATTATGACGTATTATGTGTTACAGAATAGCATTAGCTTATGGGATGTACTTGTATTTTCTGATTGTTAATTAAATAAATTTAAAAGATATATATATATTACATTTAATATTTATAAATAAATTTACCTCAAGATGTACCTTGGGGTAATCTCGTGCGAGAGCGCGAAGGCTGATGATGAGAGCACGGGAGCTCACGAAACATGTTCCTAATAAGGAAAAAAAGGTACATCTTGAGGTAAATTTATTTATAAATATTAAATTATTATATACATCAAGAAACGGACTGTAGCAGAAAGAGATTGAATGAATATAAATAAATGTATATATATATATATATTGTAACAAATAATTTTTTTTGTAACTAATAAAAAATTCTTGTTGTTTGGTAAAAAAAATTTTTTTATTATTTATTATATTATATATTTATTTTTTTTATTTTTAATTAATTTAGTATTAATTATTTTAAACTGTTTTGTTGTATTTGGAACTTCTTGTTGATTGTTTTTATCAAATTATATCCTTTTGTGTAATTAGAATTCTTGTACTATGTTAATAGGATTGTCTCCAGGAATAATCGATTTGTGATCTTTCCTTATTTGAAGTTTGTCCTCCTTTAAAGTTGTTAAATTCAGCTGTTCTGGTAGTTATGTCTCAACTATCGTTTTATATTATTCTATTTATAAGTTAGAAATAAATAGGATTCAAAATTATAATATTCAATGGTTTTTATTGACAATTAGTAAAATAATCGATTTTATATCGATTGATGAATCGACTCTCTCAGGGAAAATTAATAGATTATACAAATTATTAATTCTCGGGTTCTTTGAACTGTTATTTTATATAGTCAGAGAAGGGCAAAGTATAGAAAGTATAACATTACAAATTACAAGCTTATTAATTAAAATACAGACATATTATTCAATATATAATGGTTAGTAAAGAAAATGTTTCGAACCATTCGAAGGCATGTTGGCTGTGGCGCATAGAATTGTGGGAACTCAAAGATGGCCGCTTCGTATTCAGATGTAGTAGACGACTGCACCTCGAAGAATCTGCTTCAAATAAATGTTGACTTTTCAATGGTTTCTCGTCCCAGCGATAGTGATTCGTTCTTCTAGTGTTAGTGTGGTTGTCCTGGATCAGCTGTTAGTGATTCCCTTCGATAAACTGTGTTGGTTAATGTTTTATTTCATTCCCGTCAATAAGGTAGAGAATGGCACGTTCGTCTCGATATTAGGAATTATCGTTTATAAGTGTTTAAACGGTTATTATCGGTTTACTGTTCAATAGTGGTTCACTTTTATTGTTTAACTGGTTTAAATCACTGACTTTAATCGTTATTGAACGTTTTTTCCAAAATTCGCGAGTTTAAATTTTATAGGTTTGGGCTGATGTACGCCATGCTTCTTCCTTCACTATATATTAGTATTTTGGCGAGAGCTCGTTTGATGTGTACTGCTCAACGTATAATAATCAACTCCCTCTTTTCTTCTTCATTCGAAACGTCTTAGCCCAGTTAATATTAGCAAGACATTGTTTTAAAATTTTATGGTTTCCGTTACATGGTCGACACCTACATTATTACATGGTCTTAATACATTTTTATTATTATTTGATTTTATCAAATAATAGTTACATAATCTTTTTCCTTAGTTACTTCTACGTGATTTGATACCAAATAAGATATTCTTACAATGTTTTTATCTCAAAATGCCATATTTACTGTATTTTGAAAATGTAGGCTCTAAAATTTTACTTCCTGTCATTAAACTGTTTGCCATTTTTATTATGTCATAATTATGATTGAACAAAATCTTTGATTGAAATAAAATGTTTATTTTCCCTTAATTCCTTTTAATTTTATGAATTGGTTGTCTAAATTAATTATTATCTTTTATTTAAATAATTCCCTTTATGTTCTACTGTTAATACATTTACAATTTTTCTATTAATACTTCATATGTTGCTTCACTATCTTTATAAAGTATTGGTATAGTTGTAATACACTGTGTTGGATTTATATTATACAAATTTCATCCGGTTTATCTCTTATTTATTAAATTTACTTCTCTTATTTATTAATTTTAATGTTGTTGAGATTTGCCCTTTGGCCTAGATTTCACATGTTTTTATATACTTGGTTCTTGAATATTACAGCCTGCTTATACCCTTTCTGACTTTCTTTTCTTATACAATCTTAATTAAAATTCCCTTACTTAGTTGTATTAACATTTAACATTGATTAATTCGATTAATTCATAACAAATATTTTATAACATAAAACGGTATTCAAGCCCAGACATTTCAGCCTTGATGAATACTATTAACACATAATAAAAGTTTTATACTCAAAGAATTGTACTCAACTCTGACATTTCAGTCTTGAGTTATTTGAACTTATTATAAATAAAACATATCTGTCCTTCCATCATTTAAACTATTTCTTATAACTAATTTTATTTGCAGTCTTAGCTGTTTTTGTTTGATTTTTGGGTATTTATTCTTGGTCACTTCACTTTTTTATGGCCTGCTCTTGTTTTATCACAGTCATTCTAATGAAACACTTGTATCCTATTTGTCATTATAATATTCTATTAAATATTATTTCTCGACACAATATAAAAACTTTAAAGTTGTATAAATGCACAATTTACTTAGTTTATGAACTTAAACATTGACACATTAAGTTTATTTAATATAATATAATAACTTGCACTGGTCCCCTTTTATTCTTTGATTTTATTTCTAATCAGTTTTATAGTCTTACTAAAATCAAGAATTTTATTTATAGAGGATAATGAAGGTTTGTTTTTTCCATTATATAACTAATTCCCATTGGTACACTTTTAATTCTACTTTATACGCTTTTGTTTATATCTATTTTACATGTGATTAGTCCCGGTCCAAGTGGACCGAAACTGTTGAATGAAATAATGTTCCACAAGCGTGGACAGGAAGTGTTAATTAATTGGGCCCAAGTGGGCTAAATGTATTCTTCTTGATTTAAATATTCTGTTGGCTGGTCTTCCACAGTGATTGAAATAATGTATAAAATGAATTAATTCTGCATTAAGAAATAACAAGAAATGGACTGTATACGAATAAGTTTAATATTTGAATAATCACATTACAGCTGTAAAATTGAATGAGGCTGGCTAATACTGCATGTTGCGAATTAGTATGAATTTAGCTAATCATGAAGAGGGCCTAGTCGGCCATAATCGAAAATACAAAGGCCTAAAGCCTACATTTAATGTCGACACTAATTGACAGAGAAGAGTTCGGCGAACCGAACGCCGAGAAAGCTAGCTATGCACTGTGCAAGGTTCAACCACGCGAAAATTGATGCGCGATATAAATCAGATTAGCCAACCTAGAAAATAAAATCATTGCGCTACCGTCCATAAGCTGCCCGTCAAAAATCAAAAAGATTTTTTAATACATTTTTTAATAAATTATAATACATTTACAATTTGATTTAAAGAGTACAGTTGTTACTAACAATGGTTAGCTTCAAGGCCAAGTTGAACCTTGAGTTGAGATTAGATAACGGCAGTCTGCCGCTAGTTTAGAGATAAGCATGCAGATAGGCGATTGTAGGCCAAGGTCGGCGAACAGCTGTTTCATATACGAATAAGTCTGGTTAACAATATTTCTGACACAAGTGTGTGCAGTATGTAACATTATAAAACATGAAAGAAAAATACATAATTATACAATGTTTAATGCATGAACGGAGGTTCATCATGAACAAAATTGTTGTTGAACATGTTGTAGTTGCATGTTCTATTGTATATTCAGCAGGGCGGCATGTATTGACCTAGACATGCTATTCCTGAGGTTTCAGGAATTTACAATATGTAACAATGTATGAGCAAACCAGATGCTGAATGCAGCCCAGCTATGACATGTATGTCATAGTTTTAAATAAAGAATTGTGCATGCTTACTTACAAAATGAATAAAATATAAAATACAATATGAATAAATTAGACGAGGCAGTTACATACGGCAGACGCTTACAATCGGTTTTACATGGACACAATTTATGTGAATACAATAACAATAATTTAAATAATTACAAGATAAATAATTGCAATGTCAAATAACAATACAATACTGAAGTTACAGAAACAATTTAACAATTTAAAGACATTCACAGAATAGTACATATTTATTAGCAACAATATAAAGAAATGAATGCATGATTGCTTAGCTGCAAAACATGCGAATATTATGTAATAACATTTTATAAATAAGACCACCAAAAAACATGCAATATACCCCATAACATCAAATGAAAATGTGTAAGACATAGTATGCCACACAAATTAACATACAATACAAATATTAAGATACCAACAAGACTGTGATAATTAGAAGCGTGCAATGACGCAAAATTGACAAGAAAAATATTGTGATGATTCATCACAATTATGTTGACCACATGGTCGTAATAAGTAATAAGCCAATGGCTGAATAACAGCATTGCGCTATAATCATAATGTAAAATCTCGTCTCGCGCTGGCAACAGACATAATTTATGTATTGGTCTCCGCAAAACACCCGTAGGCGTGCGAATGTCTACGACGCGAACCAAGTTATCTGGGCCGGGAAATGTGGCGATGATTACGCCAAATTTCCAGGCTAATGGAGGCAAGTTATCCTCAATAATCAAAGCTAAGTCACCAATGGAAACATTATCTTTGGCAAACTTCCACTTGTGCCGCTGTTGCAGCTGGTGCAAATAATCGCGAGACCACGCCTTCCAAATGCCCCGGACAAACCTCTGAAGTAGCTGCCAACGGCCAAGACGAGAAACAGGAACGTGAGAAAGGTCTGGGTCAGGAATCGCAGTTAGGGGCGCGCAAATCAAAAAATGGCCAGGTGTAAGTGGCACCGGGTCGTTAACATCCGAAGAAATAGCAAATAAAGGTCGAGAGTTCAGACATGCCTCTATCTGAGACAAAACGGTCGTGAACTCTTCGAAGTTTAATATAGATTTGCCTACCACGCGCCGCAGATGAAATTTCAAACTTTTTATGCCGCTCTCCCAAAGGCCACCGAAGTGAGGTGAGGAGGGCGGAATAAATGACCATGATATCCCCTGAGAGGATGTGAATGACTTAATCGAGGTGATGGCACTCTTGTTGTGCCAAAAGTTGTAAATGTCATGTAAGATGGTGCGGGCCTTCCTGAAGTTCGTGGCGTTGTCGGAGTACAGCTGACTAGGTATACCCCGACGTGCCATAAAACGACGTAAAGCAGCTACAAATGCGCTTGCAGTAAGGTCGGACACCAATTCCAGGTGAATAGCCCTAGTTGCTAAGCAAACAAACAGAGATACGTATGCCTTAGTAAAGGTTCTACACTTCTGCCCGCCATGACGAATCATGAAGGGACCACCATAATCAACCGCGCAAAATAGAAACGGCCTTGAAGGAGTGACTCTAGGGGATGGCAAAATGCCAAGTCTCTGGACCTGTTGTGTGGCATTAAACCTGATACACTTGAGACACTTACGAATAATGGAACGGATGACTAGCCGGGCATTAACAATCCACCAACGTTGGCGCAGTGAATGATGCACGAGCTGAGCACCAGCGTGAAGTAAACGAATGTGTTCACGTTCGATGATAAGGCGTGTAATATGCGCCGATGGGGGTAATACGATAGGATGTTTCGAATCGTAGGGTAATTGGGAATGCTGCAAACGTCCGCCCACGCGTATCACTCCAGAAGCGTCAAGAAACGGGTCGAGAGAAGCCAACTTGCTCCTAATGGAAACAGAAGATCCGTTCCGAAGACAACTAATTTCGGCTGCGAAGTGGATCGACTGAGATTGTTTTATGAAGAAATTGAGAGACTGATGAATTTCTACAGGGGTCAGACCGCCCGAAAGTTTTTCCGCGCATGAGTGCCTAATATTTCTGATGAAACGAAAATAGTAAGCGTATACACGTGTCAGCCGGTGCAACGAGGAAAAGTCCAACGATAAGTCAACAGCCAGGGTAGACATTAGCGACCGGTTGTGTGCAGTTTTCTCTTCCGCGGTGACTTCCAAAGACGATGGAGTGGCCGGTACGAAGGATGGGACAGGATTAGAATCTGACGATTGAGACAGACAGCCAGGACCGTGCCACCAAAGCGAGCAATCGCGCAAAACGTCAGGGAAACACCCCCTAGATATAATATCAGCAGGATTGCGTCGCGAATCAACGTGATGCCAGGTATAAGCTTGCGTGCGACGCTGAATTTCAGCCACCCGATTAGCGACGTATGTCTTCCAACGCGTAGACTGCGCATGAATCCAGAAAAGAGCCACCATAGAATCAGAATACAAATGTACACCATCAATAAACGAATAAAGAGCAGGAATAACCTTAGATACAAGTCGCGATAATAACAAACAAGCGCAGAGCTCGATGCGAGGTAATGACACTTGGCGTAGGGGAGCCACGCGAGATTTGGAACACAAGAGACGACAGGAAGCAGTAGAATCCTGATAAATGATTCGGATATATATACAACAGCCGAACCCTTTCTCCGAGGCATCCGAAAACCCATGCAACTGAACCGTAACCGCCCCACGGTTGCAACGAATAGATCGCGGGACTACTATTTTACCAATCAAACTCAATTTGTTACACAAAGAATGCCAATCCGAAAGTGACTGACCGGAAATCGGTTCATCCCAACCAAGCTTACAAAGCCAAAGTCGCTGTATGAAGTGTTTATACAAAAAGACAACTGGTCCGATTAAACCCAGCGGATCATATATTCCGGCGATAATTGAAAGAATCTTTCTCTTTGATATGCTATGGTCAACCGGAGATAGTTTGACATCAAACAAAAATGAATCGGCAGTGTTGTTCCAAAGAATGCCCAGGGTACGCACATTGTCCTGTTTATTTAGGGGTCGTGAAAAGTTGTGATGATTTGCGACCGCTGTGGGTTCATTTGATGCCCATTTGTGCAACGTGAAACCATACTGAGCAAGTAACGCACCTAGGTCAGATTTCAGCTTGGTTAGATCGGGGATAGTGTCCGAACCGGTAAGTAGATCGTCGACATAAAAATCGTTAGTTATGGCTAAAGCCGCTTGGGGAAAGGAAGTTTGATTGTCTCTAGCAATTTGTAGAAGGCACCGAGTGGCCAAAAAAGAGGCGCTAGCCGTGCCGTAGGTTACTGTTTGCAGCGCGAAATGCTTAAGTGGTTCGAGGGAAGAGTCACGCCACAAAATGCGTTGATAGTGACAATCTCCTTCAGCTACTCGAATCTGCCGATACATTTTTTCGATGTCGGCAATCAGGACATACTTATGTATGCGAAAACGCAACAGAATAGAGAAGAGATCCTGCTGAACATTGGGGCCTACTAGTAATATGTCATTTAACGAAAGACCATTAGTAGTCTTGGACGAACCATCAAAAACAACGCGCAGTTTTGTGGTCAAGCTAGAATGTTTAAACACTGCATGGTGAGGCAAGTAGTAAATATTTGACGCTCCTGAATTGATAGCGCCATGATCGATGAGTGTCATGTGCCCAAGATCCATATATTCCCTGATAAAGTCCGCGTAGTCGCGAGCGAGCTTGGGATCGCGCCTGAATCGACGCTCCAAGCTTAAAAATCTTGATTCGGCACTTGTGTAAGATTCCCCCAAGTGGGGATTATCAGACTTGAATGGGAGCGACACTATAAATCTACCCTCGTGGTTGCGCTGAGTAGAGCGTACAAAATGCTCTTCGCAAGCCGACTCGCCGTCAGGGGTATCGCCAGGGATTGTTTCTGCCTCCCAAAATCTCTCGAGAGATTGCAGAATTTGACTGTCATTGTTCCTTGCCAGGAACGAAACCGCAGGACCCTGGGTGTGGCAGTGTTTGGGCAGATTGCCGGCCAGAATGTAACCCAGTTTTGTTTCCTGAATGATAGGGAAGTTGGGTCCGCGTGTGTATTTATTGGCTAATATTAAATCCTGATAAAATTGTGCCCCTAATAGTATGTCGATCTGTGAAGATATATTGAAATCTGGGTCGGCGAGAAAAATTTTGTTTGGAATGTGGAACCGGTTGATGTCAAACGAGATTGAAGGTAGATTATGAGTTAAGTTAGATAGGACGGCACATTTGGCCTCAAAACTATGTCTCTGATAGCGAGAAATAATACGCATAGAAACAATGTCAGTAGCGCAACACGCTGTGTTGTTTATTCCTGTAATTGGAATATTAGATCGGGTTAGTTTAAGGTGCAACCTTTTCGCAAATGATTTCGTACAAAAATTGATCTGGGACCCGGCGTCTAGGAGTGCCCGAGCTTCATGCCTGTTGCCAGCCTGATCAACAACATATACAACCGCAGTGGATAAAAGAACATTGTTTTTACACTGTAATTTAAATGAGCAATAATTGCTGCTGGCAGCTGGTGATTTCGGCACGTAATTAGCGTGCAGCAAGGTGTGGTGACCCTTTGAACAAATTTTACAGACCTGTTTACTTTTACAATTTGTTATCAAATGACCTGCTCTAAGGCAGTTAATACAGCATTTATGATTTTCAACCAATTGCCCCCGCTCAGCGGCACTTAATATACGAAAATTGTTGCACATGTAAAGCGGGTGGTCAGATTTACAACACACGCATAAATAATGCCTTGCTGCTGCGTGATAACTCTTAAAGGTATTGCTGCCAGCAGTATTTCTTAAGCTATATTTCTCAAATTTATTGTTTGGTTTTACGCTAGGTTTGTTGAATTGCTGTCCGGATTCAATTGGCATTGTATTTTCTAAAAGCTGTCGGCGCAAGTTTAAAAAATGCGTAAAGTCTTGAAAACTGGGCAAGTTGTCAGGGTCTATTGACTCCTTCCAAAGTTTTAAAGTAATAGGGTCAAGTTTGGTGGAGAGCAACTGTATGGTAATAAACTCAAATGAATTTACGGACAGCTTCATTGCCGCCAGTGAATTAACGGAAGACGTTATTGTATTCGTAAACTCCGCCAAGCTTTGGACTGAGTCCTTTATTGTGGACTTAACCTGAAGTAGGTTTTGTACGTAATATTTGGCTAATATAAATGGATTATTATACCTCTCGGACAGCAAGTTCAACGCTATTAAATAATTTTCTTGACAAATGGGTAATGATTTAATTAAGTCTAATGGTTCACACTTCACCGAGGAATGCAAATAATGCAGTTTCTGTACTGGTGTTAAGTCGGATCTTGAATGCACTAGATCATTGAAAATTGAATAGAAGTGTTGCCACTCAAGTATGTTGCCTGAGAAGCAGGGCAAACTTATCGGCTTTAAATGCATAGGCGTCGATAGTACAGGAGGCACTGTCTGAGTATTAAAAGTGTCAAGAAGTTGTAAAATGTTTGCCTCAGTTGAGTATATCATTTCCTCAACCTCGACTCGGTCTGCCTGAGCAGCGCTCGTATCTTTACTGATAAGCTCTATCTCAGACTGTACCTCGTCGTACTTCGAGGCTAAGCTCTTAAGACTTTCTAATCTTACAGTCAGAAAATGTTTTGTGCTTAAATTAATATCAAACGAATTTACCGCAGATTGTATCCGCACTATCGCGGACTTTAATCCGCCTCTCTTTCTGGTCAGCACCTTGAGGCCTTCTTCAGACATTTTTTACGCACCTTTTTACTGTTGCTGGTGGTACCTGGTTGGCGACGTCCCACAGCGTCGGCTCCTTGGTGACGATGGTGAACAGCTGGCAGAGATGACCACTTTGAAGCACTGCAGCCGGCAGGAACTTGCTATTACGTTGTCCGAAGATGACGAGCGAAATGGCGACGCAAATCACGCCACGGTCGCATTAGCTGACGTGCTAACTCGCCCGTGATGGCCAGAAACAGATATAAAGATATTAAGTGGAAATCCAGGTCCGGAGTGACCAAAAAATGATTAGTCCCGGTCCAAGTAGACCGAAACTGTTGAATGAAATAATGTTCCACAAGCGTGGACAGGAAGTGTTAATTAATTGGGCCCAAGTGGGCTAAATGTATTCTTCTTGATTTAAATATTCTGTTGGCTGGTCTTCCACAGTGATTGAAATAATGTATAAAATGAATTAATTCTGCATTAAGAAATAACAAGAAATGGACTGTATACGAATAAGTTTAATATTTGAATAATCACATTACAGCTGTAAAATTGAATGAGGCTGGCTAATACTGCATGTTGCGAATTAGTATGAATTTAGCTAATCATGAAGAGGGCCTAGTCGGCCATAATCGAAAATACAAAGGCCTAAAGCCTACATTTAATGTCGACACTAATTGACAGAGAAGAGTTCGGCGAACCGAACGCCGAGAAAGCTAGCTATGCACTGTGCAAGGTTCAACCACGCGAAAATTGATGCGCGATATAAATCAGATTAGCCAACCTAGAAAATAAAATCATTGCGCTACCGTCAAACATGGTTTTCTAAATTTGGGTTTTTGTTATACTTTCATTGGTTATTTTTACTTTCTTTTGGGGTTTCGTTTTGATTTCCTTTTAAGAGCATTCCTTCTTATCGTGGATGTTGTCTTGTTCGGGTTTCTTCCTTACTTACTCCTATCCTACCTGGGTATTTCCTTACTTTATTTTTAGTTTTTTGATTTATTTTTCTTACTCATCATTCACTGTATATCTGGTTTTAATGAAATTCTTACTTCAAACTATGATTGTGCTTTACGGTGGTTCTTAATTAATTTTTAATGTTGCTTTCTTGGATTTAAATTTGTTTTTATTTTATTTTATGATCTTTCTTTCCATTCAGAACTATGGGCATTATCTGTCATGCTACAATATATATGGTTAACTGCAAAACACACGCGCGGGCGCTCCTATATATATTGCAACAAAACACAGGATGATGTATCTGTATCTGATGATGTATTACGCGTATCTGAGCATGGATGACGAACATTAACATGTTTAAAATGCATTTATTCAATTTTTTTGTCAATTAGCTGTAAGTTTTGTATTTAGTGATGGATAAGGACTTAGGTTATATCAAATTCTTTATAAAATTTTGTGCTTTTATGTCATGTAGTTTATGTGTGAATTTGAGCGCGTGTGATAAACCTTTTCGCTATATCTTCCATGTAAATTAACCCATCGATTTGGAACTTTAACAGTGAATTAGTTAGGGAAACAGATACATTTTCTATATACTCTGTGATTCTCAACTATTTTATAAATATGGTTTTTTTAAGATTGAAAACCTCAACTTTTACTCTTTCAACTATTTCAAGCAAGATTTATTAAATTTGATATGTAAATAGTTTTGTGGAGTTGGGTTTTAACGTTTTGAAATTCTCGTACTAGATTTGTTCGACTAACTGTATTCATATTTAGTAGGAATAAACCTGATTTAGTACCAAGCCACGTGTCCGTTAACTATATAAAAAATATATTGTACTAACCGTCTGTGACTTCTCGTATATGATGTCCTTTCCTATTGCGACATGTTTCGGGACACTTGTCCCATTTTCAAAGCATAAAATTTGTAGCACATATCATTCACTGATATACTTGTCAAACGTTAAGTCTAAAAGTCTAAAAGTTAAACTTTAAAAGTCTAAATCAATGTATAAATAAATGCATACATCTATTTGATGAACGGACTAGGAGATATTTGAAACCTATCAACGCAAAAGCGCCCTTATTAACAGGATTACTGAAGTTACACAAAGAAAGTACCCCTATAAGACCGTTAGTGAATTTTACCACTGCCCAGGGATATAAAACCACTAAAAAACTACTCAACATAATCAAACAGAATATAATATTGAAGAATAACTACAGCTTAACTAATAGCATTGACTTTGTTGATAAGGTTAAAAAACTAAAAATCGAACCTTCATATAAACTGGAGCCCCTCGATATCGTTAACTTATATACAAATATACCGATATCCGAAACTCTACAGATACTGAAGAAGAACCTCATAAATACCAAAAAACTAGATATCAAGAGTATACACGAATTGATTGAGTTATTAAAGTTGCTCCTCGACCAAAATTACTTTACCCATAACAAATTATATTTCAGCCAACGAGAAGGATTAGCTATGGGTTCACCTCTTTCAGGCCTTCTTGCAGATATATACTTAAATTACTTCGAGAATTCCTATATCTTTGAGAATGATATACATAGTAACAATATTATATTTTATGGTAGATATGTCGATGACACGTTTTTAATTTATAAAGGTACACAGCGACAGATTGATCGATTACACAGTTATCTAAATAATATTAACAAACATACGAAATTCACCTTGGAACATGAAGACAATGGACAACTAAACTTTTTAGATCTGACAATCACAAAAAACACCAACAATAAATTAAATTTTAATATATACAGAAAACCAACGACGACAGACACCGTGATACATGCCACATCATTTCATCCCATATCGCAAAAAATGGCTGCGTTTCACAGCATGATACATAGACTTTTATCTTTACCCCTTGATAACAAAGATTTTCTTAACGAGTTAAATACCATCAAATACATCGCAGTCGCAAATCGTTACAATACCAACGTCGTAAACAACATTCTCAAGAAACATAAAAACAGAAAAAGGAACATTAACCAATTATCAATGACTACACGGGAGAAAAAACCAAGCAAATATATCACCGCAACATACACCAATTTTATGCCGAACATTTTAAAATCACTCATAAACAAAAACAGTGATATCATAGTCACTTACAAGACTACAAATAATATTTTAATAATCTTCCCACCCACGAATCCACTTGCCTTGAGAATAAAACGGGCGTTTATAAATTGTCATGCAATGACTGTGACGCTTTCTATGTGGGCCAGACGGGCCGTGGTTTCCTCAAAAGATTTAACGAACACAAACCACCCACTATCTGTCGCAACTATGATACCATCAAATCAAAATTCGCCAAACATCTTATTAATGAAAATCATAATTACACCGATTTCGGAAACAATTTAAAACCCCTCCACTTTTGCAGTAGGGGACGTTATATGAACGCACTCGAGGAATTTGAAGTGTACAAAGCGTTCAGGGACACTAGTACCAAGCCACACATTTTGAACGACCAGTTATTATTCAAATCTAATATATTGTACGACACCGCGTTGAGATACTAAGATAACAAGAATCAATTGTGGTTAATGCGCGGTGGGTCGCTGCGCAGTGTACACTGTTTGCCCGATGTGCATATTCGTGTTACAAAAAATAATATAGTTCGTTATGTTAAAATGGCTATTTGTGGTCATCATAACGCATGGATTTTAACGTTTGACAAGTATATCAGTGAATGATATGTGCTACAAATTTTAGTACAATATATTTTTTATATAGTTGCTCTAATGTTCTAAACACTTTAGAACGTGAACGTGCGCGCGCGCGCGCGTGAGAGAAAAAGAGAGAGAGGGAGAGAGAGACTTGAAGAGTTATAATTGATTCAGATGCGATTTAGTGAACTCAAAGCTACTAAATATCGTATTAAAATCTCTCATCATAATATTTTCAGTTCTGTAAATTTACTAAGTGCATTAAAAAACACAGATAACAACAGGCAGACAAGAATTTTGTTAAATTTTTAGCGTCTAATGTTGGTTTCTAATCTGGATATTTTCTTTTTTCGATGTTTTGATTAATCTGTAAACTGACAGCACAGTTGTAAAACTCCAGTTTACCATATCCCTCTTCCAATTCTATTTTTTATATAACGCATCGTTGCTTAACTCACACAAATAATATTTTAGGAATTTTTTTACGTAATACGATCGCATTTCAATAGAACTCAATGGAAAGATAATCTGTTTAGAAACATTCGTTGGAGCTATCCAATTTGAACAGACAGTATTTCAGCGGCAACTAAACTGTTATCACTGTTGCACACCACTATAGAAAAATTATTCCGATTAGCGCTTCCACGCTTCTCATCTGACGATGAGCTGAGAAGCTTGAAAGCGCTAATCGGAATAATTTTTCTATTGTGGTATGCAACAGTGATAATTCTGTTTGTGATTATTACCACTAACACAACTTTCTTAATTAAACTAAACTATTATCATCTCATTATTCTGTTAAAGAAACCATTTCCGTTTGAGTCTGTAAAAGCAAATGTACACGATGTCGTCTTATAGGCCTATACTCCTGTACTTTCCAATTCCTTAATTTCAGTGCGCACCTAATTTTCAATGATAATTTTACTAACAAAAAAAACATACTAAGTTAATGGGAACGTTTCTCGAATAAATAGAGAATTGTCAAAACTACATCCATAATTGAGAGTACACAATTGTCAATATCGTACGCTCTGATTAAACTAATTTGCGTGACAAATAAAGTCATAGTTTGAGGACGGAGAAGTCGAAGATTTGTTTCAAACCTAAAGCTAGGAGTCGCCGACAAAAGCAGAAACTTTGTGTTGAGTTTTGATTTGCTGCCGTGAATATCTGAATTCCTTTTCTTGCTTTTTGTGTTACTTTTTATGTTACAAACACAATTTCCCTTTTAAAAAACCTTTCCCAAATCACGTTCCGTCTTCAAATTTCGTCATCTAACAACGTTTCTTGTTTTATGGAATACGAAGGATGGCTAAGCATGGAATTAAATTATATCCATTATTTACAACATCGAGCAACATCCGTGGCAGCGGCTTTGTGCCATGTCGAATACCAGGTGTGTTGCGGCGCGCCTTGTATTCCTTCTGCTAAAGGTTGTATTTCTTACGAACCTAAAGCCCCCCACAGACCTGCATATCCGGGCCCGTCAGAGGCCACAGGCCTGCGAGGAAACTGCCAATGTGTAGGTTTGACAGATGAAAGATCTGGGTTATCGCCTAAAACACGTGGCCTTTTGGACGGGTTGGAATTCTAGACCGTGAGGTGACGGATCAGATGTCACATCCGTCAGTCTGTGATCGAGAAAGCGAGATATATGTCACACGCAAGCCTCATTGCTTGTTTACATCACATGTTAATCTGTTATTTCCATCTGATTTTACTTTAATATTTTTTTTTTAATATGGATGAAGACAGACCGTTTTTTTCTGAACAAGGCATAACTCCAAGCCTCTGAACAAGGCATTGCTGTTGAGAATTTTAGATTCTCGAAACGATCTTCCTGTTACTAAAAATCTGAGTGTCGTAATTAGACTTTGTTCCACACTTACTGATTGTCTCAATATAGCGTTTTTTCTTTCCATTGAGGGGTTTCGGTAACTAAAGCAAGTAGTCAAAACTTCCGCTATTCATGAGGAGGTTATAAATTCTATAATCTTCAGCACGGAATCCCTTCAAAAATACTACGTCAGAAAAACTGTACTTTTTTTCAGATGCCACTAATTACTCCAAAACCTCCTCCTAGCACGTTTTTTCATACTCTCTTCCTCAATGACTCTTAATGCTAAAATAATACTCTGGCAATTTTTCCGCTCCGATTCATTACGACTCTCGCGTCTTGAAAACTGAAGCTAAATTAAAATTGCTGTCGCATCTGACCAGCGCTTGCAGCCTATATATGTGAGGGCAAAACAAGCAAGAGGCCCGGTCAATGATAGATCCGGCCTGTGACCCCGCACAGTCTGGATTCGCAGGTCTGTGGGGGGGGGGCTAAGCTAATGACAAATGCCATGCCACAGCAACAACGCCGATTATCGAACAGAAAAATTATTGAATACTATGAGTAGTGCAATATGAGTAGTCTGTGGCACTCCTCTCTCCTGTTATCTGGTTTCGAAAACATAAGAGGAGATAAACGACCGAAAGCAATCCATGAGAGAAGCTGGTATACTGTTCTTTCAACTGATCCTTATAAGTCCACATTGAGCATTAGACCTACGCCATATGTCGCAGTGAGAAAACATTCTCTCCCATGCTTCGGGTATCATCATGCTTCCATATTCCATCTCTTGTTTGGCCTAACTGCTTATCCCATCGCTTCATACACCTTTCAACTGATCGCAAGAACGTCATTTCCGCCAATCGAATATTCGTGACGTCTTTTGTTGTGAGTGTCCACGATTCACTACCGTACAACAGCACTCAAACCGCCATCGTTTTATAAAATTTCAGCTCTTTATTTTTCATATAACTAAAGTGTGATACATGTTCCATGTTCCGGGTTAACACAATTTTCGATCTAATTAGTGTATTAAAGATATCACTTTAATACAAGAAATATTTGCTATAGAAACATCGAAATAGCGACTAGATAACTGCACACTGTAAGGAATCAACCACCGCTTATAACGGTTAATCATATTAACATACAGTTTTTTAGAATGCTCTTTAGTTTCGGTTTCCGGGTGTTAGGTAGTGGCCAATAATTTTTTTCAGGCAGACATTGCGGCAGTCCGTCTTCAACAGTTGTGCACACTTTACTAGAACAATAGCGAATTCGCTGAATTTCGGAGAGCAATATGAAGGGTTTCATAAAATTCACATTTATACGATGTAACCCGTCCCCCCTTTTTTCTTTACTAACACCGTCCTCGCCCGCTTTTTATAGATTAATGTTCCTTATATCTAATTCTTCCTCGGCAAACGCTCTATAGAACGATGAAAGCCGCAAAGCCGCTTCAAAACCCGACCAGTGGTTCTCGTAATTAACCGGAACAGACAGACGCTTAGGCCCCTTTTACGCACTCGCGCGACAAGGTTTTCTGACGCGCAGCAAGGAGTGCCGCCAACTTCTGTATACGTTCTCTCACATTCATTTGGCACTGCTCTTGGAAGATGGATCCGGTCGTGTTGTATTTCGCGAATCGACAACGACGGAAAAGACGATGGGCTGTTCATCCCATCGATCGTAGTCGTTTTGTTGACGGGGCATTCCATATGGAAATTACGGGAACACGGAGAGACGTTTTTTAATTTTTTTCGAATGTCTGTGTCATCATTTGATGATCTGGTCAGTAAATGCCACAAATGATTCAATGAGACAGGATTTATTGCAGTAGTTGGCATTTATTCCACAAGAAATGTTGGCAGATAACGGACAGGTGACTCACGTAGACCCCTACATAAAATTAAATTTGACCTAAGAAAAAAGACTAAATAAAATTTAATCTAAGAATACAAGTGTAGTTGACTCTTTTTAATTGTCCGGCGTAGTGTGGCAGTGTACAAAAATAAGTATATTTACTGTTTATTTAATTGCTCAGTATTACCTGGTATTATTTTTATTACTGACTTTTTAGTCAATTTAGTAATTTCCACTCTAATAAACAGCGTGAAAACTGAAACACCATATTTAATCTAAAACAGAAGTCTTAAAAACGATTTCCAAGTGATAACAATATTGAACAAAACATTGCATTACTATAGTTAGACACAGTGAGAGCCAACTAATAGAAAAGTACATCCTTATTAATATATATAAATAATTATATATAATATATATATTATACATTATAAAAATAATATATTATATATAATAATATATACGGCTACAAAAATAATTTTTTAAACAATTTAAGTATTTTTTGTTTCGCATCGCATTTAAAGATGAAAAGAAAGTTGTTTTCTAAACATTTATTAAGTCATAAGATTAATTCAAAATTGTTTGGCATCAGTTTAATTAATAGTAACAATTAAATAATTTGAACAGAAATAAAAAAATAGTATTCTATATTTTCATCATAACATATTTCATTGTACAGAAACATTATTATTTTTGTGTCATTAAATATCACTATTTTAGTTAATCACAAATCTTTGTAAACAAAAACTAATGTGTGTTGTAAGAGAAGTAGGCTGTACTGAGGCCGTGGGAGCGGGCAGCAAGTATGCCGCGCGTTTGAATAAAAGCACCAAATTACACACATGTACTTACAACACGCGCGGCAAGAATTTCTGCCGCGCGTTCTCTAGGGTAGGGCAGCATGTTTTCCAGAACGCGCGACCATCGATGCGCGCGACATGACTTTGCTGCGCGTATGCACAAATAGCCTCACTTGCCTACGTTGTTTTACAAAACGCGCCGCAAAATGATGCGCAGCAGAAAACCTTGGGCGAGTGCATGAAAGGGGTCTTAGGCCCTACTATAGCCGACTTCTGTTATATAGGCCTACTATATAAAGAAGATAAATAATATACGTTATGCGGATGATACCGTCATATTCGCAGATAGCTTAGAGGGGCTGCAACAACTAATGAATAGAGTGACAGAAAGCAGCCTTCGATATGGTCTAGACATCAGTGTTAATAAAACGAAGCTAATGATTGCATCTAAGAACAAATTCACAAACTGCACCCTTAATATAAACCAAAGGCCAGTTGAACGTGTAAGCCAGTTTACATATATTATCTTGGTACTACTATAGTCAATGAACAAAGGGACCACTCTCAAGAAATAAAGAGCAGAATTGAAAAGGCAAGAGCAGTGTACACTAGAATGAGCAGTTTATTCAAAAGTCACGATTTAACAATAAACACAAAGATGATACTTCTACGCTGCTACGTATTCTCGGCCCTCTTCTACGGTGTAGAATCTTGGACTTTGACTGAAGCCACAACTAAGAAATTGGAATCTTTCGAAATGTGGCTCCACCGTGGAATACTGGTTGACGTTCTCAGAAAGATGAAGAAAGATAGGGAAGTTATTAACACAGTGAAGATAAGAAAACTTCAACTTCAGTATCTGGAACATCTCAAGAGAAATGAACAGAGATTTTACCTATTGCAGTCCATACTACAGGGAAAAGCACTTGGAAAGAGAGGAGTTGTACGACCGAGACTATAACGGCTGAGAAATTTAAGGACCTAATTTGGCATGAATACAACTGACTTATTCCGTACAGGGGTTCAGAAAGTTAAAATAGCTTGTACGATATTCAACATCCGAAACAGATAGGAATTATCAGAAGAAGAAGAAGAAGAAGATATAACGAAGGAACCTCTGCGCTGTCAATAAAACGACGATACCTCCTAAAAATATACGTACAACTTATATAATGTACAAGAACTTATTACCTTAATCAGACACTTTGATAAGAATTACGTGTCGGATAATTTATTTTTAATAATTAAATTATTGGTTAAAATAAAATAGTTCGTTAATCGCAAATATACTGCAAAGTGTAATTTAAAAACGCATAAGGGGGGCTATTTTTCACAGAGAGATACTATGCTGTCACGACTTTTTCTAGAACATCTTTGATCAGTATTCTTCTATACATTGTTCTGTTACAACTTTTACTGTTTACCCACTAAAGCATTCGGACGGCCGATTTTTCTTCTTTTTTTTTCGCCATCGTCACTGCTCCGCTCTCTGACGTCATAGATTAATGTATCGTACACCTGAACCTTCCACGTCTAATACTCTACAGAATGTCCACACTGTGGGTCTCGAGATTGGTCTGAACAAACCG
This sequence comes from Magicicada septendecula, assembly GCA_034769895.1. Classification (NCBI taxonomy): domain Eukaryota; kingdom Metazoa; phylum Arthropoda; class Insecta; order Hemiptera; family Cicadidae; genus Magicicada; species Magicicada septendecula. The sequence goes on from CM068376.1 coordinate 207,675,123, forward strand.
ACCGACGCCTACCGCGGCGCTAAATAAATGAATCAAATCCAAAGCCAGATTAAACTCAAGTCGTGAAAAAAAAAACTGAGCCTTTTACCGAATTGCGGTTACAGTGCAGGACAAGCTGAGTGATTTTCTGAAGTAATAAATAATGAATTACTCGGACAAGGAACCAAGCTTAACTTACCGAGTAGGCCTAATAATGTGTAAAAATAATTTAAGGTTCAAAACGTTCAAACTCGGATAATTTTTGACTTGAGGAAATGACAAAAATCCAAATAGAGAAAAATTTAATAACCTACAAAAAACGCTTCCGAAACATGCTATCTACATTTTTCAAGTCATCAATATTTTTAAAATAATTCTTAAAAGTCAAGACAGTAAAATACAAATTTTTATGAGGTACAAAAATACCCCGTTTTCAAAACCCTCCATATTGAAAAGCTATACCAATTAAATTTCCACCTAGCAATACTAACATATAGTTCTACATGTATAAGCTAAATTAAGTGTAATCAGTGTTCATTATCATTCAATCTATAAATAAAACTATACTAAACAAGACCATGTTAATTAACAATTATATGTAAAATAGGTTGTGTGTGAAAATAATATGTTAGGTTGATGCAACATAAACATTACATGAAAATGAAGTTATAATAAATTACACTTTGTTACCCAACGGCAAGCAGAAGCAGGGAGTGTTACCAGCTGAATTTTGGCAATAAAAATAAAAACATCCGCATTGTGCAAAACCTTGGAAAGTCTAGGATGCAAGAGCGAATAACTTTAAGACCTATTTAGAAATGAGTACACTGAACCAAGACAGAGGGCGTCGAATGCACGTAAATAAAAGGATCGTAAAAATACGTTTACCCTTCATGTAAACATTTATCCAACGTAACAGTCAACTTGAATGGGGATGCAATGACAAAGAAAGTGACATTCCACCTTAACATTAAAATTAAATAACGTGACAGTTACAGCTGCAAGCAATAAAATTAGTAGTCAGCGAATTCGTTGGAGAAATCGTTAACGATGGTTGGAGAAAAATGCGCTCTAAGGAGTAAGAAAAGCTACCAGTGACCAATAAAATGGTACAAAGTCCCGGTAAACGAAGGAGAAATTTTCAAAAATACTGCTATCAGAAATGAAAGAGGGATTTTTTTTACCCAATTGGTCAAAGAGTGTACGAATGTGATAAGTAGAAGGAAAATCGAATAGACGGAAAGCGAGTACGGAAACTCTTTCAGTGAGAATCTAACTGTCTAAGACAAGAAGTCAAAGTGTGGAGGTAGAACTTTCGGGAATATACAGTCGAAAGTCCAAGTGTCGGATCGTCTCATTGTATACAGATGTCGCGATGGTGTGAGAGAATTCGCGAGAATATACAACCATCCAGAGCACTTTTGGAGACGACATGGCAAGAAGTATGATATGGTTCTCCATGCCGATGAGGGAAATCATCTTCATGAAAAGATATGAATATCATCGGCTAATCCAAACGAAGAATGACAACCATTAAATATATCTTCTATGTAAATTACACTTATAGTAAGTAGGTAATGATATATAAAAGAATTCACAAAAAACTCCAGAAGGTACGTTTAGCAGAGCAAAAGACAGTAATTATACCTTCAAAAACATAATACTTCATCAATGACACGGGAATAAAATAAGTAAGGAAAAAATAATACATCTTCATGCTTAAAGAATAATATTTATAACTGTTATATATATTACAACGATAAATATCATATATAATTTATTTTGTGGAGCCCCTTCGTTCGTGGGGTGCAACAATTATACTACGTTACAACTTTATGTATTATATAACGATACCTTTTATGTATGCAGGTTGTATAGCGATGCCAGGTGTAACTATAATAAGAGTAGTAGATTTATGAGTAGTCAAAATTTCACGTTTATTGTTTTAACAAGCATTATAAATAATAAACATTGTTAATAATCTCCGATCAAGATATCACTCATTATTAAGTGTTTATCTCTTAAGCTATACGGTGTTACACACATTTAAAACACTCTTACATCTAGACATGTTAATAATCTTAATCTAGACATTTATTCAATGTGATTTACTAAAACAAAATAAAATTTAAATGTAATTTTAATTGAATTCATTTACTCAGATCTGACCTCAGCTTGCTCAGTCTATACCAATATTTTTTAAAAATTAAATTCAAAATTATATTATTTACGCTTAGACTGGCATTTGTTTCATATTAAAAATTTAAATTATTCTTTGCTACAAAATGCAAATATCAAATCATTTCAATTATTTTACTTTGATAAAAAATATACTATCTCGAAATTAAACTCTTTTTTTTCTATATTTCTCTATATGCGATCGCTCATTCTTACGACTAAAACATTTACCTAAGACTCTATTACATTATTTCTAATTATAAACTTTTTTTGTTTTAATTCATTGTCTTTTTATATAGTCCTTATGAGCTCTTTTAAAAGAATCAGTTATAAATGCATTATGCATGTCACCTCAGTTTTGATGACCTTACGACTTATTGACGGGGCCCAGCGTTGTCCAGAGTTGGGTCTCCGTTACACCTGGCTTGGCGTGGTCCTGGATATGTCCAGAGTCCAGCGTCGTTCTCCAGTAGGGTGTTGTCCGTCCCAGAGAATTACTATCTGCTGCGAGGTGGATCTCGTACGGCTGTTAGGCGTTTCAAAAGCATCTCCTAACGTCTAGCATCTCGTGTCGCTCTTGTAGCTTCTCTGTTGATACTCTTGCTGACTTAAACGGTCCCGGTACTCTGCGTTTCCCGTAATATTGTAAACATAATTACTGAACGTCTTTATTCGTTCATAGATGAGACTTATAACAAAATAAACTGTTCTGACGACGGACAGCGTGTCCGACTGCAACTGTGTTTTGAAAAGAAGAGAAGGGTTTCCAGTCGAACCCTTAATTTATACCCTCTCGAGATTCCGCACCTGTTGGTTCCAAAATTATCCTGTCGAGACCTGCAGATCACATGCTAGCCCCCACTCCCGAACCTTTTCATATATTTGCAATTTTTTGCAAATGGCAATGTTTTGTACGGAATCGAGATAGCACAAATCATAGCTAATTTGATTAAGCACTCACTGTATTAATTTGAGCGTTTTAGTGTAATTTGCGTATTTTTGGCACATTTATTTCGCACTGACTTCGCGTAGTGTGTCCTATTAACGTCATTTTCTTACTGTGGATAACTATAAAATTTACACACACTTTGGTGCCTTTTCTTTGTTTATACACTAATTAGTTTTCACACAGTGAATTAAAATAATTATTTTAGTAATTACTTGGGGAGGGTAGCTGAGATTCCTGTCTGTACATGCATCACTAACACGCACAAGATACACGCGTAACATACATACAATCGAGCAGGTGTTCTTTGCCTGTTGGAACAGGTTAATTTCTCCCCTAGTATAATAATGAAACATTTTTACAATCCCAGACCTGTCCATTTACCCCAAACTTATAATAATTTTACAAATTTTATATTTATTTAAATCAATGCTTAATACAGCATATGGCTGTATCGTTGCAATATGTAAAGTTACTTAGTTTGCACAGACGATAAATTTACAATTTTTGGAGCTACGTGAATTATATCTGTTGTAGCCTACATCAATTAATGAACCTAAAGGATTTATTCTGTGACAAATCACGCACCTCTTGTAAATTATGCATCGTACAGATGTATGTAGTTTATCATTATATGTGATTCAACAACTGTGATTAATTTCATACTCATTTTTGCATTCCTGTAAATCATATATAAATTTTATGTAGTGAATCATTCACTACTGGCGCCCACACAATAACAACATACATGAAACTTGGAGCAAAACTTAAAAAAAAACATGATAACCTTTCGGGGTAGACGCTGACGCTAACTGAAGGTAATTTAACAGCCTTCAACACTGAATAGTACTTTTTGACTGAAAAGAGTCAGGGATCGACCTAACTCTAAAATAAGCCCACATTTTTGGTAGATAATGGAAGAGTGCGCAGAATTAACAGACAAACCAAACGAAAGACAGTAATATATACTACAAAATCTTGTTAACACGTCTTTAAAAAATTAATATTTATCAAAGAATTTGCTAAAAATGTACATGCATTAAATCAAATTTTTACTACAGGGAGCAATATTTAAGCGACTGTAACAAAGCTGAATTTTATAGGACAGAGTTGGAAAATAAATACAATTAAAGCTCTTTTTATAAGCATAAACATTATTTTGCTTTTTGCTTTTAATATTTGTGGCCTACTTAGCGATAAATCGCCCACTACAGATCAATGTTAATGGAGGTCTGTGACAAAAAATTAAAAAAAAATAAAACTGAAGTTAATTTCGGAAGGTGCGGTGACACTTTTAGACCAAAGTTATTATACGAAAACGAACGTCAAATCAAGTTTTCGGTGAGGGCTGAAAAAACGTACAACCTTTAACAAGCTCTATACCTCTGTCAGTTCGTAGACCGATAGGAAAGTTTCAAAATGTAGATAATTTTATTGCCTACAAAAACGTTTTAAAACTTCCCGGGTATACATTATACTTTTCACGTTATTTGCAAAAAACAGGTTCTTACCGGTTACACCCTCCCCTTCATAAAAATGTCAGCCACTGACTGAGGATTCTTACAATTTAAAACCTTCCACACATAAGCAAATATAAAAAAGTGCTGACTAACATTAAAATGTTATGCTATTATAAAAAATTAAATACCATAATGAAAATACCCCAGCAGTGACGATTTGTATTACTAAGGGTTGCCAAGCTTCGTGCAGCAAAGCATTAGAGACCTATCAGGCAATCTTCCTTAATACATTAAGTAAATAAGAAGAGGGACAGGGACAGGGGGAGAAGAAGGGAAATGAAAAGAGAACGAAAAGGAGAAAGAAAAAGAAGAAGAAAACTAAGAAAAAAGACGAAAAATATAAGTAAAAAGAAGCTAATGTCTTAAACATGAAGACCTTTAATAAAAACATGAAAAAGAATTGAAAAAACAGCAGACCATGAGAACAACGACAAACATGAGAATCGTTATTTTTATTTTACTTATAATAAATGTTTTAAATGAAGTGAGGTGCTAAAAGGAATACTGTCAACTATTTAGGCTTTTGTCTTCTGTTAAGGCTCCTGTATATTCAGTCTTCCGTGGCACGCTAAATTCCGCCGCGAAAGATTAATGTTAGGAGTACGTTGAAGCTCCGCGTTCACACAACTCCATGTTTTGTTACATCTTCTTTATGCACATAAACAAACGTTTTTTGTTTATGTCTAGCGTACGCCGGCTGGATCGGTATATATTTACTATACCTCCGCTTAGGTCCTGTTCATTAAGCTGCTGTTTACTGTTAACCAGTGACAACCTAAGTTTCATTGTTGAGGGTCAAAACGTACACTACATTTGGATTTCAAAACCACACGCACAAAAACTATGTAGGTATAATGTTATCGGATACACTGACTTACCGGTTTTGTGACCAAAATATTAATTAATGTTTTGGGCAGCTACACTTGATTAATATAAAATAATATAGGTTATAATGGTATCGTATACAGTGTCGTATCTCATTCTCACACGACGTCTTGCAAGCACAGTGTATATCGTTATAGTTATCTACAAGAGATCAGCCAATTCATGTCGCTATAAATAACACTCACTATACCCAATATGAAGTTTAAAAACTACAGTCCTTCGTACCTTTAGAGTGTATAGGCTTTGTACTAGATGAACGCACAAAAAAATTTCATCTAGCTGTTGAAACTAAACACGTTTCACAGTAAAGAAAAAAATAATTTAAAATATTCATTTATAATAAAAATTCCTTTAATCGCAATACTAAGTGACTGCAGCACACTATATTTGTTAAGAAAATACGATTTTAATTTTTTTATGCCGGAACAGTAAACAAACTACAGTATTCATCATAAAAATACGTTTTAATTTTCTTTTATCGCAACACTAAAAACGCTACGGTATTACTGCATTTATCATGAAAATTAATTGTTATTTCAGGTTAATTTTGTTATGAAAATGCATCACTCATATTATATTAACTCCTCAAAATAGCCCATTATTTCTGTTTTCTGCACTTTGATTTATACAGGATAATTTTTGTACTGACTGTCCAACTGAAAACTAACCGACTTGGAATCGACTGAAGCAATATCTGTGAAGTTAACTGAACTACAGGTAGTGTTCACTGCTTGTCAGAAGGCGGATTTATGCCGTCACCAGTGTTCTCAAAACTGTCTCAGTTTTCGTAACAATGTTCACCTTCTCGTCCGTCCATTGTCGTTGCTACTCTGACAAACTGATTCACTTTCATAATCAATATTTTCTTATTAATTATAAAAAATATGGTCACTGACACAGAAATGTAACGATATCATTACAAACGATATTATTCTGCATTACAAAGTATAGCTGACCAAATACTAAGTACGTTCTGCTCACTATTACCGGTATGTCATTATATTCGATGTCACTGTATTCGATTTCTACTGTACAGCGTCCTAGCTCTTCATCGTCATTCCGTCCTTAGATGCCTTGCCTTCCAGAACGTCGGGATAAAGGCATTGTGTCTTGTGATATGTTTTACACATTTAATTTCTCCCCCTTACTACATTTAAAATTGGTTTCCTCTCAGCTCAACTGTTCAAGACATTTTCCACTATATCCATATTTCACAAATTACTACTGCGTCCAGATGGATCTTCGACTGGTTCTCAAATACACAACACTTCTTTCCATAAAATAATGTAGTCTACACCAACTTTTATTTTATCTATTTATCTATGTATGGTATGTATATATATGCATGTACACACACGCATATGCATATGGATTGCAATCACCTTCTATCCTACCAGGGATTAAGCACTCTGTCTGTTCCGACTTCAAAAGTTACATAGGCCTATCTGATCCAACCTTTCCGAGGTCTTTCGACACTTCTTCGGCTTACAGACTTGGGATTCTATTAGTTGTTCTATTACTCCCTCTATATTTTGTCATTCATCATAAGTTAACACCTTAGCGGTTCATGGGAATACAAAATGATTTCGATTAATTTTCCCCTGTCTTTGTATAATATCTGTGACATGCTTTGTTAAACACAAGTCTTCATAAACAATTTTCATTCTCCGCTACACGTGAATTCAGATTGGACATTTTGTTTTTGTAATTAACAACTTGAGCGATGTGTGGGCGTTGCATGTGTGTGTGTGTTTTTTTTTAATAGTACATGGAAACGCTTGGTAGCAATACAAATAAAGACTGGAAGTTGTATTAATGACCAGGATTAAGTTTGCAGGGAACACCTGCTCGTTGCGCGGATCTCCATCAATCATTTATACACACGTTGTGTCCGGCTCACGTGTTGTCGTACTGTAATGTATTGTATAATAAAAATAAAACTAACTGAGTAATAATAATGAACGGTTCTACCTTCGTGTCGGATTAAACGCTTTCATGGCGTTCACCTACGTATGATATTTTCATACAACGTTAGTAACAAAACTGACGCCACGTACGATACTCAACCCTGTGTCGATGATAACTATGTAGCTTGTTCAACATGTGACATTTATATTTTATTATATAATGCGTCTTATTTTATTATATGTATATATATATATACATAAAATAAAGTAATAATAATAATAAAAATAATAATAATAATAATAAAAGTATTTTATCGACAAACAAATAAGAACAGAATACAAAAATTATTCTTAAAACTACAACACAATACACCTGGTCAAAAGACCGTACGAGGAATTGCATACTAATTAATACATTTCTGGACAGAAGAATGATTACAAAAGAAACCACATGCGCTGTACAGCTTTAAGAAGTAGTATAATGTATGCTGAACTGAGTCTGCATAAAAACAATTAAGTAAACCTTTTAGTCTTAATCAATTCGGCTTAAAAAAAAAACACATCAAAGACTGATCTAATCATAAATAACGCTACGTATCTGCACTAGTTACGGCAGCTTCAGAGATGACTGGTGAAACAGTTGTCAGGAAAATAAAATCATTTGTAGAACTTACCAAGTGTTTTTTTTATTAAATTCAAGTATAAGTAAAATGTTCTACCAACAATATTGTTACGACATTACAGAACAGTCTACGTGTTTATCGAATGTTCCAGTGGAATCCGTCTGTAATGTGTGTGCGTACGTGATTCTCAACGCATTAGCTAGATTGTGACAGAAGCCGCACGCACTATGTCAAGGCCGCAATGAATTACGCTCTAATGTTTTCCTTTATTGTTAATGCGTAGTATGGAATATTCTGGTATTTCGGCGGGGTATAGATACAAGTACTCAGCAACGTTCATTTCCGTTTGAGTTGCGAGTTATTGTCGGGCGATTACTCTGTGCGTTCAAGTGGTTATTAGTGAAAAGTAATTACTGTGGCGAAGTGTTAATTGTTTTATAATTGTGCGAGACAATTGTAATACAATTGTGTTTTATATTAGTTGACATTTTTATTGCGTGTGAAGAATTTTTATTTGATTTGTTGTAAGAGACTATCGTGTTTATTACAAACTGTTTTATTGTGATAATTAAAGCTGGTGATTAGTGACTAATTAAGTATTTTGTTTTCCACTGTACCATACGACGATCAAGTAGACCGTCGTAACAATATTCAGCTAGTAACATAGAATTTTTACCATTTAGCAAGTCTTTCGCCTCTTCGACACTTAAAACAATTTTTTTTCAATATTTTATACGGTATTCTTTTAATATTGAACAATTACAGACGAAATGAGTAATATCCTCCCATTATTTACTATTGCACAAAGTACATAATTTGGACGGAAATGTGTAAGAACATTATTCAGTGCAACAGTTCTGCTCTGGCTGTAAATAACCAATTTATTAAGAAAGTATTAAAAATACTATGTACATATTCTAGACCTAAATTGAGCTCTTTATACACTAATCGTTTCTGACTATTCCTAACTTGTAATTTATACTTATCCAAATAGTGATTCTTCAATTTTTCAATAGCAGCGTTGTTCTGAAATTTAATTTAATTTAATTTATTTTGAATCTGATAATTTATTTTAAATTTAATCTGTATTCTGAAAACGGTACATTTCTGTTTCAACTAAGTTACTTAATTTCCTCCAATTTGTTGTAGAAATATACTTTTCTTTTAATTATGTCTTGCAACAAAATCTTTGGATACCGATATCTGAAGATAGATGTAAGGTCCGATCAATATATTTCAAACGCAATGATAGCGTTGCAGAAATGTAGGAAACAGACGTGTCTCTAAATACAAACATAATAATCCGGAGAATTTCTGGGAAAATTAAAAACCTGTTTTCATGATGAAACATGGAAACCCATCAATAGCTCTATACATTTTATATCCCCAAACTTGTCAACATAGTACAATATCGCTTTACATTGTGCGACACAGCATTAATATTTTACGTTTTGCAGAAAACTGAATGTTTCTATTACACATTACATTACTGAAGGGATTTATGGCATATTTAGCTTTTGAAGACTAATCCTGTAAATGTGCATTTGAAGACACTGATATTGTAAAATGTTCTACCAAATACTAGTAATTATTAACTACTTCAATCCGTTTACCTTTTAAAAAAACGTTTTTCGTATGTCGCAGGCTTTCCTCCATTTATGAATACCAGATTTTAGGATATGTTCAAGTTTACAAATAGATTCCATTTCCTACATTATTCCTTTAAATTATTTATCATATACTGTAGTGCAAGTTTGTCCGTACCAATAAGAACAACATCGTCTGCAAACGCCATTGAATAAGAACAATATTCACGCCACTGACCCAATAAGTCCACCATCCAAATAAGCTGCAGTATCGTTCATGAATAAAGTAAATGAAAGAGGACTCAAAGTACAACCTTATTTCACGCCCATAGTAGTTACAAAACTTTCAGATAGCCCATGTTTATTCCAAACTAATGTCTATTAATGATAATATAAAATATACAACCAAATATATATTATGGAAATATAACTCACAAACTAAAAAAATATTTAAAGACACAAATTTAAAAATATCTCATAACAGAGCTAATATAGTTTTGAATCAAATAGAACCTAACACTAAATCCAATATTCACAATACAAATGGAATATACACAATAGAATGCCCAGATTGCAATACATTTTACATAGGCAAAACAAAGAAAAAACTACAGGATAGATTCCTTCAGCACCGTAATGCATATTTGAAACAAATATTTACGAATCTAATTTAGCCGCCACGCCTTGTATAAATAATAATCACTCAAAAATTTCTGGATACTCAAAATATGAAGTTAATTAAAAATACACAAAAAGGTCAAAAAATGAATATGTGGGAAAATCTTAATATTTACAAACACAATAACAATAATTTTCTAATTAAAGAGCAATCTCAAATAAAAACAAAACAAGATGATCTATTTAAAATTATAAATTCTTTAAAATAAAAATAAATAGGCTTACATAAATAAATCTGAAATATTTCCAATATAACCGACAAAACAGCTGATTAAGTAAATAAACATGAAAAAATCAATAGTTGAATTCGACTTAAATCGATTATTCGTTCGTTTTTGTAATACTGAAATCGTATCATTTCTATTACTGTTAATTCATTTATAACCTCTGAATATACTGAATCTACCAGTGAAACGTACGTCAGTATAATTAAAATAATATCAACAACTTGTAGAGTTACTTATAAAGAAATACATACATATATATTCGTAATGAATAATTGAAAAACTCATATAAAAACCGCTAATGATACAGATTTATTCTATGAAACGGGCATCAGTTTGAAATACAACAATACAAAAATAACCAAAATACTTGCAGACGTAATTATGATTTGGTAACATAATAATATTAACATATTTATATATATAATAATTTATTCTTCACAGGCTTACAGTCAAAACGCTGTTTCTGGATTCGTCCCATGACCAAGTCTCCATTTCCTCCGATGTGTCGCTTTGTCTTCCATGATACTCTTGACTCCCACGCCCTCTCGTATAACCACATTTCTCAATTTCTCAATCTATCCAGTAGAATACAACCTTTTCGAAAAAAAAATCTGAGACCTGAATTGATCTTTCCTGTTTCCCAGTCAATGCCTGACCGTCACATCCATTAGGCCACACAACAGGAAAGTTTGGCCATAATCTTATAAAATATCACCTTTGTGTCTTTCATAAACTTATGCTTTAGTGTTCTGCGATAGTTCCGCATATTAATCAAAGTTGTTGAACTTTTTTGTCGACATCTCTAGCACAGTCAGAACTAAGATCCTTTCCAAGATAATTAATATGGTTAATCTGTTTAAATATTCTATTGCCGATGACTGGTCGCTATATCGGTCCATCCGCTAAATGTTATATCAGTCAGGTTCGGTCCATTTGAAGACCATTACTTTCGTTTTCGGTATCTATATGACAAATTGTACTCAGTGAGTAACCTATGGAACATATGGATTCCAATATTACAATTATATAATTTATATTACACATTACAAAATTAACACGTTCATATACGATTCGGGTGTACTTCACAATTTGCCGCTGATGGACAACATCGACGGGGCACGGTCATCGCCAACGATTGCATGTAAATTTTCAGCGAAAATGTTTAATCCATGCATTTCTATTCAAGACACGTTTTACAATATACAGCACGTTGCCTGTAACGACAGTTTAATACCCAAGTAATATTTCGACAAACGCTTTCTGCATTTAGCTTCTGTTTTAGTTCTCACTGTTTCTATCACGTCGATACTATGCAAAACGAAAAGGCGCTGAATGAAGTTAATTGGTGTAAAATATGAATCGCAACCCAGGTTGACATAACGATAACAGTAGTGAGTATGTATATGTATGTATGTGTAGTTGTATCTTAGTGTTATATAATGTGTGTACCTGGGACTCACAACAATATAGCCTATGTAAGTACAATAAGTTACTCTATACAACTCAACAACACTTTTAATATCACAGAACGTGTGAAATAATCAATTACAATTACGCTACTTTGTGTTGGAAACCCCGTAATGGATTGATTCTTCTCAGTGTCAGTACTAACATCCAGTGCTGATATAATACGACCTAAAAATTTGATCTCGGATTTTCCAAACTCGCACTTCTCATAGTTTAACACCAAGTTTGCCTGGCGAAGTTTGCTGAACACTATATCGAGGTGTTTTAGGTGTTCTTCAAAAGACTTCGATGTTACCAGGATATCGTCGACGAACACACTGACAAAATCCTCCACCTCCGGTCCAAGTGCCAATTCCAAACATCTCACCATGGCTGCGAGTCTGGTAACTAACCCGAATGGGACTACCATACATTGATAGCACTTGTTCTTGCATAACAACGCCGTAAATTTTCTACTATCTTCTGTTAACGGTATCTGCCAAAATCCACTTTTCAGGTCTAAACGTGACATATACGTACTTAACACCTTGCGTTTTGTAATAAGTTTTCTGCATTGGGCACACAATCAAAACATTTCTGTGTGATCCCATTTAAATTCCGCATCTCTAAGCATATTCTTATCTGATTATTTTTCTTTTTAACTATAACCATGGGATTTAGGAAATTACTGTTAGAACGTTCAATGCTGTTATTGTCTAACATTTTTCTTAATTTCTTCGTAAACAAGTTTTTGATAGTGTAGCGGAATTGGATATGTTTTACGTACGAATTTATATTCATCAGTTACTTTAATTTCATGTGTGTATACATTAGAAGTTGTGTGGTTATTTTCAAATGTTGTCGTATGTTTACTTATCAGATTGTTTAACTTATCTCGCTGATCCGAGGTTAATTCATCTGTACTGTTATTATTGTGATTATTATTGTTATTGTTGTGCATCACCTTAGTTGTTGGTTTGTTTATTCGGACGTATTTCGCCTCTGATTCATTTTCAATGTCAATATGACCTAACTGTACATTATAGTCCTTATTATTAATCGTACATATAAATTTATTATTTTTTTTTAAATCAATAATTGCGTTTATTTTTGTAAGAGTGTCCGTCCCTATAATTACATCATAAATTAAGTTCTTAACAACTAACACAGGCGTTTCCAGCTCCATACCTTGATATGAAATGATTATATATGCTTGTTTATTTACTTTCTCTAAGTCATCAATAGCCGTCTTAATTATAGTATTGTTTATAGGTGGGATCGGTACATTTTTAAAATGCACCATGTTTTTGTTTATAAAATTCTCACTAATCAACGATATTTGTGCACCATTGTCGATGAATACATTACGTACACAATTGTTTATTCTAGCTCTTAACACACTACATTTATCTGCTAACTTATCACTACCTTTGGGTACATTATTTACATCGTCATTACAGTCATTTGCCAGCTCACTGCGTATATCATTTGGGTATACGCCAAACAGTAGTTCTGTTGATCTTTATCCATGTTAACACTGGATTTACGATTCTGACTGTTGTATGTTTTCTTTGTTTTGCACGGACACTGCTTAGCTTCAGCAATGGACGCGACTTAATGTTTACTGTATTTTGACGAGTTTTGTTTGCGATCTGTTTTTTCCAATGTTTATTTTTATCGACAGTATGTTGTTGTGTTTTCCCGGAGTGTATAGGTTTATGTTTATTGTAACTTTCAATATTACCATCAACATTTTCCCATTTTGTGAGCAGTAATAGTGGGTTTTCCAATGTTTGAATCTCCTGTGTATGTTGAGTTACACATCTTGTAAGTGTTCTTCCCTGCTGCTACTTGTATCACTCTGCTGAAGTGATGGGCCAGCTTGTTGACAATTTCCGCCTCCGACATCTCAGGTTCTAGGTGATTTGCCTTAGCGACCAGCTGAATAAGGTATTTCTCCTTTGTACCCTTACTTGGTAAATATTTACCGAACTCCAGCTGCACACGTACCTTACGCTGGATTTCCTCGTTCCAGTAATTATGTTCACACTGCTTAAGAAATTGTATGGAGTTTTCACTTTCGTTCCCATAAAATTTTGTTTGGGTATTCATATCGTCTGCAGTTTTATACAGATATGTGATTTGGTTAGCGGGTGTTGTGGTTTGCTGTATCCTACTCATTTGTTGTTCTAAATAGTATAATTTTTGTTCTTGACTATTCATGAATTCGTTTATCGTGTATGTCTGAGATTGAACACGTTCTCCTACCGATAGTACTCTCGTCTCGCATTCGCTTTTCCGCGAGTTACTGATTTCTAGCGCAGTTTCAAAATTAGCACGAATCGATTCTATTTTTTCTGAAATTTTCTTTTCTGCTGCCTCGATAAATGCTCTATTTTGTTTATTTTGTTCGTGCACCGCGGCGAATATTTTTTTATTCTCATCATGGATATTTTTATTTTGTTGTCTAGTGTCGTCGCATATCGCTTGAATGTTTTTATTGTTTTCTTCGCGAACGGATTGTAAATTGTCTTGTAAACTTTGCATGTTTTTATTATTGCTATCTTGAATCGATTGTATGTTTGCTAATATAGTACCGAGTGTTGCTGATAGATCAGCTGATTGTTGCGGTTGTTCTGCCATTGTTAGCTAACGCTAATTACCCCAAACCAAAGTTTATCTTAGTGTCTTACGCACCGAAATACTTATTCTTATATTATTATGTTTATGTATATTACGTCCCTATATATTTCTGTAGTGCACTGTAGTTGTCAGATATCAAATAAATTCAATGTCCACAAATACTTAATCTAACATGTACATATAAATTTAACAATTCAACTCCAGATAACTACCCTAGTAAATATTATTATACACTTCTAAATGTAATATAGTCTTTCAGATAATATGCAAAATATACACAGTATACACTCTCTGTTAAGACACAAGTTATAACTCAGTTCAATTTCAATCAGTTTCAAAATATTACAAATTATATACAACATACACTAATTCGTGCCAACCACGTTGACGGCGCCAAAACTATCTATGCAACGAAACAAATTGAGGATGCATAGACGTGTATTAGAATTAATAATATATAACAGAGTCTCTATAAGGGTGACGACATTCCAAGATCTTAGCTACGAGATACCCGTATGCTAGATCAAGGGGTTATTAGAACGCAGAGCTGAGTTATTTGAAGATCAAATAGTGCTAACTCGCGGTAGTCAATATTTCCGCTTAGGGCAGTTGTATTCATTCGGAGTACACCTGTACGAACAAGTGGACACATTAAGATTGCCGGAAGACGTACGTTAAACACACCGCTTTAAATAATAACTAATTAACCCACATTTATCGAACCTGAGATTTGTAAATGAAAACCATATCGGGCAGACAAACGGCGTGCGTGAGTGAATCGCGGGTGTCAGCGCGTCAGCGGAGCCAGTGGACAACGTGAACGTAGCAGCCTACAACCGTATGACAAAAGGAATTCTTCGATCAAGTAAAATAAACAACTGTTCAAATAAACGTTTATTAATAATTAAAGACAATATATTTTAATATATAATTTGTGTAAAAGAATTTAAAGACATGATTTAAATTTGTTTTAGTTTAATAAATGCCTACCTCCAGAACATGTCTGTAACGTCATAAGGTGCGTAATAGCGTCTTCGTATATTTAAAATGACTCTTTCTGTATTGTTTAATTGCAATATATATATATATATATATATATATATATATATATTTCAATAAAACAAATTGCTGGGAAAGTCATTTTAGAAATGACTAGACGCTATTATGCAATTTATGACGTTATAGACATGTTTTAAATTGATATTGTTCAAATTTTGTAAAGTAGCTGTAAGATTTGAAATAAGAGATGAGTAATTATGTGTTATTTTCAAAATGCCCATAAACTTATTCTCTCTCATTCAAGTGCAAGTTTTGTGCGCGAGTGCGCGTGTTATTCGTGTTTTTCTGAATAACTCCTATAATAATTAACGTATCGAAATGAAACTTGGAGAGCGTATGCGTCATATATAGCGCTACATTTTTCATATGTTATAAACTCAGAACATATAATTATAATATGTATTTTTAACTGAATTCACTTTTCTATAAAAGCCTTAGGTCTATCTGCAGAAAAGTCATAAAACTTTTAGATAAAATCTATACAAGATTTTGCAGACTCTGAGATTGTCGTACACGAATCTGCACTATCGAGGTAGAAATCTGTGACGTTTTCTAATCTTTAACCAATCAGGAGCTTCAATTTTAATTTGCGATGTGGGCTGGTAAAGAAAACTTCGGTCAGTCTTCGTCCACAGCTCGTCCTATTCAGACTACTCTCTGTGCTAGTTCTTCGCGACAGTACACGTTTGCAGTATAAGTGACGACCGTCCTAGATTTTAGCTACGAGTTACCCGTAGGCTAAAACAAGGGTATTAGACGTAGAACCAAGTATTTGAAGATCTATTAGTGCTAATTCGCGATAGTCAAGATTTTTCCGCTTAGGGGTAGTTGTACTCAACCGGAGTACAACAATATGAACGCGTGAACACTTTAGATAGCCGGAAGGTGTAAGCTCAATACACTGCAATTTAAATAATAACCAATAACCCACTTATCGAACCTGAGATTGTAAATATAAGAGCCATATCAATCAGGTAAACGGCGTGCGTGTGTGATTCGCGTGTGACTGCAGCGGCGAGACCAGAGGTAGACGTTAACCCAGCGGAGCCAACGGACAACGTTAACGCAGCTTCCAGTCGGACTCCAAGTAGGAATTCGACAATCAAGTAACATCGACGA
This sequence comes from Magicicada septendecula, assembly GCA_034769895.1. NCBI lineage: Eukaryota > Metazoa > Arthropoda > Insecta > Hemiptera > Cicadidae > Magicicada > Magicicada septendecula. The sequence goes on from CM068376.1 coordinate 207,691,919, forward strand.
TTGTTCAGATAAACATTCATTTGAATTCAAAAACAATATAAAATTAATAAATAATTTATGTAAAAAATGTACAGACAAGATTTAAAGTTGTTTTTAGTTTAATAAATTCCTATCTCCAGATAAAAGACTCCGTTTATGTTATTAGTTCTATTACACATCTATGCAATCCTTCATTTGTTACGTAGCTACACACACACACACACACACACACACACACACACACACACACAAAATGGACATTCTAATTATAATTAGAGGTTGCAAGTTTGAACACTGTAAAGTAGTGGATAAGGAACGTTGTGAAAAATGTTAGTTTCAAGTGTTTTTAGACGTGTAAAGCAACTTTATGTGTAATGAAATAGTGCATAATGAAACTTAGTCGCGTGTGCAGTTCGCGTTGCGAGGGCATGTAATTATTTTATGGGATACTCTTAAAAAATGCGTTAATATGAATAATTATCGAAATATGGGAAATTTTGAGATGGGACTTACATGAAAGTACTCGTAATAAAAAGGCCTACCTTATGACAGTATTGTTTTTAAATTTAATAACAGAAAGTATATGCGTTTTTTGAGTAGAAAGGTTTTATAGCTCATAAAATCAGTCACAATATATTTCAGGGTTTTCCTAAGCGTTCTTGTACAGACAATCTGCTAGCTATAAGATCATGAGAAGGGGTTACCGAAGAACCAATGAAATTGCAAGAAATGCAGTTTAAAATTAAGACTGTGAACATACAGTTGGTCTCATTTCGGAATTGATAACGAGTGGACGCTGCGCTGGTCCAAGGCGTTTGGTCTGCCAGTCGTGATGAACTCAAGTTAAATTATCCCGTAGATCTATTGCAATAGTTATTATAATTGTGTGCTATCCGCGAAGTGCAAGATAGTCCGTTTAGAAATATACAGACACTTCAACCTAACCGGAAAGGTGTAAATCTAGTACACCAGTTTGAGCAGTAACAGTATCGGTTCGCAGTGTGAAATTGTATGTAACCGTGCCCGCGAGAACTATTTACACGCCTGGAAGCGACCGGACAGAGTAAATTGACCCACGTAATACTCCAGATACATTACAAGAAGCAAACGTCTATTAATTTACGCAGACATATAAAACTTGTTTAAAAGAATACTTTAGTACAAGCAACATCATAAAAGACTTAACGGTTTAGATAAGACAAAGAGAACTTTTTAAATAGCAATTTATTTCATTGTACAAAAATTAAATTTTAGTTTGTGTTACGCATGTCAACAGACACAAGTAGGTTATTTTTTGTAATCTGTATTAATGGCAGGCTAAAGTAGGTTGTCTGATAAATTAATAGCATCGTAAATAAAGCTGTTTCATTCCAATAACCTCTATCTCGACTGCTGATTCTAAGCGACCGATATATATCGCAATACATGTAACCGCTGGACATCAACGAGAAGAATTCATGAGAAGCATAAATCGACATACTCCAAGCCCTTTGGCAGTAAAGAATATGCTGATGGCAATTAAGTATAAGTCTGTGAATTTATTTGCTGAAAATCTATGATGCCTTTCAGCTTATGACAAGAAATGAGATCTTTTAAGTGATTTCCACCGCTTAAAAAACAAAATAATACTCAACCGAGAGCTCAGAACTCGAAACCAATACAAATTATTCATGACCATAAAAACTAATGGGGCGTTATTCGAAGTACGAGATAAATCTCAAAACCCCTCGAAGCTCAAAAAAGTTTCGAATTACGAAAACTTGAAACTTCGCGCTGATTTTGAGGTTCTAAAACTTGAAACTTCGCGGCGAATGAGACACAGCACTGAAAGACGGCACTCCATGACAGAATGTCATAAGTAGAGAATGAACGCCAGATAGCCTTTTATGAATCTTTTTTCATTTTCAGGAAGAATTATTCCAATTTACTGTCTATCATGGTACGCTTAGCAAAAATTACCAACTTGCTTTTCTGAAAAACGTTTTCAAGTTTTCAGATCTTGACAAACTATCTAATTCTGTTTGCTCCTTTCTCAAAAAAAGAGAAATTATTACCATCCGTCAAAATTTATTATAAGCCATTTTTTATTTTTCGATGTTCTGAAACTTAGAAAATAAAAATTAAAATACTAAACAGCCAGTACAATTGCCTCTAATACATCGATTCCAATTAGGTGCAGAGTCCGAATAGAGGGTTCTCTAGACTCCCCCTCCGCACTGCCACCAACAGCACCGAACAAATTTTTCCATTTATCTTACTTTTACTTGTCTGAACTTGGAGCGAAATGTAGCAAACAGCAGCACATACAAAGAATACAACACAAAGCAATGCTTAACATGGTAAATGCTCTACAGCTCGCTCGTAACAGTGACATTCATACTGGGTAGGTGTCGTTGCATTGTACGATTGATCAAAATTTTTGTTGCCGAACATTAAGCAAGACTCCGCTAACACGTTAAATTTGAGACGATGCAGGCTGAACGACGGTGACGATCTGAACAGAACAATGAAAACGACCAAACCTTCGAGCTGAATTAGTGACATTGGAAAAGTAGAATGTGCTGGTAAATTCGTAATGAACAAGAACACTGAAACTTCAGCACACCGAAGTCCGTGATTTGATCAATCCTTAAAAAACTGTTGGTAACGCTGATTTTAAGAAGCATGTTAGGCGTATTAGACTTCAATGTTACAACAGACCACTATATTCAGATTGTTGTTAAAATTCGCTTTATGCCACATGGATTTTTGCACTTTTCAAAATTTTACCTTTTCGAATTTTTCTCTCCCGCCTACTATTATTGGAGGATCAATCTCAAAACAATAGGGGTCTGTGCGGTAGCATGCTACGTTTTACTAAAGACAATTGATGTATTCAAAACTCATCGTGAGACATCATACCTCAGACAGACAGAGAGACCGGCAAACAAATGCCAAACCGTCGAGCGAAAACTTAGAACTCGCTTCGCTCCCTTCAAAAGTTTAATCAATAGTGAGATCATCATGTAAATACTGTAGACACCGCGTTAGTCACTTTTATACTTAATTAAAATTTTTAAATTCATTTTTAAACAGCCTATTTTGACTAACTCATTTAATTTTAAGTAAAAATTAAAATATAAACAGTTTACATTCTTCCTTATCACTTTTTGTTGTTCTTCTGCTTGATTAACAAATTCTGTAAATAAACCCTCGCAAACCTCGAACTAAGAACAATTTTTCGTGTATTTATCTTTATAGTTATGTGTTTTATCCGGAGGTCTTTTATACTCAATCCCCGCATTTTTGCATGCGTTCTAGAATAACACGTGGGAGAAAAATCAACATCCGCTCTAAATGTCCGCCTTATGAGCGTGCTGAGTCACGGCCGAACAATTGAGAATGCTGTGGTTGAGCCCCAAACGATCCTTCATACTTCTACGACGGACATCGTGATTACGTTAAAACGGACGTACTTTGCACGCTCGTGTGGCCCTAGCCTAAAGGAAACTCTACCGACACGTCACCGTTAGACAATCCAACTCCTCGACAACGTGAATATCCCGCCAAGTCCTCGGCATAATTAATTTTTAAAAAATGATTTAATAAATCCATTGTATAAAACTGCTGATTTGTCGTAATTTTCATTTCTAAGCGCCTTCTAAAATAAACGGCTATACCCGACGAGGAAAACTCGGCGAAAGAAGCAGACAACAATCGAACAACTTTTCAAGCTGTAGCATCGTGTTGTACAGTAATTTCAGTCGGTTTTTAGTACTTTTCATTCTTCAGAAAAATTATATTTTCGCAATTATGTTTAAAATTTAATAGCTCAAATAAGCATTTCAACTAACCTTCTGAATACACATTTCCTTGTACGTATCTTTGTCATAAAATATTACAGTATTTTTAAAAATAAATACGAAGGATTTGTAAACACTGTATACCTATCCATAATTTTTGTTTAACTTTCCTATATAATTACGCATAACTCAGGTGTAATTTATTGTTTTCAAAGTATGCAAACTCTATAAACACACATCTAAGTAAACTAAGAAACACTATTAGTATATCTATCAAAAAATAGTACAAAGTAACAGACGAAATGGATGGAGAAGAAAAAAATTCACCGTCAAACTCCGGCTTAGTGTAGACCGCTACATTAAGCCGCATACTCGCATGGTCCCTCTATTTTGGTTTAGGATTTAAAGTAAATTATTATCTGGTCTTTCAAACTAGTTTCAGTGAGAAACCTTTTGCCGTAGAATTCACGTTAAAATTTACATACTTTAGTAAACGTTTAAGCGAACTTGGAGGAAAACGAGATATCAGTTTGTTTACCCAAGTTAAAATGAAAATCATAGGAGGCAAACAGTGCTCTCAACGCAAGACGGAAAGCAAAATGTTTTGTTTGGCTTGCTGAATATAGATTTACGCCGCATTGAATGCTGTTCGTTTTAGGTAAAAACAAAAACAACGCAAACACTTTTTCATTTGGAAATATGGAATATTAAACAACGCTGTGAGTAACTTTCTTTAACAACAAAATAAAAGCGCCATTTTAAAGTAAATATAATAAGATGTTACAACACGCATTTAAAAGTAACATATCCAAATAAAAGTTTGTTAACAAATTCAGCAATTAATAACTAACCGAATATACCAACATTTACATAACGGAAACTATAAAATAAGAAAATCTTTAAATCCTATTACACTAAACCCGGCTGTAATTACAGTAGACTCGCGAGCTGAATAACAAAAAACCCGGATAAGCCGGAGGTTAACAGTGAATCATTTCTTCTTTAGTCAACACCCGGTATTTTTGATAACTATATATTAGTAACGCATTAGTAACTATATATTATAAAATGCATTAGAAACCAGGACAGTCAGTGTGAAACACGCTCCATTAATTAACAACAAATTAAATCGGTTACTAAAAACAGACATTAAAAATAATGCTAGGCACAAGAAAGACTTCAACATTGCAAAAAACATAAAACAAAAAGTTGACAGGCATAAGGCCATAATAACTAAGGCCGATAAAGGCAACACTGTAGTCCACCTAAATAAAACAGATTATATGGGGAAAGGCTATGAATTTATCGACAATAACAATATTAAAGTTCTAGACAACGACCCCACAGGTAGTTACACAAAAATATTGAATTCGGCTGTCAACAAATGCGACACGTTATTTGACAAATACACTAGACATCACATTAAACAGATAAATGGAAAGGCACCCAATTTCACAGGTTTACCGAAGATCTATAAACAGAATATACCTATACGTCCTTTAATTAATTACACCTCTGCCCCAGGGTATAAAATAGCTAAGAAACTACAACATATAATAAAAAATAATATTAAATTAGAAAATAATCGTAGCGTTAAAAACAATTTGGAATTCATTGATAGAATTAAAAATATCGACGTTTTACCTAGCTATAAATTAGTGTCTTTTGACATCGTCAATTTATATACTAATATACCCGTATTAGAAACAATCGAAATTCTTAAAAACAACCTAATTAAGACGGCTATATTAAATCAACAACAAATTGATAAACTTATATCATTATTACAAATCGTACTGCAACAGAACTATTTCACTTACGATAAGAGATTTTTTATACAAGAAGACGGGTTAGCTATGGGTTCCCCCAAGTGGATTGTTGGCTGAAATTTACTTAAACTTCTATGAAAATAAATACCTGTTATCTAATTGTAATACATTCTACAAAGCTGTTATATCTTACACACGTTATGTGGATAACACCTTCGTGGTTTTCGATGGTACTTAGCATATAGGCAAATCAACATGCTACTCAAATACATGAACAGCATAAACAATAAAATTAAATTCACCATGGAAATGGAAAATAATGAATGTATAAACTTCCTTGATTTATCTGTACAAAAACAGAATCGCTCTTTTACATATATAATATAAAGGAAGCCAACTACCACGGATTTGACTATACACGCACGCTCATATCATCCTTACACACAAAAAATAGCGCCGTTTAATGCATTTGTGCACAGATTGTTGAACGTACCATTTAGCCGTGAAGATTATCGGGATGAAGTAAACACTATAAAATACATAACCGTGAAAACTGATTACAAAAGTGACATGATTAATAATTTGATACGTAAACATAGGTAAAAGCAGAACAAGAAGAAAACTGACACGGATAAAGTTCAATTTGTCACAGTTGAATATACTAATGTGCTCCCTAACATAATAAAATGCCATCACCATACTTCCATTTCCTTAAGGAACATGGAAGTAAAATGAGTTTAAGAAATTAAACATTAATGTTTCATTCAGAACTATCAATAATTTAAAAAATATATTTAGGTTAAGGTCTCCAAAAATAACAGAAAATAGCTCAGGCGTATACAAGATGAAATGTGATGATTGTGATAGGTTTTACATCGCTCAAACGGGGAGGAGATTTATTTACAGATTTAAAGAACATATACCTAAAAAGGATATCAGATCGGCCAAATCTAATTTTGCAATGCATTTGATAAACGAAAACCATAATTACACTGGATTCGCGGAAAATATGATACCCATACACGTTAGCAACAAAGGTCGTTTTATGGATGCGTTAGAGGAATCTGAAATTTACAGAGCATCCAAAATTCATAAAGAATGCTTGCTTAGCGACCAGCTTTCGTTTAAATCAAATACGCTGTATGACACCATATTGAAGATAAACGGCGAACTTTGTAAACAGCCAGTTGAAATTCGACAGTCGAGCAGTGCGCACTGTTTTCGATATTTGTGTACTTATAACTGTTTTAATTATGTTATTTGTAACAATTGTGGCTGTGTTGTTTATGTGTGTGTGTGTGTGTGTGTGTGTGTGTGTGTGTGATATTTTCGCCGATGATTTCTATATAATAGTAGGATAAAAAATTCTTCACCTGAAGATGGGAATTTATTCCCGAAACATGAAGTACAAAATAACTACAAGATCGCAAGACGGATTACAATAAAGGTATATTATAAATTTTAAGGTAATAAAGTATTTATTGCTACTAAATAGTTATGCTTTAAATGATAAATGTTTGAATTTTCTCCCAGCCTTACGTGTTTTTGTTATAGGTTTCATTACGGCTTATCGAACAAAGTGACGAATCATTGCCCACTGATGTACCGTTAGATAAACCGTTGGCGTGACACACCCGTAAGAAAAAGGAGGGAAAAACAAACTCAAAATAAAATTTTAGATTTTTCCAAAAAAAATCAATTACCATTGATACTATATGCTACCAATACTATATGCTATCACATTGTTTCACTTAAATAACGAGTTTTCTGCGTAAAAAGTACTGTTTTATTAAATCTTCCTTTTATTACTCATCGCTTATGGCTTTTATTACCCGGATTATCTAAAATTTTCTGTTATCCGAAATCGTTCTGCCCCCACTATTTCGGATAATCCCGAATTGACTGAATTTTAAAACCCTAACATTTAATTCAAGACTAATGTAGTATGTATTTTATGACAAAGACAATATACAGGAAATGTTTATTCAAAAGGTTGGTTCAATTTTCTCATTTGAGCTACTAAATTGTGAGTATAATTACGACAATATCGGTTTTATGAAGACTGAAAATGTACGTAAACAGGCAATCGTTACAACTTAAAAATATATAACACTGAAAATTCGCAGCTTGAAAAAGTCGTCTGCTTCTCTCACTGACTTTTTAGGATTAGCCGCTCAGGATTGACAATTACCGTTTTACACGCTCCGCCATTTATACGCTTACGCGATGTCTTACTAATATTGCCGAGGGCCGATCCGGACAGTTTTGAGGGCCGGATAATAGGGGGCCAGATAGGTTACTCAGGGCGTATTATTGTTAACATCACTATTGCTGCTGTTGTTATAAATAACAAAACATATAAAAATACCTTCTTTATTTTAATAGTGTACAAATAAGATGGGTTTCACTGTACATACCGTGTTTCTTTTCAGTTTTAACAGCCGTAAATCATGTTACAAATGAGACTCTGCCCTCATTACTTCAGCTAATCGTGATTCTACGGTGCTATAAGGAAAGCTATATAAGATTCGCCACGACCGAAGGTATAAGGTTTTACTACGACAAGCATCAACGAGAACACATGTAAAAGTGAAGCTGCGTTCTGACATGAAGTAAAAGAGTGTAAGATTAACGCTATCACTGAATTAAACGTGAAAACTTGGCGTTCGAATAGTTACGACACAACGCATTCACAGAAGTTTTCATACAAAATGTAGGTAATTTGAAAATTTTTTAATGTGTGTGTGTGTGTGTGTGTGTGTAAGGGGAAGAGCAGATATTGCCCGTATTAATTTCTATTAAACGAGACAAAAGTTTCAGTGTTCTGAGCTCTGACCATACATACGAAGGATCGAATCTCCAGTATTGAAAAGTGATTTTTTGTGTTGTTCTGATGATAAGAGTTGAAAAAAGGAAGAACTAAAAAGAAAACATTACAAGTGAAAAGTGCAATCAGGAGCGTATGGGAGCGTATTTTAAAATCTGTACCACTTCCTAAGCGCAATACCGTTCTCACAACGCCAACACACGCGATATACTCTGATATTTGAAAATTCAATAGGCGGACGACGAAAGCAGGCTAGAAATTAGCACACTGGCTGGGATTCTTCAGACTGTCTACAATTTTCAAATGGACTGATTAGACTTTTCTAACTATGTTTCTCAAAAGAAACAAATTTTATAAAACGTTGGTGCGCCTGAAAAGAACTCATGGTTGAAGTCTTCAAGACAAGAATCAACAAGATTTGATTAAGTGTGTGTGTGTGTGTGTGTGTGTGTGTGTGTGTGTGTGTGTGTGTGTGTGTGTGTGTGTGTGTGTGTGTGTGTGTGTGTGTGTGTGTGTGTGTGTGTGTGTGTGTGTGTGTGTGTGTGTGTGTGTGTGTGTGTGTGTGTGTGTGTGTGTGTGTGTGTGTGTGTGTGTGTGTGTGTGTGTGTGTGTGTGTGTGTGTGTGATTAAAATTAACAGCAATGGATAATAATAGTAATAAAAACAATAATGTGTTTAATATTAACAGTAATATTTTGCATAAAATAATGTTTGTATAATATGTAATAGTTTCAATAAAAATGTGTTCATGTCTTCTGGAAATACAACTGTCTAAAAATGTTGATCTTGGCTTACGCAGTTGTTCAGCACACTTATATCTAGTCTATTTTAGTTTTGTATTTTCTATAGACATCGTCTATGCCTATCCTCTGATGGTCTCCTCACGCCAACTAATCTGAAGCGACCCCCTTGTCTCAGAATCTTTCATAAGAGATTAAACACGCACTTGGTTGTTTCACAAAATTATTATTAACAAACTCCGGCAATTGTTTCAGCGTATTAACCATTTTCAACAAATTACAAGAATTCAAGAATAATCTGAATAAAAATTTTGTGGGACTACCAATTTTGTCTTCAGTTCTTATCTTTGACCAAGTGCCAAATAGAACTTCAATTAAAACTCATGGTCTACGTTTGAAACTTCAAACCAACTGGCCGTCAATACGACGCCATTATTTTATTTTACAAAATTACAACAACATATTTAAAACAAACTTTCAATATTGGAAAGACGCTGTAAATAATATGTTGTAAAGAACAATAGGATTATATTAACCTGTTAACATAGCTTACGTTTTATAGCTTTCGTCACAGCGATTTGTGTAATTAAGCGGCATTTCAATGTGAATAATTGTAGAGCAACAAAATAACGAAATCGTTTTATGCAAACCGATATTTACAACATATTCTTGTCGCTAACTTAATTCGTGTTTACTTAATAACTTAATTCGCTAACTTGTGTTTACTTATTTGCTACATAATATAATACGCGCCTGACTACTCCGCCCATTGTTGTACGTCTTTATATAAGTTACTAGGACGAGAATGGAAAAGAGAAAAGGCTAACCTGGAACACAACAGCTAGGTACAACATTGTGCTCAAAAGTAATTGCCAGTGTCAATGCATCATTTAACCAACGTTTGGGTTTGTAATCGTGAAACGATAAAGAGCGAAACAAGCGAGCACACGGCAAGCTATCGAGTCACAAATATCCAGCAGTAAACACAACGATCCAGCAGTCGGAGCAAATATTTGGTTTACGCGTGTTCAGAGTTCAGTTTAAAACTTCAACGTAAAACACGAAAACCCAATCAGCTCCCAATCTGTGCCCGTATTATCAAGCAGGCCTACGCTGTTTCACACACTTTCCAATATTATGATAATAACAAACATAACGTTTCGACCGCTCACAGTCCGCGGCCGTTTTCAGGTGAATTAATAAAACCAAAATGTAAAACCAACGATTCATCAAAAACACGACGATACCGTCAAAAAATTCACATAAAAACAAAAATTACAAGTGACTAGTTTACTTTAAAACGATTCATTTCGTTGGTGATCGCGTGTGGCATCTCTCACACTCGGACAGACGAACGTCTTCCCAGGCAAATCTGTTGAAACTATGTTGTAATTGATTTATTAAATACATTTTTATTCTTTCCAGTGAGTTTTTTGACGACACATTTGTGCTTTTTCCGCCGGCAGATTCGCTTTACTATTCGATTTACTCGTCTGAAAACGACCACAGATCGAAACGATGAGTTTATTAATAATATTATAAGTGATGATTATCGTTCGAAACAAGATAACTCACACCACGGACTCTTTATCTTTAAGGATCGTCGTCGTAATCTTCTTCTTCATCACCTTTTTCTACCTTCATGATATCATCAGTTCGACCAACACTTTCAAAACATCTCTTGTTCGTTCTACCAGGAGGTTGCTTCCCTGTCTGGCTTGTAAAAAATGACTGCCAGGGCAACTAGGCAACCTCACATGACGCAACCATCTGCCACCTGTTTCTGTATTCGTCAATATTGAAATTTATTTAAGAAACTTATTATGGAACCTGGGCGTACTGTCTTCAAGTATTTTGTCCTCTAGTATACATAATGTATATGTATTGTCCCCTTCACATAATGTAGCAACATATAATTCCATAATTATCGTATGATAATAATTAGTCAGTTCCCACCAAGTTTTATCTCAATACTATTGGTTAAAAATACGTAATTGTTTTGTAAATATTGTGATGTAATTAAATCCACATGTTCGCACAATTACGCTCATAAATGTATACTAGAAGTAAAAAATCTATTTTTCCCCTAGGAGGGGTAAAGAGTACTGTGCATTTAGAACATGGGCGCAGGCAGATAGGAGTTTGGTAAGGGTTGAAACATCCCCGAAATTTTCTATTCAGTTAAACACGTAATAACGTGTCCGCTTCAGAAGTCTACGAGTACTTAGAAAATTCTTTCGGAATAGATGATTACAACTGAACTTAAACTGACTGCCACGTAGCCTAATTTAGTTAACAAACTTTTGTTGATCATTGTACTAATGCGATTATTCCCGTAGCGTTCTTCATTGTTGCCATAATAAGTACAAACAACACAAACAATTTCGTAAGCAACGAATCACGACTGACGTGTTTTTTCTATAGAAAGCTATGTACTGCGATTTTTAAAAATAGAGGGAGTTAACGGGGTCCAACCACTGCTAAAAAACCATAACTCTGTGTCATTTTATTGTACTTTAAAGAAAGTCTAACTGTTATTTATAATAAGTAATAATAATTAATAATAATTATCCATAGAAATGTTGTTGTGGTAGGCCTCCCGGAATAAATTCTGCATATTCCCCTGAATTAGGATGTTACGTTTGGTATGTCGGCCTACCTACTGTATGCATTATACAGGAGTAGGGTCTGTATTAAAGTCTGTAAAATGAACGGTGGCGGTTGGGACAGGCCAGACCGACTTTCACCCTCACTAACACACACGCAGCGGATTATACCTGGCCCTTGGTGGCCGCCGTGACTCACATACTGGACATAAAAAGAGCATTTTTTTTACTGTGCTAAAAAATTGTAAAACCGTTAGTTTTTTAATTCTGCGCAAAATTCTAAGAAAAATGATACCAAACAACGACTATCAATAAGCAATCACTGCCCTTTACAGTCATAATGAGTTCATTATCCTGATATGAATAATACTAATAATTATGTACCATTAATTTAAAATGTTAATATTTAAGTTTGTATGTTTGTGGTTACATTTTCTTACATAACTGTATGCTTAATGTGTTATGCTTATTCTTATTTATTACACAAATATTAATATCACCAATTATAATTGTAGGGTAGTCGCAGTCTGTAATATATTCTCAAAATCATTTTAAAAATTATTATAGGTTCGTTTACATTGACAAATGTCATATAAGGACAGGTTAAAGCTATTACTACCAAGATTAAGACTACTGGTAACATGAATAATTTCGGGTGTAGGAAGTAGGATTTATTGTATTTGTTACTTATGTACATCTATAATAGTGTGTATGTCTAATTTGTGTACATATTTAGTTATTTATATTTTACTGACGATTACCATGTATATTATTGCAAGAATACGAAAGAATACAATTTGAATTTGAGTGTAACAATATTTTATTTATTTTTTCCACATCAACATTAGTCGCTTGATCAGATTTTTGTAGTGTTGAAAACAGAGATTTGTCGCAATTATGTCGTGTTTAGACTCATTTTTCTTAAAATTTCGTGGAGGTTACAAATATGCTAATTTCGTTTGGCATTAAAATCAAATTTAAAAAGTTGTAATTATGCAGTGGACGGCACACTTTGGGAATTATACCTGTGGCGCTAGGGCCGGCTGTGAGCGTGCGTGCGTCAGTGAGGGCACTTCAGATAGTCTGGCCGGTCCCAACCGCCACCGTTCATTTTACAGACTGTAACTTGTTTACGAGAAAGCCATTCTTTTCCCTCAGCATCAAATATGTTGGTCATTAACCTCAAATAAACTGTCATTCCCTTACATTGATGCATAACCTATTTACTGAGAATTGGGAGAAATCACGTGACAAAATATTAACACCTGAGAAGCAGCCATAACATTAAGAAACTTAGTCCTTTCAGTCCAATAACTTTCAAGTAGAAATAATTATCCACTAACCCATGCAGTATACGCATTTAAGATTTCTGAGTTCACATGATACACTATGTGTTATGATCTCGTATAGCTGGCTACCTTTGTAGTTATTTACATCAGCTTGTCAATTAGAAACCTTTTTCTTTGTATACATCTACCCTAGTCTCTAGATGGTAAATATACAACAGGAGTCAAGTGTGAACCCAGTGAGTTCAGTTAATGTGACCAAACATACCGGAAATCCCAGATCGTTATGGGTTCTAAACGCTTGCCCAGTTAAGAAAAACTTTAAGTATAGTGTTTATCCGTACTATTTTCCTATAAAAATCAATACGAATAATGTATTTCCTTCATTCTCCCACGCAAATAACAATAGGCTACACAATTAAGTTTGTTTCATAATGTGCTCGCATAGAATGGATTGCTACGCCGATTTTAATGAATCGGTATGAAACAATTCGTTTTCGTGTCTCCAGTGTCCATGGTTACGTATTTTGTTTTTTTAACCGTTTTTCTTTTCAACCCAAGCAAGAAGGTTAATGTTTTCGTTCAGGGGATGTTTGTTTCAACCTCTACGTCTTCGGGTTCGCTTGGTCAATTTCAATGAAACAAACATCAAAATGTTTGTTTTTCTATACAAAATTGTACTATATAAATACAATTTTAAAAAATAACAAAACAGCGAATGCAAGAGGCCATTTTGGGGGGTATTATAACATTTCATTTTTATTATTAGTCACGCCATCTTTATTTTTATAATTCATTTAGGCCTATCCTTTAACAATCTTTTTTTTTTTAAAGTCTTGTAGCGTACGATTTATCAAAACCGGTTTAGTCGTTCTGATTGCATTTTTCACTACAATGATGAAAGAAACATTAAATTGTTGCCTTATAATTCACAAATTAACACTCAGGATATTGAATAATCAATGAAACGTACTCTGTTACTGTATTACTGTGTGTGTTTAACATAATGTCAAATAATTAACCTATTGTTATTCCTGCTGAATGCATTTCCTCCTGTATATACGAGGTCTTTTCTGCAGTTACGGTTGTTGTTTTTGTTTTTAACAATTACGACTTGTTTTACGCTTTGTCTATTTAACACGAAATTCAGTTAAAACAATACCCGGAAAGTATTCCACTCTTATCTAACTGTTCCTTGACAGTATCTACCTGTAGGACGGGTAACATCTGATGTCTATAATCCTCTATACTATTAATCCTTTAGTGTCCTATTAAGGATACTAAACTTTTATTATTTAGTTTAGGTGGAATACCTCACTCGGTTTCGAAAATTTTCTTTAATATTTTATCTACTACATTACCTACTTACCACCTTATTCGTTTTTTATCATTTTCATGTCCTAAAAATATGCTTTCGCATTCAATAATTGTTTTTTCTTGATTTAATTCTGGTGGCGGCGCGTATTTTAAGCCTTTTGCTTAAACATTTCTTTTTCTTCTGTATTGAAAGCGCTAATCGGAATAATTTTTCTATAGTGGTGTGCAACAGTGATAATTCTGTTTGTGATTATAACCACTAACACAACTTTCTTCATTAAATAAAAACAGATTAAAAAGATGTATTGAATAAGAAATTAAGAAATAGAGTTCATTTTATTAAAGATTTTTTTAAATTCTACATTATTTTGAACTGAAAACAACCATGTTTTCAAGATTTCAAAAATATTGGGCACCATACTGCTGCCCACACTATTGAGAACTTTCAGAAACTGAAGTTTAAGTTATTGGCTCATCCTCCATATAGTCTCGATCTTGCCCCTTCAGAAAGGGGCACTTGTTTTTACTTTTACAGTTAACTTCTGAGCCGAGGTAGGTAAAGTTATGTACTGTTTCGAATTTATAAGATCCTATTTATAAATTTTTAGGGCCCACACAACAGGATTTTCTTGTCACTGTCGTATACTTTGTTTTTGCCTGATTGATCTGCAGATGCACTCTTGTTACAGCTTTCTCCAATTTCACAAAGGCTTCCAAATAGCTGGTTTTTGTTCTCCCTATAATGTCGATGTCATCTGCATAAGCCAGAATTTGAATTGACTTATAAAAGAAGATTCTTCTTGTGTTAATGCCTGCGTCTCTAATGACTTTCTATAAAGCAATATTAAAAAGAGGGCAAGCTAAAGAATCTCCTTGTCGGACCCCTTTCCTCGTATGCACGGGGCCAGATAGCTTATTCTGGACTTTTACCTTACTTTGAGTGTTCTTCATTGTGGCCTTAACTAGGGCGATCAACTTTTCTGGTATCTTCAACTCAACCATTCCTGAAATACAAATATTCCCTATCTATACTATCGTAAGCCGATCTGAATTCAATACAGAAAATAAAATCAATAAGTACTTGTATATTGTTTTAAATAAGTATCAAGTAACAATCTGTACTGTGGTAGTCTTATATAACGCACACCACTAGGCTCTGTTGTGTAAGTTTCCAGTGGTTCTAACCTTGGTTTCAGCTTGCCGGCGCGTTGGTGGCGTCCGTAGAGTCAGAAATTCATGTTTAGCTGCAAGCCGTTTGATCTCCGTCGCGATACCATCTCGGTATCATGGTATTTCAGCACAACGAAATCTCGTTACAATGATACCGCACACGGACCAGAAAAAAATATTAGTTTAAAAGGAAATATCGTTAAATAGAGAATGCGAAGGGTGGAGATTGAAGAAGACAAGAAGATGAGATATGGTACTACTACAGGTGTATGCTGAAAATACGATTACAGACGAGGAAGTTCTTAGAAGGATGGACGAGAACGGAAGCCTGTGGAAATACAATGTAAACAGAAGAGTGCAGTTTAATGGCAATTTAATGAATCATGAGGGAATCCTAAAAACAATAATAGAGGGACATGTGAAGGGGAAAGATCTAGAGAAAGACCACGAATACAGAACCTTTATACGGAACAGATTATGAAAGATGTGAAATGCAAGAGCTACGACGAAATGAAAAAAATGCGGAAAACGTGAAAAGTGGAAAACTAATTGAACTGCTGCCAACGAATCTTCGGATTGATCACCAAAGAAGGAAGAAAGAAGAGAGTGAGAGAATTTTGAATACAGCGCAGATTACTGTTCCCGTTGAGAAGGACATAAGGAGGTCTAAATTTATTATCTCATAACTGAACTACAGTAATTACTTAACAATTCATCAATTTAATTCTGACAAAGACGAGGTTTGCTAGTACCGAGCACAAATAAGTCATAAAATATGAAACTATAATGCTTTACCTTATGTCCAACACTGTACTCTACAATGTGTACACTGTTACCTACAGAACAGTGTTAAGTCACTTATGATCTGTCTGATAGGGCATTTTTCACATTAGGAAGTAACTGCAATTTTCACAGCAGTGGCGTAGTCAGTACGCTATATGTCCATGAGGAGGCCGTAAACCAAGATTTTTCCATGATAACACATGACTGTGATAAACAAGGGGAGGGGTGTTAACGGTAGTATGAGATTCACCAGTTACACCCTACCGTGTATGTTATATGCAGACCACTAACGAGCTGCAGATTTCACCTACGAGACATCATTATTGACCTACCCAATGGGGAGGGGGGTTGTAACCCGCAGTGAGCTAACTCGCTGGTTCACAGTATTACAGTATGTTGTTGTTAGCTGTATTGAACATAGGGAGTGAAATGCTCGGAATGACAGTCTGTTTCACGTTCTTTTTACTGAACCACACAAATATCCATGGTGGGAGGACACTGTGTACTTCCACCATGACAAATATCTTACTGTATCGATAGTCATGAACGATAATTTGGAAAAATATCGGTATGGAGAACCATACATGACTTCCATGTTCTAAGATTTATATTTAAAATCATATTTTAAATATGATTTTATTGAAATGAAATATTTTATAGAAACTACGTCTTTCTACTTATTGCTTCAGCATTAACCACAGTACTGTGGTCACTAACGTATACCACCTCACGTTTTCGCACTGGATTTTCACTGATGATGGCAGTCGATGGCACTGCCGAAAAGTCTGGTTTTACAGAAAACATTGGACTACGGCTAAACAGCCCGGGAAGCAATTTTAACAAAAAACTACTTCTTTGTTGCCGATAACGTAGTACACGTATAACAAATTCTCCCCTCCACCTTCAACTATAATTTTTAATAATAGAAAATTACCCCCACCCCGTTCACATAACCTCTTCATTTATAGATATTTCATCTACGTTTCTACAGTGGATTATTATGAGCTTCTTATCAGGATACTTTATTTATAAAAATTAAGTACTTAACTCTTGTTAAATCATAAAATGTTTCAGGTAAACTACCCCTTTCTCTTAACCGATCTTCTCCAAAATCAATAGACCTTCAGTCCTCTACAATTCAGGGATGCATGCAAAAAAATATTTGATTCTGTTTGAATGTGCGGCAGTTATCGTTCGTCATGGAAACATTTCTCTTGTTACGTCTTAAAATGTTGCAGGTAAAATACCCCTTTCCCTTAACCGATCTTCACCAAAATCAACAGACCTTGAGTTCTCTACAACTCAGGCAAGTGTGCAAAAAATTATTTGATTCTCTTTGAATTTTCGGCAGTTATCGTTCGTCATAAAAAAAATTACCCTTTTTAAAACATAAAACTTTGGTGATAAACTACCCCTTTCCCTTAACCGATCTTCAACAAAATCAACATACCTTGAGTTCTCTTTAGTTCAAAAAGGTATGCAAAAACGTAGTTGATTCTGTTTGAATTTACGGCAGTTATCGTTCGTCATATAAAAAATAACCCTTGTTAAAACATAAAATGTTGCAGGTAAACTACCCCTTTCCCTTAACCGATCTTCACCAACACCAATAGGTATTGAGAACTCTACAATACAGGGCTGTATGCAAAACATCATTTGATTCTGTTTGAATTTGCGGCTGTTATCGTTTGCCATAGAAAAAATTACCCATGATAAAAAACCTGTGCCGTGTTTTGGAAAAACTCGGCGGTGTTTTTTTTTTCTCAACGGAGAACGGACGGGTTGAATTATTAAATTACGTATTATCGGCATCTTGCCGACGTAATAATTACGTTCGCCGCGTTATCTTGCCACCGGGCCGATCCGCGCGCTCTCTGAGTCCAGCGCTTCATACTATTTTTTCAACAGCTGCACGAACCAGTTCACCCTCATCGTTCAGCGTAGCAGCGTCTCTATATTCGCCTGACAGCTTCGACCTGCAATTTTGTCTACTATCTTTACTATGTATAAGTAAAGGCTACGCGACCTTCGGGTAAGTGTGTTAAGAGATATTACTTACTATGTCATAAAAATAAATTGTATTTACTTAATATTAACGCGGATGTTGGGCGATATATTGTATTAATTTATCAGCACGTGGCGTGCACCAGGCTAAATTGGTTTATGTGTGTTTCAATGTTAACGCTGGCTAACAGATATTAATCCATTATATCATTAATAATATGATAATGATAATACTTAATTCATTATATTAGAATGGGGCGTAAGTTAATTATTTTCCTGAAATGAATGTACATCACGCACCTGTTAAAGTTTGTTAGTGCTTGTCAAGGGTGGTTAAGTGCTTGACGAAAACTTGTGAATAACTATTTATTGGAAATGATTATTATGTTGAATGACTATATTTGGATATATTATAGATTGTAATATTTAAAAATGTTATTTGAAGTGATTTATTTGATTCAATGGGGTTCGATGCATAAGTAAATTTTCCGGAGATTGTAAACTGGGCATGTCACGAAATGTGGGTTCAGCGGGGTGAATGGGGTAGTGTGATTTATTGAACTTGTAAGTAATTACCTATATAATTGTGCAGGGTTTCCGAAGTAGACGATAATCTGTCTCGCTCCAGAGGATGGCCGAATACCTGCCTTCCCTGAAATAAATTCAAGCGCTTCCGTCTAGCTGTCAGGCCGGATGGACGGACATACACGACGAGATCCTCTACCCTTACGCTGCTAACCAGGTGACATTTAAGTTTTTTTTTTTTGAAACAAAATGTTGTGGCCGATACACTTTCTTTGAGACACTTTGGAGATGCTCCAGTTTGGTACTTTGTTCCGCGCAAGTACAACGGGACATCTGGGTTTACATGTTACCTTTATTTTTTACTAAGGCTTACGCCTCATTAACTTATTAATGTTTATCTCATTATGAGAGTTTGTAAACTCAGCCAGGGTCATGCATCACCCGAGTTGATGTTATTTTCCTGTAAATATGGGCGGCACTGTCTGCCACTAAATGATTTCAGTGTTATGCATGCATGCACGGGTGTCTCGGTACCCGTAGGGGAATTGTCATGTTTAATTACTTTTCCATTTAATTGGGGTTTGAATTGGTTATTATTTTAAAGGTTGGGGGTGGTGCTTAAACCTGTGGACGACACCTGTTGGTGCCGTTGACCACAGGATCATAACATGTCATAGTTTGTGGGATCTAGTCCGGGCGCATGACCGTGCCTGAGGTCAAATGTGTTCTTTATGAACACCTCAAGTATATTTTAGTAAATTAATTCCATCTATTCTGCTTTTCGAAATTCAGTTCTACTGTTCAAATAGTTTTGTTACCACTACATTTTGCCATAGCCAGCACAAGAATTGTTAAATTTTTTTATTGTTCATAATACCAATTCATGAATACATGTTAAAGAATGTAAGACAAATCAATACCAGTTATAAGTTATTTATGGATGGTCATGTTCCACTGATTTTGCTTAAGATTTTTGGTTAAGAAAGTAAAAGAAATGAGACTATGCAGTTATGCAACCGGGCATCCATGTTGACCTCGTGATGGCACTTATTATTATTATTATTATTATTTGGGATACGAAATTTGATAATTACCTGTTGGGCTCGGTACTTGTGTGCCGTTCGGACTATTTAGCCAATTTGACCTTGGCCGTTCACACACTTAGAATTTTTGGGGTGTGTCTACTCTGCTCTTTTGTTACTTAGTATTTGGTTTTGGGGTTTGTTAATTAAACAAAAAATTTAAAGTGGGCCGGATACTTGATCTGGATAAGAGGGTTTGAGGGTGTTACGATGACAAAATATACGCTGTTAACCAGGTGGACATGGTGTGTGCCATTTATATGTAAATGTGTATCTATGTTAATTATATGTTGTGTGTTATGCCTTATGTGATTGTTAGATGGTTATACGTTATTATGCATATATATATATATATATATATATATATATATCATGTTATGATTTATGTAATTTACTGGGAGGGTAGATACTATGCGTCCTTCTTATATCATTTATAAGTAACTGAATTCTGCTCAGTAACGTCAAGCTCAATTAGTTGGCGATGCCTATGTCTAATGTGAATTATAAGAACGATTTTAAGGTTAATAACGATTGTGGTTTTTGAAATTTCGAGCTATTCTTAAGAAGGAAAGCACTTGTAATATTAACGTAATCATTCAAAAGGCGCATATGTCGTATACTGGGGGAAATTCATTGTACAAAAACATGAATACAATAAATCTTGTTATTGTTATCTTAGAGCAGAGTTTCATTTGCAAGTCCCATCATACTGGACCCAGCGCATTTTGGCTTCTCTAGGCTCTTGCCTAGTTCTAAATAACTAGTGGCCTCTCTTTCAAAAAAAATAAAATAAATACAAAAAAAAATAATAAAAAAAAAAAAGGTTTTCTTGTATATATATAAAGCATAAAAGGAAAGAGGGGTTACAAACCGTTGCAGGTAAACTACCCCTTTCCCTTAACCGATCTTCACCAAAAACAATAGGTCTTGAGTACACTACAAATCAGGGCTGTATGCAAAAAAATATTTGATTCTGTTTGAATTTGCGGCTGTTATCGTTTGCCATATAAAATACCCTTGTTAAAACATAAAACGTTGCAGGTAAACTACCCCTTTCCCTTAACCGATCTTCACCAAAAACAATAGGTCTTGAGAGCTCTACAATTCAGGGCTGTATGCAAAAGAGTAGTTGATTCTGTCTGAATTTGCGGCTGTTATCGTTTGCCATAGAAAACAATTACCCTCGATTAAAAAAAACCCGTTGCAGGTAAACTACCCCTTTCCCTCAACCGATCTTCACCAAAAACAATAGGTCGTGAGTACTCTACAAATCAGAGCTGTATGCAAAAAATGATTTGATTCAGTTTGAATTTGTGGCTGTTATCGTTTGCCATAGAAAAAAAATCTACAGACACACACACACACACACACACAGACACTTTTCGAAAAACGACTTTTTTCATGTTTTGAGTGTAGTACAATCAGAATCTGCAATAATCTCGAACACGATTTTTTTTGCCATCACCATACTTCCATTTCCTTAAGGAACATGGAAGTAAAAAACGTTAAACTCGAAAGAAAAAAAGCAATAGTTATAGAGAGTATCTAGGAGTCAACAAATATTTTGCACTGAATTTATTTTGCACAAATATTTAGCAATTCTGTAAACTAATATATTCATAACTCTCAAACTACTGATAAACTATATGTTTCAGTAACATTAGAAGAAAGATCATTTCCGAAATTAAACACAAAAAATATATCTCCGCCCGGTATGCTACAACATGGACTGTCAAATCTAGCATTATATTTAGTTGAAAACGATATATTAGAAGGGATTCAATAACAACAACAATACATACAACAAACAGATACAACAGCATCAAATGAAAGCCTCGTAAAGCCTTGTTTCAATAAATCTTTTACGTGTGATTAGCTTATAAAAATGTAAATTCTGATCTCTTTATTACGTAATGCAAAGTCAAGCGTCACAGAAACGTGGATATACGAACATACGGCGGACTCCAAAGGGCAGACAGAGGAAACGATTAGGCCTACATATTACGCAATCTGTTGATTTGTATAAACACATGGTAGGCTTTTGTTGAAGTTTTGTTTGTAATCAAAAAGTAAATATTACAAAAGTGACAATATATGTCTACACCTAGTACAGTCAGTCTAAGTTTGTAGAGGGTGGTGAAGTCACAAAATCACGCTGGCGCCATTAACTCTAGACACGGCCCTAACACATCACATGAAGCACATCAGTGAAGCGGGAAACCGATGATGAGTAATCAAGAGAAAGATTTCACAGTGGCTATTGAAAATAACAATAAATACGAGTTATCAGGTGGTTTGCACAGATTGAAACGTAGCCAAAGAGCAAGGAAGCAGCTTTACAAAGAACATGTGCTACCCATAAATAACTGCTAATTGCTACCGAATACAACGCCAATAAATAACACCGTCTCGGCTACAAGAGACTTTAATCTTCACGTTCATCAACAACATTATCAACTAAGAGACAAATCCCGGAAAGATATGACGTATTCAAGTTAATTATTCAACAACGCTGATGTTTTTCACATTCCAAATCCCGCTGATTCTTTTTTACCAAGTTGGACTCATTTGTACCACCGAGAATATTTCATTTAGTTCCATACCAAATACAAGTTTCTGTGAATACGGGAGTTTTCCTTAAAAAAGTATTAGAATTATTATTTACATTAGGCAATGTTGAAAATTTTCAAGTACAGTATTATGTTTATTACAGTTAGGACTGTTGCGTTAGATTCTGAACCTAAAAGTGAATGTGCACATGAGCTTACGCCTTATGAAGTACCAATATATATTATATTTAAAATTTATAATAACTTTACCTCAAGAAAGAGACTGTAGCAAAAAGTGTTTGAGTATATATATAATTTATTTAATATTTATAAATTCTTTACCTCAAGATGTTTTATTCCCTTATTTGGTACATGTTTCGGGAAGCGTATTGTTCCCATCCTCAGCCTTCCTGATAAATCTTGTGGTTATATCTTGTGGAGTATTTGTGTTTTGGTTGGTTGTTGTTATGGTTTCCTGTTGGTTTTTGGTACTTTATACTGGTGTTATTGTGTGTGATTGTGGTGTATATATTAGCTTTTGGAATATTTTCGATGTTGAGTGCTTTGAAAATTGTGTCATGTTTTGTATTGATTTGGATTTGTTCAGGAATTAGTCTGTTTTGTGTTTGTATATTTGTAAATTTTCCCATAGGCATATGTTCATTATGGTGCCTTTGTGTGGTATGTGTTTTATTAGTGTCATGTTGGTTATGCCTGGGAATTCATGTCCTGTGTTTATTGCATGTGTGGCCAAATTAGATTTTTTATATAGACCCTATTTCTGGTTTTTTGTATGCGTTTAAATGTTCAAAATAACGTTTTTTAGTTGTCTTTTTGTTTCTCCTGTGTAACAGTAATTATAGACAAAACATATTATATAAAAAAAAATGAAGACTTATTAACAATTAAAAAAAATGTATACAACTAAACAAAGACCTAACAGAAAAATATCTTAAACAAACAATGAAACTAGTAAAAGCAGCAAAAAAGATTTTCGACAATAAAAATACAGACATATATATAAATAATAATCCAAAACCATCTAAGCCTAATAAAAATACACAAATTAGACAACTTCAAAAAAGCACCTACATACAAAACAGGAAAAATAATAGAACAAAAACTAAAAAGTAACCATATAACAAATAATTACATAACATAAAAAACACATAACCGATAAACTAAATTAACAGATAAACTAAAGGTAATAAATATAGATGAAAACACATTTTTCACATCATATGATATCACAAATATGTACACCAATATCCCAGTAGATGAAACAATAGACATAATAATAAACAAACGTAAAAAACAAAATGAAGACACGCAATATATAACTGAAATAAAAAATAGCCTCCAACTAATACTAAAACAAAATTCTTCGTATTGTTTAAATTAGCAGCCATCCTTACTATTTCTTTTATGAATTTGCTAACTGCTATAATTTTTTATTGTTCGACTAAGCTTTTCGTCATTACTGACATCTTCAGGTCTTAAACAACAATAGACATCTTGGTTGTTTAAGACCTGAAGATGTCAGTAATGACGAAAAGCTTAGTCGAACAATAAAAAATTATAGCAGTTAGCAAATTCATAAAAGAAATAAAACAAAATTACTTTGAATTCAGCAGCAAAATTTATCAACAACAAGAAGATCTGACAATGGGTTCTCCATTATCTAGTATAATATCAGAAATATTCTTACAACACACAGACACCAAAATACAAAAAATTATAAATTCATTTGATCCAAATGGCATATGGATAAGATATGTAGATGATGGGCTATATGTATCTAATAGCAAAAACACAAATGCAGCAAACATATTAAAATAAATCAATAACATACATCCAAATATACAATTCACAAAAGAAAAAGAAAAACACAACTATTTAGACATAACCATCACAAGAAACACCATCCACAATACAACCATCTACAATATGCAATACGGTATATTGTAACCATCTACAATATGCAATATACATAAAACCGACTTCCACTAACATCATTATACCTAACCATTCTGACCACCCACCACAACATAAAATGGCAGCATTCTATTCAATATTTAACAGAATGTACAAAATACCCCTAAACAAACAAGAAACAGACAAAGAAAGAAATATAATATACCAAATTGCTTATGAAAATGGATACAATAAAAATACTGTAAAAAAAATACAAAATAAAATCAAATATAAAATAAAAACTGACCAACTAAGAATTAATCAAAATGAAAAACACATAAATAATAACAACAATAAAAATGCGCCACATTCATATACATAAATAATAAAATGACAAAGCTAACAAAACTATTTAAAAACATAGACATTAAAATAGCATACAAAACTAATAAAAATAATTTACAAAAACTAAATATAACCCACACAACAATGATAATACAACAACCAACAGTATATACAAAATTGAATGCCAAGATTGCAATAAATGTTACATAGGACAAACAAAAAACAACTGAAAAAACGTTATTTTGAACATCTAAACGCATATAAAAAAAAACAGAAATATATAAAAAATCTAATTTGGCCACACATGCAATAAACACAGGACATGAATTCCCAGGCATAACCAACATGACACTAATAAAACACATACCACACAAAGGCACCATAATGAACATATGCCTATGGGAAAACTTACAAATATACAAACACAAAACAGACTAATTCCTGAACAAATCCAGATCAATACAAAACATGACACAATTTTCAAAGCACTCAACATCGAAAATATTCCAAAAGCTAATATATACACCACAATCACACACAATAACACCAGTATAAAGTACCAAAAACCAACAGGAAACCATAACAACAACCAACCAACACACAAGTACTCCACAAGATTCAAAATTAAGAAGTTTGAGGATGGGAACACTAAGTGTCCCGAAACATGTTCCAAATAAGGAAAAAACATCTTGAGGTAAAGAATTTATAAATGTTAAATAAATTATCAATTCAAACACTTTTTGCTACAGTCCGTTTCTTGATGTATATATTATATTTAATTTTTATAATGAATTTACCTCAAGATATTTCTTTCCTTATTAGGAACATGTTTCGGGTACCATTTTGTACCCATCCTCAGCCTTCCGGATTCTGTTTCTGGTGAAGTACATGTGTGTTGGTTGGTTGTTACAGGGAGCCACAATAACATAGTCCCTATTCAGCGGCCCTAGCTACAAGTACACGGTTCAACAAACTATGAGCACAGTTTTCTGTTTCTGAAGGTCGTAAATTACCAAACCCTTCAAGCTCGATTAATGCCAAAGCATATGACAAAATGCAACTCAGCCTGCAACTCATACTAACGTATATTGTAGGCCCTACATTAATGTTTTTGTTCATTCGTGCAACAAGGGATTTACTATTTTTGTATTCAAGGATACGATGTGAATTTGGGTTTTGGAAAGACTCTCGTTTATTTTACACACGTTAGCTTCGACGAATCAGAATCATTTTCCATTGTACGTATTGTTACGTCCTCTCGGTATTATTCTATTACTCGCTGAATATTCGTGCTTCGCAATGGATTTAGAACAAAATGGACATTAAATTTTCAACCCGGCTTATATTCAACCTGCTAACTTTCACTATTAGACTTTTATTTTAAATAAAAAGGTTTAAAATTAAAACTAATAAGTTATACTACAGTTTTGAGACAAATTATTATTGTTCCGTGTTTGATCGTTACTAAATAATTATGCAATCTAAAAAATAATTGTAAAATAATCGTAGAAAATATGGTCTAATTCAACTGAAATCCAAGTGAAATTTGGAACTGAAATTATAAATAAAAATGTTCAAAATCGCTTTGTGTAAGTAAAAAATTTACTAGTTTCCCCCAAAATTGTTTTTTGTACTTATCTTAATATAAATAAAAGGCATTGTATCTATGTATGTATGTATGTTCCACATCTCCTCCTAAACCACTGGACCGATTTCAACCAAATTTGGCACAAATATGTTACGCAACGGGAGAACCAACATAGGACAGGTGTTTTTTTCGATGGGGTACTTTGGGGTCTTCCACATCTCCTCCTAAACCACTGGACCGATTTCAACCAAACTTGGCATAAATATTTTACGCAACTGGAGAACTAACATAGGACAAGTGTTTTTTCGATACGATCCTTTGGGGTCTTCCACATCTCCTCCTAAACCACTGGAACGATTTCAACCAAACTTGGCACAATATTTTACGCAACGGGAGAACCAACATAGACAGGTGTTTTTTTTTCGATACGATCCTCTGGGGGGTCCTTTGGGACTTAAAAAATCTATTAGATCTGGTTACCATGGCAACCCAATAGAATAGATTCTGGTTGCCATACCAGTGGAGGTCTCCCGCGTAGGAAATAGCGCGGAAGTCGTCCGACGGGCCTTCCCCGGAGTCCGTCCACGGAACCCGGGGAGCCTTAGGTCGAATCTCGCGAAAAATGGCCGGGCCAGAGTCTCAGCACCTCGCCCGGCATGTAGACGGCTTTCCCGGGCTTCGGAGAACCTTCCTTATTCCGTGGAGGTCTCTGACCAAGTCCTAGCGCGGGAGTTCGACCGGGCTGGATGCCGGAAAAAACAGGCAGTGTCCCGGCGTAGGTGGAAGCCTCCCGCGTAGGGAATAGCGCGGGAGTCGTCCGACGGGCCTTCCCCGGAGTCCGTCCACGGAACCCGGGGAGTCTTACGTCGGATCCCGCGAAAGACGGCGGGGCCAGAGTCCACGGTTCTTATAAATAAAGATAAAGGTTATGATATCGAAGGTGGTGTATGCATCTTAAGAAACTTCTTAATAGTGCGTGAATTCAGAGTTGTTTCAGTTTGAATTTAAAAGTGGATAAGTTAAGATCGAAGTAAGTTATAAGCGAGTATAAAAAACAACGTTTTTATAGCGAATGTATTCAGATCGTAGTGTTCAGACAATATAAATGCGCTTGCTTCAGTTTGAATTTAAAAATTTATAAGCTGAAATCTATAGAGGTATTGTATTGTTAGAATAGGTTTAGGAGACACTAATTTACCAAATACCTTATTTCAACATTAACATAATGAATTATAAAACGACAGTTAAATACGCAGCGCGTGCAAGTACTGTAGACATTTTATTGAAAACTAATTTAGCTGTTCGCCCTCTCCCAGAGTTAGAAATCGAGCAGGACCATCACGCGCAACAGAATTCTTCTCCAGATATAAGAATAAAGTTTATTACATGTTCTTAAACAGGTGCGCTACAGAGTATTCCTCCAGTGAGAATGCGAACGTAACAATATAAGGAAGATTATACAATATACAAGTAATATAACATTAGAACAAGAATAGGTGCCTATGAGCCTATGAATAAATTGTGAACCCGAGCAACGCTGGGTAAATCGGCTAGTAGTTAATAAAAATGTGGATTTGTGAGTACTCTGAGTTTAAAATGGGTTACAAAACCACCTCTAATAAAGTAAAAGTGGGTTACAAAAGATGGGATTTGATCTTTATAATTAAAGGCCTCCTTACACACTGCGTTGGCAGTTTGACCCTCTGGTTGGAGAATTACCAAACTGTCAGCGGAGCTCACCTGGGAACAGGCCACATACCATACCACAGGCCGTGGGAGAAGCAGTCCACCGCGACCATCTTCAGAGACTGCCCCTGAGCCTTGTTGATGGTCATGGCGAAACAAACTTTGACGGGGAACTGAAGGCACTTAAACTGGAAAGGGTAGTCCGACGCAATGAGGGGGATGCGGGGAAAAGTTTCACACTCCCGTCAACCGGTGGCTTCGATATGGAGTGCCTTGATTTAAAGCCTGTACGGTTGCAAAGTTTAGGTGAATTCAGGAAGAAACCGGTGTCCCGACTTTGAGAGTGAGGCAGTGCTGAGGAATGTCTGGAGGGTTAAGGATGTGCAGGAACTCGACAGGATTATGCACTGCGTCGTCCACCTCCACCTCAGAATCCACTGGCCTGTAAATTCCGTCTCGGCAATGAAACCTTCGAAGAAAAAGTCGTTGATGTGAGCTGTCGTGTCATTCTTACTCGTTAAGATCGCCCTTTCCCTCAACCAATACATGTCCTTTGGCTCAGTCTTCCAAGTTCGGGACATACACTTTGCACGAAACTCTGAAAACCAGACACCAGGCTATAAAGGTTGTCTACAATGTTTATTTTCCCATCCCTGTCTTTCAGGTTGCCGTCTCCAATCAGCAAACTCCTCCGCCCTCAAGTCGTTGTTCGTATAACCCTAATGTTTAGTCTCTAATTTTAAAGACTATCATTTTAGGCCTGAGGCAACAGCCCTTAATGCAGGCCTTGACCTCGCCAGCGACAGTCCTCCGTGGCACGACAGGTAAAGTTTACCTGAAGTCCCTTGCCAACAGTACAGTGACCCCACCTATCACACTCTTATTGTTTCTGATGTCCTGAAGTCTTGTGTCAAGTGCCTCAATACCTCCTGTGTGAGCCATCGTACATTCACCCCACACAATCAACATTCAGTCTCTCAGTACTTCAGCGATGTTGCTTTGTTTAGATGTGTTACAGACTGGTGTTTCAGAACTGCTGAGGTTTAGAGGCAGCTTGAAGGCAGAGTCACTGCGATGCTTGAGGAAGCCACAGCTATTTATCAATCTTTCCTTTTTCTAGGAAGTACCAGATTGATAAAGAAGGTTTTCCAGTCCCCAGTCCTTTCGAGAGCGTCAAGGAAGAAACCTCGACCACATCCAGAATCGACGATTGCTGTACTTCATCATACTCCAGCCTCTGGTCGGAATTAAGACTAGGCTCATTTTCAACAACCTCCTAGTTCAGCTTAGATATTCGGTATTGTTTGTAGCGTCCTCTTGGTCGCGTATTGGTGCAGGCAGGCCGTAGTCCCGAGGATTTCTGCCAGACATATCGAGCACAACGTCATCGAGCAGACACAGGCATTTGTTGTAAATGAGGCTCGAACTTTGTTGGACGTTCATTCCCGTGCAATCATTCTCCACCTGCTTTTTACGTCCTCTCAAAAACTATCTTTATGCTTTTCTCACATAATTAAAGGGTATGGAACTTGGCAGAATACCAACATCACGGCAAATCGATCACGAATTTTATTTACGTGGTGAGTCAGAGAATGCAGCCTCCTCAAGAGTCTGGTGCCAATGAGCGTCGTTTTTCAACAGTCCTCGAGCACTCCACGCAGATTTGCATGTGGGATGGAGCACGCCATTAATCCTCTTTAGATCATAAAGCAATGTGGATCCACGGACTTCATGCAACAACATTCGGCGTTATTAGGATGGACCGAGTAGACTCTGCCCAAAACCTGGTCTCTCTTAACACCGAAGTGGCCTGACTCGGGTTTACTCTGCTTCCTCCAGCTGAACTTGTTCTTCCAACAGGCCGCTTAGGCAGACCTTTTGTTAAAATGTCTACAAAATTCTACAATGATATGAGCTTACAAGTGCGAGACAGGACAGGGTTGTAGCGAATCACCCAGCGGTTATCCAGCTCTATTCCATTCATGGTAATAATGAAACCGCCAGCATCCGGAGAGAGCCGACGACACTCGGGACATCCATCGTCTCCATTCTGGGTTTCTTTAAGGAACGGGCGGGTGCAGCGCATGCTGCAACACCGCTGACCATGAAAGGCGTACTCCTGTTATAATTCCCGAAAGGACCGTGAACCATAGTTGACTTACTGATTTCGTAAAGGGTAGAATCAAGCTCAGGAGCAGGGATTTCCGCATTGATGATCTTGTTAATGTCGGCTGGCTTAATCTTGTCCTGGAGCCACATCAAGATATGGACTAAGGTATAATTATTTCTGCCATTCCACAGTGTACACATAACAACTACTTGGTCCGAAAATACAACCCTTCGTCAAGAGATGGATCTACCTTCAAAAAAAGACTCGAGCAATAACGTCGTGTCTATCTTGAGACTTTAGTCGGATGTTCAAGGCTTCTTGTATTTCGAAACACTTCGAGTTACATGTAAACACATATGATGAACAAATCAGGACGGCCATAATGACGTACATAAGTCATAGCATCCTGAGTCCGCTCACGCATTTAACACGAACATCTTGCCGAATGCAGATACTTGAGCGACAGCTCTACTCAGGGCGTCTCGCAGATGCACGTAATTCTCCGACCATAATTTGCTCTGATTGTTTCGAATGTAATTGAATCTTTTTGTCTCTACCTTGGCACACATGTCTACCAGAAATTGATTGAGGAGGCTACGGTAAAGTAAGACGTAGTTTCCTTTCTCTTCATGACGAGGTAAGGGTACAAGTAAGACTCCAACTAAAGACTTACTTGCCGTGTAATGATAACGGAGACGGAGAGTAAAAAAGTAAAAGGTAGTAACTACTAACTAATGTTTTTCCAACTAACTGGGCTGGGCAATCGCTAGCTGAGTGCAACAACTTGAGCATGCACACAGGGGTTCGTTTGGAAAGTACTGTACAAAAGGCTGTACAACAACGCGCAATAGTATACCTCCTAATAAAAAAGAAATATTATGCGTATACAAAATGGCTAATATAATTTAAAATGAAAGTTTCTTTTTTGTTTAAAATTGTGAATTACTTATAAACTATTTTGTAACTTTTGAATTCACGTAAATACTCTGTAGATTTCGTCTGTAAACCAAGAACCATATTCTTCAATCAAGTTTCGTTAACTCGGTATTTGCTTTGTAGCAGATCAAAAAAATTAATAAATAAATAAGAAATATTGGCGTCGTATACAAATAATCGGTCTATGTTGGTCTCCAACGTAACTAAACAGTTTTCTGTGAAGGAGACGTTTCCTTCATTTAACGTAAATCGTGGGTGAACGACACCCTTCTTCTGCCAGGTACCAGTTTTGCGTTTAAGATTTTGAAGTTTGTGATTTTTAAATGGAGTAGAACTTTCAATGTCTATTTTCCCCTTCACGTGCTGCATTCGAGAGACGGCTATTGGGGAACCTCTGGGTATCAGGGTAACGCGAAGCAGCGTCTATTCTGAACAGAATGCGAGCTGAATATCATCACAAGATATCCATATTTCTTACCAAATACGCTACACTTGACATCCCTTCTAATGCCCTTGCATGTTATACTGATTACGCAGTGTTCCCATCGAAACTACATGCGTTTGCACCTCGTTTACAGCTCTTGCGCTAATGCAGTCCTGTTCTGTCAGTTTCGAACTGATGTAGTTAAGGGTTTGTCTAGATTTAATTTTCAGTTCGCTTCGCGCCTTATGACAATAAGGAACGGAGTACTCTTGTCTTATCCGGTATCTCTCATCAGTATGAAAAACATGTAGTTGTTGTTACCATTACTTAAACACCCTGTCTGTTGTAAACCGTAAATAATATTGCTCATCTTCGTGTTCTTCGACAGACACTACAGTGTATACTGGCGTGGTGTAGAACAAGTAAGATTTGTAACGACTATCAAATAATCATAATCATCATCTGCACGGATTAAACCAAGGACGGTTTGTTCCGGTCTCATACAGGCGAAGTCTAGAGCTGGTCACTCAGGGCTTCCTCGGACGTCCCACACCTCTCCGTCTCTTCGGCTTATAGTTCCATAGTTTTTTGGGGATGCGGCAGTCATCCATTCGGCAAAGATGTTCCGACCAATTCAGCCGATACTGGGCAATCCTGTCGAGTATACTTATAATATTCACTTCCTGCCGTATATCTGTGTTTCTTCTATGATAATGGAGAGTATACCCTGCCACGTGACTGAGAAATCTCATTTCAGCCGCTTGGATACGACTGGGCTGCCGTTTCGTTAAAGTCCAATTCTCAGACACAAAAAGAAGTGTGGGAAAGGCCATCACCTTGTAGAATTTTAGGCATGTTTCTTTACTTGCTGACTTCGCCTGATGGTCCCGCATATAAGGTTTAACTAATGCAACTTATTCATAAAGTCGTTGCTTCTATTATAAGACACACTGTAGCCCAGGTATTCAAAATTGCTGACTTGTTCCAGGACAGTAGGTACAACCTATAACATTTTTTGCCCGTACGGGATCAGTTCCGCGAAAAGCCATCACTTTGTTTCTTAAGTATGGATATTTGTAATCCAGCGCCTTTCCAGATTCAATTTAACAAATGTATACCCATCTGCAATCTGTTTTCCGAGTCCGATAGAATAGCCTGATCGTCCGCAAACAACAGTGTCAATTGCAGAGTGACCAATCATAAAATTATCCGGAAGACACATCTGCCAGTTTTGTATGACATCGTCAATATATAAACTAAAAAGAGTTGGTGATAATGGACACCACTGTCTTACTCTGAACAGGCTAACTCTAGGAGGTGTTCTCGGTTTCCCTGCTTCAATTAAGATTTTATTCTCCACATAAAGACACTGTATAGCTCTAATTAGATTTTGTGGGATCCGTTTCCTTGCCACTATTGCCCACAGTTTACTCTGATTCACCCTGCCAAACGCTTTCTCGAAGTCGAACTATTAAAATAATAATGATCTATTCAAAACCAACAAAAAAAAGTTCCTTAGCTTGTAGGGCGTTAATTGTAATAAGTTGCAACATTTAAAAGTATTACTGTGCTAACAATCGACAAGTCAAAGAGAAAAATTACAGTACGAGCGATGTTCGCGATGCAAAAAAACAAGCGTCCAACAGAAACAAACGTTAAATGTGAATGGCCTGTCCTATTCTATATGCAAAATGTACGCTAGTGTATACTTTATATTGGAGTATAGTACAGTTGCTCTAAATGCGAATGGCCTGTCCTATTCTATATGCAAAATGTACGCTAGTGTATACTTTATATTGGAGTATAGTACAGTTGCTCTAAATGTGAATGGCCTGTCCTATTCTATATGCAAAATGTACGCTAGTGTATACTTTATATTGGAGTATAGTACAGTTGCTCTAAATGTGAATGGCCTGTCCTATTCTATATGCAAAATGTATACTTTATATTGGAGTATAGTAGAGTTGGTCTAAAACTGCGAGAGTGCTTCATCAAATCGAAGTCGTTTTCCGTTCCTTCAACTACGTTTTATCAGAGGTCCGCTGTATAAAGAAGCCGGATCTTGAGTACGATATGGCGTGTATACATCAATTAGGTAATCATTTGCAGTGGTGCCGTAGCAGATATAACTGTACGTACGTGCAGCGTAAACTGTAGCCTATATAACCTACACGATGACAATACATTGGTAAATAAAAATAAAAAGTAAAAAAGTGAGAAGAAACGTTATAGACCATTAGGTAGACTACATATTACTGACTGTAATACATAAAAATACTACTAGTAGTGGTAGTAGTAGTAGTTGTTGTTGTTGTACACCGTATTAATGTCGTTTAACACAGGTACAACTATAACATTTACTAAACCTGTCCTAAGAGAGAAAAATCAATGACCGGGAATTGCTGTATGACACTACTGAAGGGACCAGAAAGAAAAGATCACTAGAGTACGACAGGGTTCGATGTTGGTTACTGATAAAAAATAGCCATTAGTACACTCAGTTACATTCGATAGAAATCGAAGATAATAAAATAATTCCCGATAAACTCTTGCGTCAGGTAAATATAATATAGTTTTCGATACAAAACTTTTGTGCAAGTACTACTAAAGTCGCAAGAACTTGCTTTCAGTTTCAAACACAACGCACGCCAACGCAACGCAGTTTGTTCAACGCATCCTATTCAATATACCGTTTTAGTACACTTGGCTGCTGACAGATAGTGCCACTGCCTAAGCGTCACATTCATTTCTGCGTCTCGTTCTTTATAAGTGCTCTACAATACCGGTCACGACACTCAACAGAGATTCTTTTATTCTAACAGACATCATCTTCAAGTAGAAAGGGTGTTTGTGATCGTGATACTGATCTGTCGTCTCGGCCGAATTTCCAGGATCCCGGTTTTCCGTGGGCATATTAAGAACACGATTATATTTATTTGGCGTCCAAATACAGTTCAGCGTCGATTCACTAGCGATAAATTTTGAAACAACAGAAGTATCAGCACCTATTTGGTTTACTCGACCGTATACAAACAGCTACAAGGCAGAACTATGTTCAAATGTTGTTTAAAACTGGTTCGTTTTGAATATACAAACAACAAAAACTACGATTTGCTCAGTTACTCGGAAAGGTTAATTTTACTAACCACTTTATAATAGACCTACAATGTAGACTATGAACCCTTCTTATAGGAGTGGCCGTAGTAAGTCTAATATACGATAAGAATATTATCCTCGTAATACCTATACGTATATTACCTAAGTCTTATCCTCGTATGATAAGAAGTTTAGCGAACTGTCTATTTTAACTAGACACAATTTTAAAACATGCGCCTATTTGAAAAGTTTTAAAACATATAATTTACATATATTACAGTGGTGCAGCGAGAGGATTGTGTGTGACAAATAAAAAGAAATGTCACAATTTTAAAATGATGTGCCTGTAAATATGTTGTCATATAAGCCGAATGAAATACTTATGCTAATACGACAATTTGCAGTTGACGCTCTTAGCGAGTCCTTTTAATGTCTAATCAGTCCGCGGTGTACCCAACTCGGTTACTGCGGTAATTTACTCTTCAGCAACTTAAACCTTTCTTCGTTACACTTTTTTTGCTTGCAATTCGAATCTTACACAGATTGTGCCTTTTATTGTTCACTGTTTTCCCTCCGTATTTAATAATTTTTTCGTACTTTTTTTTAGTACTTTATTACCATTACATATTAAAAAAAAAAACATATAAAATGTTCAACCCTGTGTACTACATGAAGCTACAGTCGAACGCGCAGTTCACAACGCTCCTTTTCCTCTACTGATTTGTATCGCACTTGCATCCAAACACAAATCTTGTAGCGCGATTTTGATATTGCTACGACAGCGTAGAACAATCTAGGCGTTTATCGAATGTCCCAGAAAGATCTCGACGTAAGCGTGTGGTGTACGTGCTACTAAACGCATGTTGCGAGAATTTTCTCGCACTTTGCCAGCCTTCGCTCGGGCGCTCGGACTGTGTCAAGGCCGCAGCAATTACGTAGTTAGCGAGAGATAAGACGCAGTTTGGAAGCTTCTGGTGTGTGTAGCGTAACTATAAATACATCGCGTCGCGGCCTTAGTAGTTCAGTTCAATGCGAGATTTTTGACTGTGCGGTTCGAGAGTATTAGTGCGATATATTTTACAGAGCGGTTCGGGTTATTACGGTGTACGTTCAAGTAGTTATTAGTGAAGTGTTTCGTTTATATTCGGACGCTATAATTGTAATACAGTTGAGTTTTAATATTAGTGGACATTTTATTACGTATGAACAATTTCATTTGATTTGTTGTAGACACTGTGTTGTTAATTACGAACTGTTTTACTATAACAATTAAAGGTGTGATTAGTGACTTAATTGGTGTCTTGTACTTATTTTGTTTCCACTGTACCTACGACGATCGAGTAGACCGTCGTAACAGTGGTGTCAGAAGTGGGATAGAACGGTTAACAGTGGAAACAGTGGACGCTTTGTACAAGACGAGTGTGATTCGTAATTAATCGATAAACAATGGATGCCAGTCAGATGATGGAAAATTTACAGGCGCTGCTGTTGCAGACAGAAAAACGACAGGACGAGAAACGCAGACAGGAGGCGGAGGAAGCAGAAAGACGACAAAAAGAAGAACGAATACAAGAAAGAGAAGAAGCTGAGGAACGTCAGAAAGCACTAATGCTAGAAACAGAAGAAAGACAAAAAGATAAAACGGAAGCTCTCTTTGAAACTATGCAGAAACAGTTGCAAGAACATAGTACCGCAGAATTGGGTCTCCTACGAGGTGAGCTTAATAAACAAGTTACTAAAATATCGGAGGTACAAGAATCAATGACATTAAAAATAGCGGAAGTAGAAAAATCTGTCTCGAGTGTTGAAGAATCGATGTCTACAAAAATATCTGAAGTAGAAAAATCTGTCTTGACTGTGGAAGAAATTATGTCAACAAAAATATCTGCAGTAGAAGACTCGATTACAAATATAAAAGAGCAGATTAAAAATGAAGTCGAGCAGTGTCTGAAATTACAACCAAAACAACTTTCTGAACAGACTGTACCAGTGATCAAGACAGAAAAATACACAGAAAATAAGTTAACAGAGAAAGTCACTTTGCCTGCAGTAGGGACAGTTCATGTCAAAGCTCCAACCTTTGACGGAAGCACTCACTGGGCAACGTACCTCCGCCAATTTGAAGCTGCTGCATGCGCAAATAATTGGACAGAAAAAGACAAGGCTGTTTCGCTTGTTCTTGCATTAAAAGGACCCGCGGCAGAACTACTACAGAAAGTGCCACCTGACAGCCAGAACACCTATGCCGAGTTGATAAAAGCTCTGGAATTACGGTATGGTGATAAACATTTGCGAGATGTGTACTGCACCCAGTTGAGAGCAAGGCGACAACATTCCGGGGAAAGTCTTCAAGAGTTTGAAGCAAGTATCGACAGACTAATTAGACTGGCCTATCCTGAAGCGCCAGAAGATTTTCGAACGCGTTTTGCGATGCAGACATTTACTGCCGGTGTCCGAGATAACGAACTACAGCAAGTGTTACGAATGGCAAGACACCAGAACAGTGCGGACGCCCTGGTACATGCTTTGCAATTTGAGGCCGCCAAATCAGCGTCTGGTTGGACAAGTCATAAAGTGCGCGAGCTAAAAGATCGCGACGGCACAGACGATGAGGAGGAAGAACAAGGAACAGAGACTCGACGGTCGGCGCCACAGAATAAAATAAGAAAGGATGGAAGACCGAAGTGTTATCGATGTGGGAAACCTGGACATCTACAACGAGATTGTCGGGTTAGAATTCAGCAGCAGGGAAACGAGCAATAGTCGGTGCAACGGGGCGTGTGCTGACTAACTGGAGGAACGAAGCCCCTAGAGAATACGCAATTTCTACGCTTCAGAAAAACACCGGGAGCTTGGTAGTTACCGGATTTGTTCAAGAAAGGCCAACCTCGATTACAGTTGACACAGGCGCAACAGTTTCTATTGTGCGCCCCGACGTGGTGAAAGATCTCAAGCCAATCTGGTGCTCTTGCAGCTTGCGAACAGCTACGGGACGGCCTGTAAAAGTGTATGGAAAAGTGGAGATACACCTACGCCTCGGTAGACTTGAGTTTAATCATCAAGTACTTGTTGCAGACATTGTGGATGAAGCAATTCTTGGTGTGGACGTTATGAACGCATACGGATTTATAGTCGACTTCAAAAACAATGTCTTGAGAATCGGAGGCGAAGAGGTAATGCTATCAACAATGACGACAGCAGAAAAATCGATGGACGTCATAAACCAAGTGGCCGTAACTGTTCCGCCAAACTCCGAAAAGATCATCATGGTTAGAACTGCGGTAGATACTAGGGGCAATGAGTGCTCTATATTCGAACCCCAGGTAGTCAGCACACCGGGCATACTAACTGCCAGAAGTTTAGTAAAACCTGACGAAACCGGAAATGTACCTATTAGAGTGGCGAATATTTTGGATCAAGCTATCACTTTACAAAGCAATACGCTCCTAGGCAAATTGACTCCTGTGGCCTGGGTAGCCGGAATAACGCAACGAAGACCCAGTTCTTCGGATACTTCTAAATTACCAGAGGAACTGCAAGAATTATTGAACAGATCTTCTAACGACCTCTCAAGTGGTGAGGTAAAAGAACTCGGACAGTTTTTACACGAATTCAAAGATTGTTTTGCAGTTCGGGGACAGTCACTGGGAAGAACCTCTCTTGTGCAACATCGCATCAATACTGGGGACACAACACCGATACGCCAACCTCCTCGAAGGCCTCCGTTATCTAAACAAGAGGAGATGTCTCGGTTAGTACAGGACATGTTGACAGAGGGAGTAATTGAACCTTCGTCAAGTGCTTGGTCTTCCCCTGTAGTGCTGGTAGCGAAGAAGGATGGTGGATTGCGTTTCTGCGTAGACTACCGGAGGTTAAATGATGTTACAAAGAAAGACTGCTATCCATTACCTCGCGTTGACGATACACTCGACACGTTGTCCGGAGCACAGTGGTTTTCCACATTGGACCTGAAGAGTGGATATTGGCAAGTGGGTCTTCATCAAGAAGACAAGGAAAAGACCGCCTTCTCGACCCCAAGTGGCTTATTCCAATTTAACGTCATGCCATTTGGACTCTGTAATGCACCGGCAACATTTGAGAGATTGATGGACCTGATACTCCGAGGCCTGACGTGGAAAACTTGCCTTGTTTACTTAGACGATGTCATAGTGATCGGGAAGACTTTCGAAGATCATTTGGAAAACCTTAAGGAAGTTCTAACTAGAATTCACGGTGCACAACTGAAGCTGAGCCCGAAGAAGTGTTCTCTATTCCAGAAGGAAGTACAGTATTTGGGCCATCTGGTTTCGGCAGCGGGCGTTAGCATGGATCCTAATAAAGTAGACACCGTAAGAGACTGGCCAGTTCCGAAGAATAAACACGAAGTTCGGAGTTTCCTAGGGTTATGCTCATATTACCGACGTTTTGTGAAAGGCTTCGCTACTATTGCTAAACCACTACATGAGCTAACGGAAAATAAACGAAACTTCCAATGGTCGAGAGAGTGTGAACAAGCATTTAGAACGTTGAAGATTGCATTATGTTCGCAGCCAATTCTCGCTTTTCCAGCTTCCGAAGGGAAGTACATCGTAGACACAGACGCAAGCAATACTGATCTAGGAGCAGTTTTGTCTCAAGTGCAGAACGGTGAAGAACGAGTAATAGCGTATTACAGCAAGACGCTTTCTAAACCAGAGAGAAATTATTGTGTTACAAGAAGAGAGTTGTTGGCAATTGTCAGAGCTTTGGAGCACTTCCATAAATACCTCTATGGGAGAGAGTTTTCACTACGTACCGACCATGCTGCACTTGCATGGCTCTTGAGATTTAAAAATCCGGAAGGACAGTTGGCAAGGTGGCTCGAACGTTTGCAAGAGTACAACTTCAAGGTACAACATCGGCGGGGGCGCCTGCACGGTAATGCAGATGGCTTATCACGAAAACCATGCCCGGAAGACTGCCGACATTGCCACAGAAAGGAAGAACAAAACTCAAGTGAACATGTTCAAGCCATCACTGTAGATTTCCTGGCTGATGGCTGGACAACACAAGACTGTCGACAAGAACAGATGACTGATGAAGACATTGGACCGATCTTGACAGCAAAAGAGGAAGGTCGCCGCCCGGATTGGCAAGATATCTGCCATGGTTCCGAAGTGCTGAAGGGCTACTGGGCACAATGGGAATCTCTCACCTTAGAAAACGGATTGCTGAAAAGGGCTTGGGAAAGTGCAGATGGACGGGACGTGGTCATGCAGTTGATAGTTCCCCGAAGTAAAGTGCAGTCTGTTTTGAAGGAGATGCATGATGGAACATCTGGAGGCCATCTTGGCGTTAACAAAACCCTTGACAA
Source organism: Magicicada septendecula (assembly GCA_034769895.1). Taxonomy (NCBI): domain Eukaryota; kingdom Metazoa; phylum Arthropoda; class Insecta; order Hemiptera; family Cicadidae; genus Magicicada; species Magicicada septendecula. Next base: position 207,731,790 of record CM068376.1, read on the forward strand.
AATACGGAAGCGATTCTATTGGCTTCATCTTCGCCACGACGTAGAGGAATGGGTTCGGACGTGTGAAATATGTGCTGCAAGCAAGGGCCCACAAACCAGAAGCAGGGGAAAAATGAGACAGTATAACGTTGGACAACCTTTCGAGAGAATTGCCATAGACATTGCTGGACCATTCCCAGTCACTGACGATGGAAACCGGTACATCATGGTTGTAGGTGACTACTTTACTAAGTGGGTGGAAGCCTACGCAATTCCAAATCAGGAGGTTACCACTGTGGCAAAGAAGTTAGTTCACAACTTCTGTTGCCGTTATGGAGCCCCTATGGAAATCCATACGGATCAAGGGAGAAATTTCGAATCAGGAGTGTTTAAAGAATTATGCCGTCTACTTGGAATTCGAAAGACCAGGACAACGCCTCTGCATCCTCAGTCGGACGGGATGGTTGAGAGATTCAACAGGACACTTGAGCAGCATCTTTCGAAAGTTGTTGACGAGAACCAAACAGACTGGGACCAACGTATACCACTATTCCTTATGGCGTATAGATCATCAGTACATGACACAACCGGCATGACTCCAGCAAAATTGGTGTTTGGGCGGGAGATTCGTCTTCCTGGGGACTTGATGTTTGGATCACCTGAGACTCAGTCCCAAGAGCCAAAGAACTATTCCTCGCAATTAGAAAACCAACTGCGAGAAATGAATCGGTTGGTAAGAGGACGGCTCAAGATTGCCAGTGATAAAATGAAAACTCGGTATGACATTCGCAGCAATAGTGTGGGTTTCCAAGAAGGAGATCAGGTCTGGTTGTTCAATCCAAAGCGCCGTCGTGGTCGCTCACCTAAGCTTCAGTCTAACTGGGAAGGACCCTACACTGTAAAAAAAAGGATTAACGATGTTGTTTATCGGTTCAACAGGAAGGACAGCGAAAGTTCAAGGTCGTCCACCTAGATCGCCTGGCTAAATACAAATTTAGAGACGCTTTGCCAGTTCGGGACGAACAGGCTTAAGGAGGGGGCAGTGCTACGACAGCGTAGAACAATCTAGGCGTTTATCGAATGTCCCAGAAAGATCTCGACGTAAGCGTGTGGTGTACGTGCTACTAAACGCATGTTGCGAGAATTTTCTCGCACTTTGCCAGCCTTCGCTCGGGCGCTCGGACTGTGTCAAGGCCGCAGCAATTACGTAGTTAGCAAGAGATAAGACGCAGTTTGGAAGCTTCTGGTGTGTGTAGCGTAACTATAAATACATCGCGTCGCGGCCTTAGTAGTTCAGTTCAATGCGAGATTTTTGACTGTGCGGTTCGAGAGTATTAGTGCGATATATTTTACAGAGCGGTTCGGGTTATTACGGTGTACGTTCAAGTAGTTATTAGTGAAGTGTTTCGTTTATATTCGGACGCTATAATTGTAATACAGTTGAGTTTTAATATTAGTGGACATTTTATTACGTATGAACAATTTCATTTGATTTGTTGTAGACACTGTGTTGTTAATTACGAACTGTTTTACTATAACAATTAAAGGTGTGATTAGTGACTTAATTGGTGTCTTGTACTTATTTTGTTTCCACTGTACCTACGACGATCGAGTAGACCGTCGTAACAATATGTTGCTTTTATGAAAATCTTTGATTCATTCTTGTGGCAAAACGAAGACTGATCTAATTCCACTCGCTGTATACTGTATTTTACAGACACCTACTTACTACGGCGAGGTAGGTGTAGTAACATTCGTACAAAACCTTTAACACTATCAGCGCCCCCGTAAGATGGGAGAAAATTTGCCTGGTATCGTTAATTTTATTTATGGCTTCTTTTAATTAACTGAATTACATTATAAAGAATTATATTAATTTTAAATGAAGTCATGTCAGTTTCTTCATTGTTTCATGAGTTAGTTTAATTTAATAAATTTATTAATGTAACCTTTGAGTTTCCACACTTACCTTCTTATCACAACAAAATAAGTAGGTAATAAATTCTTTCTTTTAATTTTCGTAGTTTTGTTAACAAAACCTAGACTCCCCCCCCCCCCCCGGAACCAAGCGTGTTTTAACTTGCGACCAATTTACATTGTGCCAGTCAGAAAGGTTCATCCATTTGAATATTTCAAATTCTTTGAGTGAAACTGACCATTTTAGAGTGGAACAATTTTTTTGAAAACTAGTAAAATTCCGGGTTTTGACTAAGTCCCACCGGATGTTCCCCTCTCACACGAAAAAGACGTGTATGGGAAAGTCTGGATATATGGCAACTCCAGTTTTTAGCACGTGGTGCTTGGCAAATTCTAAAATAATTATTTATATTCAAGAAATTAAATACGTGAATACAAGTGCACGTAAAAGGAGGCATCGATACTAAAATTCCATTTCTGTTTTAAAATATATTACACAGCAGTCCCAACAAGACTAGCATTTCTTTTTAACATACACTGGAACTCTTTCACTTCTCGCTGTCAGTGTTTTCTGAATACCTCTTCCCTGATCGTACAATGCCACCATTTTCATATGTTCACCATCAGTAGTTTTTAACTACACAGATACTGCCACTAACCTATTTTCATGTATTGATTCTATTTGTGATTATCAGCTTCTGACATTCTATCCGATATCAGCTCTTGGGAAGTAATAAACCGTTTACGGTAATTTTCTAGTTTTCTTCACTATTTTTCTTAGTTCGTCTCCTCTGTACTTTATTATTCCTATACTATATTCTATTATTAGTAAACACGCCGGTACCAATCTGAAAGCTTCACCTTGACGAGAGCTGGCAAGGACAACAGCTAATAGTCTATTTAAAAATATCGTGCCGTTACTATATAGGTGACTTATTTGCATTACTTTATACCGGATCATATTTTAATAGTTTGCGCTCATTTATAACAAATCTTTGGTAAACTTAAACTTATACATTTTCTGAGAAGTAGTTGAATACTAAAGCTGTAAATTATTATTAATGTAATTGTAAATTTCTTCAAACAGGCATCGAATAAGTACGCGAGCGTAAGCATTTTTTCATCCAGCGGGGAACTTTTTTTCCAAAGCGATGACCTATACTTTTTTTTGCTTAATCGTTTTCTGAAAGTCCAAGTAAAATTTTAAGATCACAATCCGAGAAAGTGTTGAGGAAAAGTTTCGAGATATCAAGGATGTAAGTAAAATAATCCACTCATTTGCAAGCCGTTGACAGCGGATGTTTTCAGTTCCAACTGCATACAACCAGTCCTTCCTTCCCCCGTCTGTCGGAACTGTTTCAAGGTCAAGCTCTCAGATTGGTAACGGCTTGTATACCGCTAATATTCTTGTATTTATAAACTTACATTTTCCAGAAAGTTGTTTTCACAATATTTGTCCAACTTTTCTGTAATAGTCTTTTGAGACTCTGTCGTTCGTCTGTTTAGCAACTTAGTGACAGATGCATCAAACAACTTGAAATACATCAAAATCCACTATCCATCAACCTCATTGGACAACAGTCAGCAGACACGCAGACTCAAGTCACTAATCCACTGGACTTACTATTGCCTTGGCTGAAAGGATGACGTCCGGAAGCCTTTGATGTAATGTGTTCTTAAAAAGTGGAGCACTTCCCGACACTGTCTCTGTGCACCAATCAGACTGCACCGTTAGTAAAATGAGATTGCCATTTTGAGTCCACGTTGGCGCGCCGTTATCACAATTAGTATTCATCATCCGCAGATTATCACATTCAATGGAGCCAACCCGTCGTATCGTCGTCATTCTTCTGTCTATTGTTTAATGATATGGAGAAGCATGTCAACAACCTATCCACACTGATGTGAGATAAGAAATTCTTATAACAGTTGCTTTGTTGCCGACAAGTAACGGTTTAAATGAGGAACCGTTAAGTACTGTTAGTTCAAATTTAATCGTTAAGTACAAAAACATCACTATTTTTAAAAATTAAAAAATAACTGAAGTTGTAGTAACCACATAGAGAACTTATCACTAGATTAGTTTACTTCATGCAAATTTTCAACAATCATGCATTATGCATATTGTTTATTTTGTAAACAGATCGCATAAATAAATGGGAAAATACAAACAAGTCCCGTTACACGCGGTTCAGCTTGTACTCACGAATTGGGCTAGCCAAACAAAATGCGACATGCATGCATGACGGCGATGTTTTCTACATGCGGACAGTCTATATAAATATTCGTTCTATTCTTTCCGCACTACTCGATTAATTTTTTAGACTATTGACATCTGTAAGTGTTGACAGTAAAAACGTTTCGTACTACATAAACTAATACCATCTGAACGTATAGTTTTCCTGTTAGGCTATACTATATTAGAAACTTTAATTAATAACTTTAAAAATTAACTTACGTTTACTGCTCAAAAAAAAATCCATCTAAACACACATTAACACACACTAGGCTGAATTTCATCTTAAACCTTTAATCACATATCGAACAGAAATCAAATAGAATTTATAATATGTATTTACAAAACGGACTGACCAGATCGAATCTCGTTTTGTTTCCGAAGGACATTACATTGAAAATGTATACTCAGGTTAGTCTAATAAGTAATGAAGCTGTTTTCCCCTTACGAATGGGAAACACTGTCAGACCAAGAATGAAACGGCTGTCAACTACAAAGTTCGGCTATTTTAGTAAAAACTCTTATCCTCTTAACCTTGCAGACATGACTGTGCTGTAAATCATGTAGGCCTACGTGTTTGCTTTGTCTCACATCACTAAAATGGAACTCAGTAATATATTGTCGTTATACAACCAAAGTTTTGTGAAACCTCAAGTCGTTGCAACACAGACGTTTAACAAATTAAAACTATTTACGGAGATGAAGCCACGTCATGGGCTCATGCTTTTAGGTGGTGCAAAGCGTATTTGGATGGCCATAAAACTGTGGGTTGAGTGATCTCAGGTATTTAAACATGACTGTCACCCACGCTCATGATCGGGATGTAATCTAAGTGCTGGAGTAGACTAAGACAAGCTACATAGGCTCGTTGTGGCAATGCAGAAGAAAACACCCGGTAGGCTTATATCGTATAATTGAGAAATACGATATCGTATCTGGTCCCGCAAAATGAGGATCGCCTTATATTCGGTAGGCCTACAATACGGTGAATTCCTACATCTTAAAACACTTCCTAGTTCTTAAATACCTATTTTTTTAAATACTACACATGAAATAAAACGGCATGCCGGCAAACGTACTACAAAAACCGAGAACACCTGGTGGCAGAATGTAACGTATATCAATCACGTAGGATGTTTCTCACCCCCCCCCCCACCAACCTCGAGTAGTTCGCCGGGCGGACAAAGTTACCCCGTTAAACGGAATCATATTTCTGTAGTTACTCCGGGCTCCGGCAACCCAATTTTTCACCAAAACTAAACCTGACAGCACATGTGTTTACCGAACGGTATCTAATTTCCCACGCTCTCCACTTCTCTCCCTCAGTTTTTCCTTCATTCCTTTTTTTAGAATATCCAGAACTTCATTCAAGTCGTCAGAAAACATTTCGTGACAAAAAACTCAAACAAAATGTTTATTACAAAATACTTTTGCGACGGTCCAACGTACCGTCGTACAGTAAAGTAGAAACAGAATACAGACACCAATGAAATCACTAATTACCAGCTTTATGAATCACAGATAACAATTTGAAATCAACAAGATACTCTCACACAGTAATTCAAGTAAAATTTGCCCACACGCAATAATAATGACAACTACTAAGAGTTCCGCTCTAATTATAACACAGTAATCACTTTCCACAACAACCACATGTTATGCTCTCTACAATCTCGCCAGGTGTAACTAACTAACTAAGCGGGCCGCTGTTGCTTATATAGGTCCCGCAGATGTTCCAAAATAATTTTCCATTCTTTTGGCGGCATGCCAGCATAATTTGCGTAGTTACGAGTTCTATAACATCTGGAGAGGTACTTAACTGCACGCCCTTGACAGAGGCACCTGCACCTGCTCGGCTAGCCGAGAATCGATAGAACGACACTCTCGACTGTTCAAGACCGTTCAGTAATTGTCGTAACAATATTATCAATGTAACGTAATTTGTATTTAAAAAAAAAAATTATCTCATGTCGCGTTAAAAGTATCACGCTGTAGCTTATATTGTAAATCTTCGTTTACACCACGAAACCATACCCAACTTTTTCACAGTAGTCAGCTGCTCAATTAATTTTGGAGTCTCTTTTTCTCCTTTTAAAGAACCTTTTTACCTAACGTTACCATCTATCCAGATTTTTCCTGGTACATCCTCTTTTTCATGTGAGAAATATTAATATCGGGTGTATTAAGTCTGGGACCTTATAAATCCTTTCAACGATGGTTGGTAAAGCTGATTTCAAGAAGCATGATAGCTATGTTAGGTACATTGTCAGATAACTGGGGTTTATCCTATTTATTATAATGTGATTTTTGTGTTACATCAAAGTAGTATTAGTTTGGTGCGTCAAACGAATTTCTTCATTTACAAATTCCAATGGACTAGTGAAAGAAATATGTTACAACAGACACAGTGAACGTAATAACGTTTATAAAATTTAATTTCAAAAATTTTTAATTTAATTTTGAATAAAGTTAAAAATTGAGAAGCATCTTGATAAAGGTGGTCACACAGCAAAACTATGGACTGCCTCTTAATAAAAAAGTGTCTTCATTTTTCAGATAATTATTTATTGTTTCCCTTTTTTACTTTATCTGTTTTCTGTTAAACTAAAATAGTTTCCACTAATAAAACGATACCACTTTATGATAATTAATAATCGCGTATTCTATACGTAAATATTTTTCATTACTAATAAAGATTACTGCATTAAAAAAAATTGATTGTTTTTAACCAGAAAGACATTCTGAAAATCATTTTTAATTTTTCAAGAACACAATAATTTTATTACGAATGACACTGGATGACACATCAAATACGCCAGATTTTGATTGTTTTTGTTTTAGATGCACAGAGTTCATGTCCGGGATCGTCTGCGAACCAAGCAGATGACAACCCTAATTTACCCGATTACACAAGGAGGATAGTAATGTGTTTAGGTGTAATGTAAGCTTACTGTAGCATGAAATCACACTTACGTATCTCGCTAACATTCGATATTGTACTTAGACTGACCCTGTAGGCGCACGACGGTATGGTTACCCTAGTGACTGAATTAGATGAATCATATACCGATAATGAAAAACAGGATGACAGTCAAGAAGCTGTAACAACGGAAGAGACAAACTAGGAAGTGACCAAGGGAAAGCTCCAAGAAGACAGCGTTGTGGAAAACAGTCTTACTCAGATCGTTTTAGTACGATATCAACGTTAACTCAAAAAATATCGGTATGGAGAACCATACATGACTTCCATGTTCTAAGATTTATATTTAAAATCATATTCGCAATGAAATGTTTCCATAGAAACTACTTCTTTCTACTTATTGCTTCAGCCTTAACCACAGTACTGTGGTCACTAACGTATACCACCTCACGTTTTCGCAGTCGATTTTCACTGATGATGGCAGCCGATGGCACTGCCGAAACGTCTGGTTTTGCAGAAAATATTGGACTACGGCTAAACAGCCCGGGAAGGAATTTTAACAAAAAACTACATCTTTGTTGCCGATAACGTAGTACACATATAACAAATTCTACCCTCCACCTTCAACTATAATTTTCATTAATAGAAAATTACCCCCACCCCGTTCACCTAACCTCTTAATTTATAGATATTTCACCTACGTTTCTACAGTGGATTACTATGAGCTTCTTATCAGGATACTTTATTTATCAAAATTAAGTACTTCACTCTTGTTAAAACATAAAATGTTGCAGGTAAACTACCCCTTTCTCTTAACAGATCTTCACCAAAATCAACAAGCCTTCAGTCCTCTACAATTCAGGGATGCAGCAAAAAAATATTTGATTCTGTTTGAATGTGCGGCAGTTATCGTTCGTCATGGAAACATTTCTCTTGTTACAACATAAAATGTTGCAGGTAAACTACCCCTTTCCCTTAACCGATCTTCACCAAAATCAACAGACCTTGAGCTCTCTGCAAAACAGGAAAGGGTGCAAAAAATTATTTGATTCTCTTTGAATTTTCGGCAGTTATCGTTCATGATAAAAAAATTACCCTTTTTAAAACATAAAAAGTTGCTGATAAACTACCCCTTCCCTAAACCGATCTTCAACAAAATCAACAGACCTTGAGCTCTCTTTAGTTCAAAAAGGTATGCAAAAACCTAGTTGATTCTGTTTGAATTTACGGCAGTTATCGTTCGTCATAGAAAAAATTTCTCTTGTTAAAACATAAAATGTTGCTGGTAAACTACCCCTTTCCCTTAACCGATCTTCACCAACACCAATACGTATTGGGAACTCTACAATACAGGGCTGTATGCAAAACATCATTTGATTCTGTTTGAATTTGCGGCTGTTATCATTTACCATAGAAAAAATTACCCTTGATAAAACACCGTTGCAGGTAAACTACCCCTTTCCCTTAACCAATCTTTACCAAAATCAACAGATCTTGAGATCTCTACAATTCAGGGCTGTATGCAAACAATTATTTGATTCTGTTTGAATTTGCGGCTCTTATCGTTTGCCATAGAAAACACCCTTGATAAAACATAAAACGTTGCTGGTAAACTACACTATTCCATTAACCGATCTTCACCAAAAACAATAGGTCTTGAGAACTCTACATTTCAGCGCTGTATGCAAAATATTATGTGATTCTGTTTCAATTTGCGGCTGTTATCTTTTGCCATATAAAATACCCTTGATAAAACAAAAAACGTGGCAGGTAAACTACCCCTTTCCCTTAACCGATCTTCACCAAAAACAATAAGTCTTTAGTACTCAACAAAACAGGACTGTATGCAAAAACGTATTTGATTCTGTTTGAATTTGCGGCTCTTATCGTTTGCCATAGAAAAAACCCTTTTCAAACATAAAACGTTGCAGGTAAACTACCCCTTTCCCTTAACCGAGCTTCACCAACACCAATAGGTATTGAGAACTCTACAATACAGGGCTGTATGCAAAACATCATTTGATTCTGTTTGAATTTGCGGCTGTTATCGTTTACCATAGAAAATATCGGTATGGAGAACCATACATGACTTCCATATTCTAAGATTTATATTTAAAATCATTTTCAGCCAAACAGCCAGGGAAGGAATTTTAACAAAAAAATACTTCTTTCTTGCCAATAATGTAGTACACATATAAAATATCGGTATGGAGAACCATACATGACTTCCATATTCTAAGATTTATATTTAAAATCATTTTCACCCAAACAGCCAGGCTGTGTCTTACCTGCCTTTTTATTGCTGTATTAAATGAAAAATATTATATTACATTAAAATGAAAAAATTATAATTTTATTGCCTGGCAACAAAATTATTTTATTTTTAACAATTACCATTGTTTCAAAAAGTTTAAATAAATTTTCAAGTACTTTACTCTTGTTAAAACGTAAAAGGTTGCAGGTAAACTACCCCTTCCCCTTAACCGATCTTCACCAAAATCGAAAGTCATTGAGACCTCTACAATTCAGGGACGTATGCTAAAAATTATTTGATTCTGTTTGAATTTGCGGCTGCTATCGTTTGCCATAGAAAATACGCTTGATAAAAAAACGTTGCAGGTAAACTACCCCTTCCCCTTAACCGATCTTCACCAAAAACAATAGGTCTTGAGTACTCTACAAATCAGGGCTGTATGCAAAACATTATTTGATTCTGTTTGAATTTGCGGCTGTTATCGTTTGCCATAGAAAATACCCTTGTTAAAAAAACGTTGCAGGTAAACTACCCCTTTCCCTCAACCGATCTTCACCAAAAACAATAGGTCTTGAGAACTCTACAATTTAGGGCTGTATGCAAATAATCTTTTGATTCTGTTTGAATTTGCGGCTGTTATCATTTGCCATAGGAAATACCCTTGTTAAAACATAAAACGTTACAGGTAAACTACCCCTTTCCCTTAACCGATCTTCACCAAAAACAATAGGTCTTGAGTACTCTACAAATCAGGGCTGTACGCAAAACATTTGATTCTGTTTGAATTTGCGGCTGTTATCGTTTGCCATAGAAAATACCCTTGTTAAAAAAACGTTGCAGGTAAACTACCCCTTTCCCTCAACCGATCTTCACCAAAAACAATAGGTCTTGAGAACTCTACAATTTAGGGCTGTATGCAAATAATCTTTTGATTCTGTTTGAATTTGCGGCTGTTATCGTTTGCCATAGGAAATACCCTTGTTAAAACATAAAACGTTACAGGTAAACTACCCCTTTCCCTTAACCGATCTTCACCAAAATCAAAAGACCTTGAGAACTCTACAATTCAGGGCTGTATGCGAAACATTATTTCATTCTGTATGAATTTGCGGCTGTTATCGTTTGCCAAACAAACAAAATTACCCTTGCTAAAAAAAAACCGTTGCAGGTAAACTACCCCTTTCCCTCAACCGATCTTCACCAAAAACAATAGGTCGCGAGTTCTCTGCAAATCAGGGCTGCATGCAAAAAATTATTTGATTCTGTTTGAATTTGCGGCAGTTATCGTTTGCCATAGAAAAAAAATCTACAGACAGACAGACAGACAGACAGACACACAGACACTTTTCGGAAAACGACTTTTTTTCATGTTTTGAGTGTAGTACAATCAGAATCTGCAATAATCTCGAACACGATTTTTTTTGCCATCACCATACTTCCATTCCTTAAGGAATATGGAAGTAAAAAATTACCCTTGATAAAAAACCGTTGCCGGTAAACTACCCATTTCCCTTAACCGATCTTCACCAAAAACGATAGGTCTTGAGAACTCTACAATTCAGGGCTGTATGCAAAATATTATATGATTCTGTTTCAATTTGCGGCTGTTATCGTTTGCCATACAAAATACCCTTGATAAAACAAAAAACGTGGCTGGTAAACTACCCCTTTACCTTAACCGATCTTCACCAAAAACAATAGGTCTTTAGCACTCATCAAATCAGGGCTGTATTCAAAAACTTATTTGATTCTGTTTGAATTTGCGGCTGTTAACGTTTGCCATAGAAAATACCCTTTTAAAACATAAAATGTTGCAGGTAAACTACCCCTTTCCCTTAACCGAACTTCACAAACACCAATAGGTATTGAGAACTCAAGAAATCAGGGCCGTATGCAGAAACTTATTTGATTCTGTTTGAATTTGCGGCTCTTATCGTTTGCCATAGAAAATACCCTTTTAAAACATAAAACGTTGCTGGTAAACTACCCCTTTCCCTTAACCGATCTTCACCAAAAACAAAAGGTCTTGAGAACTCTACAATTCAGGGCAGTATGCAAAACATTATTTGAATATATTTGAATTTGCGGCTGTTATCGTTTGCCATAGAAAATACCCTTGTTAAAACATAAAACGTTGCCGGTAAACTACCCCTTTCCCTTAACCGATCTTTACCAAAATCAATAGGTCTTGAGAACTCTACAATTCAGGGCTGTATGCGAAACATTATTTGATTCTGTTTGAATTTCCGGCTGTTATCGTTAGCCAAACAAACAAAATTACCCTTGATATAAAAAAAAACCGTTGCAGGTAAACTACCCCTTTCCCTCAACCGATCTTCACCAAAAACAATAGGTCGTGAGTACTCCACAAATCAGGGCTGTATGCAAAACATTATTTGATTCTGTTTGAATTTGCGGCTGTTATCGTTTGTCATAGAAAAAAATCTACAGACACACACAAACTTTTCGAAAAACGACTTTTTTTCATGTTTTGAGTGTAGTACAATCAGAATCTGCAATAATCTCGAACACGATTTTTTTTGCCATCACCATACTTCCATTTCCTTAAGGAACATGGAAGTAATTACAGTACACCCACCCACCCATACACTCGTTTTATTGTCACGTTCATGTATTACTTAAAGACCTACGCTGACATCAGAACGACGACGACACGACGGATCGGCTTCATTTAAAGTGATAAGCTGCAGCTGCTGAATGTTAATTGTGGTAATCCCGAGTGCACGTGGATAAGACATCTACCTGTCAGTTTACTAATGGGACAACTGGCTTACTCGGACAGTTTCACTGTTCTAATAACACATTATCACATCAAAGCACTCCACATGTAACGTTCTGACTGCGCGAGCTACACAGCGGTCACGTTCAATCCTGGTGGATCAATTGCGCTAATGAATGAACAAAGAAGATTCTAGTCCTAGACAAATACCATCGTATCTGTTAATGTTTTAATTTTTACATTCAAATTAGTTACGTTTCTGCCTCTCTATGTTTCGTAATTAAACAGTAAAACAGATAGTCTCTCTTAAAGAATAATGTATTCAAAGAATTTCATTAAACAATGAAAATACACTAAACAAAGTCCACGCGCATAAACACATTTACAATGCGCAACAGAACTTGCCCTATTATAAAATTAATCAATGTTGTTGAACTACCTCAAAAGTATGAAGTTAAATATTTTTGTATGCATCTTGAGAGGAAACTTACCTGGGCAAAACGCTTCAAATCCAATCACAATCAGTTCAACCCCAAGCCAAAGACAATGCACTGGTTGTTTTATCAAATAAATCAACACTGTCGTTGAAAGTAAATAGTTTCTGTACAGAACAGTGCTGAAATCTATTTGGACCTATGGAATCCAACCGTGGGGGACGGCATCCAAATCCAACATTGGAGTACTGCAACTATTCCAATCAAAAACATTGAAAATCATATTGAACGTATCCTGTTACATCAACACCAGAATTCATGAGATCTCCAAGTGGACACTGTGATAAAACGTAATCAAGAAGCGGAGTGACAAATGCACTAGCAGTGAATCTTGTTGACAACAGTGAAAGTGTATACAGGCTAAAAATGTTCAGTGTTAAATCTACCTGACACGTTCAATTAACTCAGTCAGTTAACTATAACAACGTAAGCGACAAGCAATGTAAACTATGTGTCAGCTGCGCTACTAGGATCAAATCATTCCTGCGTCCTCTCCTTGTGATGCCACTAAATGCATCAGCTGAAATTATTTTCAAAAATTAAAATGATAAAAGCGAATTGAAAATTGTTGTAGAACAACACAATTTTAAATAATTTAATCTATTAAACAAATGTAATGCTTCAATAAGAGAATTAGGTTTGAGTGATGAAACTGGTGACTTTCATTCAAAAATGTAGAAGAAAAGTTCATTAAAATTTATTTTTTAGCTACCGTGCTATATCTAAATATTTCAATATTTAAAAAGATATTAAATATTTTGAAATATTGACTCTTCCAAAGGTTATTTTGGAATTTTAATACAAATAAAACTATATGTGTCTTAAGCATTTTCACTGTTTGCATATAGTCAAGGTGTAGACCTATATAGAAAGAGGACCATCAACACAAAAAATTCTGAGAACCATATGCCTATGTGAAGCATACTAACGAATTATGAACTGAATTGAATGATACAAGCAGCTGATATAGCAAAGCTCGTAGAAAGTAGATTAGACCAGCTAAATGGCCGGCTGGGTCATGACCGGAAAAAATATTAGACTGTGAATTAAGGGGAAGGCTGGGAATTAGGCGAATACCATGGAAAACAGTAGAGCGAAGACGACTTAATGGATGTTTGGGGGGACACGGGAGTCAGAGGCTGGAGAAACGTGTATATAGTGGGAGGACAGAATGCTAGAAATTTGTTGATAAGGCCCAAATCCACCGCGGGGTGTGAAACCAAGCCAGTCTCTAGACATTTCAGCACCAGGCGCACACTTTACTTCGCCGGCCCATCCGCTGAAAATGCACTTTCCCAACCACTACTCCTACTCATCTCCCTCAACCCCTCCACCAGTTTTTCATGTCTGTTCTTGCAGACTGGTGACTCAGAGCTATAAATTACACAATAAGTAAATTAAACAATAAACTGTCATGCAGGATTCAAGTGGAGTTCTCGTATGTGCAAATTTAATGCTGCAGCTAGTTTTTGTATCTGCATTTTAATTTTTTTTTCTGTAAAGCGAGTGAGTGTATATTACATTAGTGTGTGTTTATACAGTGTTTATATATACAGGTTTTATTTCAATGTTAGCCATCATATATTAACAATGCCTCGCAATTGCATCAGTCATCCAAACAATTTCTGCTACGTACGTGGCGAGGTAACGTTGAAGTCTCAGAAAAGAAATATAACTTCATTGATAAAAAAGTCATATGAACTGTATATTGAATGTAAATTAGGTAATCAGGACAAATCTTAGGCTCCTCATATTTGCTGTGCTTCATGTGCTGTTGACTGGTTAGCTAAATGGATCTCGTCACATGTCATTTGCAATTCCATTGATTTGGAGAGAACGAACTATCACACACGGACTGTTATTTTTGTATAACAATAATTTCTGGGATAACAGCTACGACTAAACGTAATGTTAAATACCCCGATATTCCCTCTGCTATAAGTCCAGTGGCATACAGTCCACAGCTTCCAATTCCAGTACCACCAAAAACATGCAACTTAGACAAAGATGACATTGTTACTAATGTTGAACCTAGTGAAGACTTATCAGGTGATGAACAAAGAACAGACCCAGATATACTGAACTTCTCTTAATTAATACGTCAGAATTAAATCACTTGTTCGTGATCTAAATTTATCAAAGAGTCAAGCAGAAACACTGGCATCAAGATTGAAAGAATGGAATCTTTTACAGCAGAATACTAAAATAAGTGTTTTCAGTGACAGGCAGTCTGAATTTTAACATTTCTTCTCCCAGTACGAGGACTTAGTGTACTGAAATGACGTGGATTCTTTACTGAAAGCTTTGGTACATGTGCACCATCCTAAAAGAATGGCATCAATTTATAGACAGTTCAAAGCTTAGTTTGAAACAAGTCCTACTTCACACTGGAAATAAATACTTTAGCTTTTGCTGCTCGTATGAAAAAGTCATACAAAAACATGAAACTGATTTCAGTTTCTAAAAAAGAAGTTCCCTAATATAAGTGATGCTAACATTAATAAAGGTATATTTTTTGGACCACAAATAATAAAACTAATGAATTATCCTGCATTTGAAGAAAGTTTGAAATACTTTGAGGTCGCTGCACGGAAATAATTTCAAAATGTGGTTAACAACTTCATGGGAAACCATAAGGCGGATAACTACAGAGAACTTGTAACTGAGCCTCTTCAAGACTACACAGAACTTGGATGTAATATATCACTCAAAATTCATTTCTTAGATTCGCATTTGAATTTTTTTACCTAAACAATCTTGGCGCCGTGAGTGACGAACATGATGAGCGCTTTCACCAGGAAATATCCACCATGGAAACACGGTACCAGGGAAAATGGCACTCAAAAATTCTAGCTGACTACTGCTGGAATCTGAAGAGGTATCTACCTATATCAAATCTACCTACAGCAGAAAATCTAAAAGAAGTAGATTTTAGGTAAGTACAACATGTAACATATTGTTATATTACAGTCACAATTTCCCTTTTCCAAAAAAAAATGTTAATTACTAAAATGTATGCTCGATAGGAAAAAACGGTTAAGATATTTGAAATCAGCGCTAAAAATACTATAAGAATCAGTTATTCGCTTTGATTTAACAAACAAAAAATTAAAAATTGTTGACCAGTGTTATCAGACAATATTCATGTACAGTATTCACATGCCAGGTGTGTATGTGTGTGTTTACGTTTAGATGTCGCGCCGTTACTGACTAACGTCCGCTAATATCAGCCAGATTGTTGTTTTGCCCCAAAAGCTGGTGGCCGCCGTGGAATGCAAGCTCTCTTCCACCGAGCTCCACTGCCGTTGATGATCATAGTGATGATGATATTAATAATAAAATAAAAATAACAATATTACAGCCTTCATAATATATTTATTTAAGGGCACGCCGATAAAGCTAAACGACCGTCATTCGTGAACAATGAACGAGTTAAACGCGGTACTTTTAGCAGTAAAATGAACGCAACTATTTCAATGTGCAATCTGGAATTACGGTGCGGGCACCGAACTGCATTAAATCTTCAAAGTAAACACGACAATCGTAAATTTTGAATGAGCCGAGATAATTCCGTTCCCATCATAATCGTTTTTTCGCTCCGACTTTCCTACGGGCGACAGCATTTTTATGTTGACTCTGTTTCGTCTGGCGACACAACGGCGGAGACGTTTTGTCCGGACGCCGGCGCAGCGCAGATCCCCCTCCCCCACGCAAATTTTAATGGCAGTCACTCGTGCCATTGATCTTCTTGATCGACGTTCATCACAAATTACCACATGTCCATACGATATAAATACGCCTGGCACGGTGGCCAAACTATCAATAAGATATTTAAAGGAATGTACTGAATGAACATTCGAACTCGGACAGCCTCCGACTTGAAAATGTAATGCAATTATCTAACTTAATATTTAATCAAGTGTGTATGTGTTTGTGGGCGCGGGTGCGATCCAAGGCCGTCGACCGCTAGTGATTGACCGATGTTTTCAATTTGATAATCTATTCAGTAGATTGACCGGGAGAGTAACACAAAATGGATATTTTAAAACGATGTAAGATTTGCCTTTGAGGAAAGTTGTATTTATATTAAATCATATTATAATAATATGATGATTTTTATTGACTTCAACCGGTGCAGGATTATAGCGCCTTCTAGTACCCTAAACCAGGAAAAACGTCGGGCCATGAAAAATAACTGAATAATTGTTTGACATTACGCCTACTGTAGCTTCAGTAAAGTAAATCCATAAATGTGTGTGTGTTTGTGCATTTGTTGCCATCTTCATGAGTGTGTGTGTGTTTTCTTTAGGGTACCTTATGATGGTTCTTGCAGTAACGACACATTACGTTACATTAGTATAGTAACAAAAATTTCCATTCCAAGTAGGCTACATTTTACGAGGTTAGGTATAACCTACATTTGTATCACCCACTATAATATAGGCCTACTGTAATACAAAAATAATTTTTAAGCGAAACAACAAATTATGGCATACTTACAAAATAAATATATAAACACACACACTACTGTAGCTTCAGTAAAGTAAATCCATAAATGTGTGTGTGTGTGTGTGTGTGTGTGTGTGTGTGTGTGTGTGTGTGTGTGTGTGTGTGTGTGTGTGTGTGTGTGTGTGTGTGTGTGTGTGTGTGTGTGTGTGTGTGTGTGTGTGTGTGTGTGTGTGTGTGTGTGTGTGTGTGTGTGTGTGTGTGTGTGTGTGTGTGTGTGTGTGTGTGTGTGTGTGTGTGTGTGTGTGTGTGTGTGTGTGTATTTCTTTATGGTATCTTATGATACTTCTTGCAGTAACGACACATTACGTTACATTACTATAGTAATATAACATAATATATGTATATATTGTAATATCAGGCCTATATATATGTTGTATTTATATAATAGTAAATTTATATAATATAGCGGATAGCCTATACCCTAATTCCTGGTTTAGGCTACTAGAAGGCGCTATAAACCTGGACCGGTTGTGAATTCTTTATATAACAGTAGTGTGTGTGTGTGTGTGTGTGTGTGTGTGTGTGTGTGTGTGTGTGTGTGTGTGTGTGTGTGTGTGTGTGTGTGTGTGTGTGTGTGCTGCAATGGACATTCTATTTGCATACGGAATGTAGCAGAGAATAAAACATATAATAGCCTATCATAAAAAGACGCTATAAGAATAAGCAGAGATTTGCAGGTTTGAACATTGTAAATTAGTTGATAAGGAGCTTTTGTAAATGATGTTAGTTTTAACTTCTTTTAGACGTGTAAAGCAACTTTGAGTGTAGTGAAATGGCGTGTAAAGATACTTAGCCGCGTGTGCGAAAGTATGTAATAATTGTACGCAATATTACTGAAAAATACGTTAATTTGAATAACTTTCGAGATATGGGAAATTTTTAGATGGGACGCAGATCAAAACACTCGTAATAAAAAGACCTACCTGACGACAGTATATATTTTTAAAATTAGAAACTGAATGTACGGTATACATTCTTTAGGTAAAAAGGTTTTATAGCGCATAAAATCGGTCGTAAATATTTTAGGTTTTTTGAACAAGAATTAATCAGTTCCGAAAACTTCGTATACAGGAAATCTATATAAGAAAACCTTGAGAAGAGGTTACCAAAGAACCAATCAGATTACGAGAAATTCAGTTTCAGAAATAAGACTCTGGCATACAGATCAATCCCTCTTCGGAATCGACAACGAATAAACGTCGCTTGGGTTAATGACGATCGATCTGCCTGTCACAACGAACTCAAGTTTGAAAATTACTGTAGAGTTACTGCGAGAAGTATTATAATTGTGCTATTCCGTGAAAGTGGAAGATATTCCGTTTAGGGTTTATAGACACTTCAAGCTTACTATAGTACGGGACGTGCCATTATAAGCTTCCAGGTTACGCAGTAGTATTATAAGTTCTTCCCCGCCCCTCGCCCTCAAGCGTTGTCGCACGTTACAATTGGTTATGCGTCGGCAAAGGCGGGGAGGGGAGGTCTGTTCCAAACACTGGCAATACCGCAGTGGCCTCGAAGCTTATTATGATACGTCTCACATAATAGAAAGGTGTAAGCATAACTCACCAGTTAAGCAGTGACAGTATTGATTCCCGGTGTGAAATTACATGTAACCGTGCCCGTGAGAAATATCTACACGCCCAAAAGTGACGTTGAAACCGGACAGAGTGAATTAACCCACGGATTCATCCAGAAAGGAACAACCCGTCGTCTGAAGGATCTAGTACAATCGACATTAAAAGGAAGTGAACTTATATTGTTTATACTGTACTTATAAACTTATAAAAACCCATTTAAAAGAAATACTCTATTATATAGGCTAAGTCAAAACGTTACAGTTTTAGTAAGTAAAAAGATCTTTTAAAACACTAATTTATTTTATTCCACAGAAATTAAATTTTAGTTTGTATTACAAAGATGAACAGAGACAGGTTAATTATTTTTTTGTAAGCTGTATTAAAAGCACAGTACATTGTCAGAAAATAATAGCATCATAAATAAAGCTACTTTATTCAAATAACGCATATCTCGACTAACATATTCTATGCGACACCTATACACCGCAATATACAGTCTATTGCAACGATACATATATTTGCATATTTGCCCAGGGCATATTTTGTAAATAATTAATATACAGAAATTGTTCGAAATAATTTTAAGTACGTGTGTGACAGGCAGATTACAGACTGTAGCCTGTCAAAAAAAAATAACACAGGTCAATTTTAAGCAGTCCGTGCGCACGCGCGTGTGTGTGTGCAGTGTACCGGCGTGTGCGTGGTCAACCGGCAGAAACAGGCATTAGGCTACTAATACATGAGATCTCTATGTATGCATGTATTTTGCTTGCTTTAGTGAACTCTGGACCAGACATAAATTAATGACAATAATTAAGGACGGTTAAAAAATTAAATTTGCATTTTACAAAATAGATTTTGCAATTCAGACGATGTCATCGGCTCAGACCAAATTGAACATGTTAGAAACGACATATTTCAATATCTCACATGTCAGAATTACTGCAGAATATTTTAAACACCTCCGACAATTTTGAACGAGGGAAAGACGGTAATAACTTACTCAGGGGGACACTATGTCAGTTTAATTAGCGACAGAGAATCGCCATCGGGAATACATCATCATTAAGTAGTAAACCGAACATGCTACGATTGACGAAGGAGCACATCATCATCACAATCATCATCATCATCGTCGTCACTATCATCGTCCACATCCAGGAGCTGCATACACACGCGCGCCCGCAAAACAACTTGGCAACGGTAACTCGACAAATGCACAGGTGACAAACAATTATTATTATTTTGTTAACAAAGAAAGAACTCATAAAGAACTGAAGAGATGAACTAACAAAGTAAAATCAATATGTAAATGTAAATAGTGTAAATATTCATCGTAAAATAAGTAGTATGGAATTTTAAGTTTTATTAAAATGTTATAATTAATTAAAAATGGGTGCTCTGTTGTAAACAATAATTATTTTACTTAAAGTAAATATTATTTTATACAAATATTAATAGTAAACGTTTAGTTGATTTAATAAATAGCCTATAATACTACTTTCGTAAATGAATTTCTATGATATAAAATTTTGATAATGATTCAAAGTTGAGACTCTCGTCACACGCCCAAGCAATTTAAATAACTTTACAATTCGTTTTTCATATATGTTTTATGTTTTAATATTTATGTGCTATTATTGTGTGTTACATATAAGAGATATAAGAGGAAATAACCTATTCAGGATTCATATTTTTTTAATTTTTAATATTTAAATATTTTTTTGACGTAATAATTATAAATCTATGTTTTATTCTTTTTCAATATTTTAATTAGTTATTTCATGCCATCCACGTCTCACTCCTCTATAAAAAATGTTATTGCGCAACAATTATACTTAACAGACACACAAAATCCTACGACCTAGCCGGTGGTTTAAACATAATACAGTTGCGTATAAATACGAAATTATATTCATAATATTACTATTAACGTTGCAATATATATGTTACGATGTATGGGTGTCGCATAGAATAAATAGTCCGGATAGCCTACATGTTTCTATGAATACCCCGTAAAATAATTACATACCCTCGCAGACCCAGCTAAAAGTAACTGTAAGCAACATTTCACAGTACGTAAAGTTATTTTACAAGTCTAAAAATACTTACAACTAACATTTTTCAGAATGCTCCTTATCAACTAACTTACAATGTTCAAACCTGCAATCTCTACTTATTCATACAGCGTCTTTATATTGATATCTTATGCTTTATTTTCTGATAAAATCCATATACAATTAGAATGTCCATTGCAATGTATATGTGTCTGTGCCTCTGTGTGTGCGCGCGCGCGTGTGCGTATGTGTGTATGAGGGAGTAAGCATAATTACTTTTCTTGTGTGTTTATTCTTACTTTACTGTAAACATTCAATTGTAACTATTTCTTTTATCTCTATTTATTCGCGCGCATAGCATTTTTATTATAATTAATTTTTTAATTAACAAATATCCTCATTATTTCGTTTTCCAAACAAGCCTATGGAAACCGAGTATACTTTCATGCGTAATGGTCCTCACCCCCCAAGACTCGCTTAAACCGGGAAGTAGGTTTAATAAATGTACTTACATACATTCTTTTATTAAAACTTAATTCGCTTTGGCCATGGCCGAGACAAACGAGGTTTACAGAATTTTGTTTCGTAACGTTTCCAAGTAAGTGGCCAGCCTTTTCTCCCCATGAAGGATAATCTCGCTACATCGACTCTGACCGAACAGTGCTCAATTCATTCTTTTCATCTTGACCTCCCCAGTGACCATGGATGTACAGACGAATCTCTGAAGAGTTAACAAATTATAAATCGGTGGTGGCCAATTTTTTCGCCACGAACCACTTTTGTGACTATGAAACTTAGGCGTACCCCGTGAGAGAATTATTTGTTATAAACAAATAGCGGGCACGCACGCGCATAGAATAGGTATGCGTACAAGCAAAAATTAAACTATGTTTATGGATATGGATATACTATAAGAAAGTTTTATAATAAATACTAAAACCCAGTCTAAGTGTAAACTACTGTACTGCCTTATGCAGTAAACAGATAACACTAGGACTTTTCTCACATGTTATTTTGTGGTGGTAAAGTACTTGCTTTCGATACAGGCCTGCTTTTAAATTACGTAAATAGTAATGGTTCGAAGATTATTATAAATCCAGTAAAAGTTTCACAAGTATCAAGTTTCAAATAAACCTTTTTTTTGTGTTACCGCGTGCCACTAATTCCCCACCACTTTTACAAACGATTACTTACATGTTACTTATATGCATATTATGGTTCGTGTAATCTACAAAAATCTGAATCTGTATGGTATCCATTGAAAACTATTAATTTTGTTATGTTTTACTCTACATATTTTTCTTTCTATTTTTGTCCTGTTCTGTATATTATGTGTTTCTATTTTTTGTTGTATTTTATATGTAGTATTCACTGTAGGCTACAACCTTTTTCATTTATTGTCCGTCCGATGCATGACTTACCTACCCTAATTTCTATCTTTTCCGTTAAGTAGAATTTTACACGCACAAACACACGTTAGGAGGGAAGATGATCTCCCTCAGTTATACCTTTGCCGTAATGAAGAACGTCAACCACCATACTCCTCGCTTTGTGGTGTCACATTCTGTTAAGCAGGCTACAAGTAACTTGGTGTTAGTCGATCCTACCTTTGACACTTGTGCTGCAGGGGATGTTTTGTTGGGAGCGGACATGGTGTCCGCTGTTCTTACAGGACAGGTCTTGGGCTCAGGTCTTCCAGCCGCTGTTTTGTCACTATGGGATCTTCCGCCATGGCCCCCTGTTGTTCTTTGTGAAGTTGTACCACCTGATGCAGTCCGTGCTCATCAGCTCCATGGAGCGTTCCATTAGATTCCATTGCGGTGGCACTGACAGCGTATTTGATTCCTCCCCAAGATGGTGATCCTTTAGCAGTGTGCAAAACGCTTGGGAGTCCGAAAAACCTCCGGTTCTGCCAGTTCCTAGACCTCCGGATGAGGTTACAGCTGACGATTTATACAATCAAACTACCTAACGATTATCTTCGGGCCGATATACTGTTAGATTATATATTTGTTTAAGCCCAATTCTCCAGTGACTCTCAGGGACTCGTATAACAGTTCTCTTTCTCGTATCCTTAGTTTGGAGCGGAGAGTTGCCCGGAGTCCCAAGTGTGAAGATTTGTATATTAAATTCATGGATGATGGCATCGCTCAAGGACACATGGCGTCTATTACTGTCCCGACGTTTCCACAGTGTTTTATCATAGCGTTTTTAAGAATACAGATTATTCACAGAAGAATCGAGTTGCTTTTGATACCAGTGTACCGACTACGGGAGTAACACAACTTGGTTACAGACAAACCAGGGCGAATGGAACTGTTCCAGTATACGTTTCGCGATGCGCGAATGCTTCGCAAAAATACAGGTTACTGAGATAAGACTTCGGAACATTTAAACGACCGCGACTTTGATAAAAACGATTTCATTTACACTTTCGCTGCCAGCGATATAAATATTACGCAAAAACACAAACATTCACTCAGTACGAAAATAATCCGAAAGTAAACGTTACTCGCCGTCTTTCGGGTTCACCGGCAGTAAAAATTCCAGCGTTTTTTGTTTATTTTTTTTTATTATTATAAGTCACTCGCGTACATATTTTGCTAGACTAATTTCGTGCAAGGGTGCATGCGTGGGCGATTGTTTACGAGCGCAAACAGACGCAGCTTTCGTTCGTACGAGAAGAAATCTCAAAAATTACACCGGCCGGCAAGCAAACACGATAAACAAGTCGACGTCCAGATCGGTAAGTTAGCTACAGTTGCGTTAATATAATGTGACAGCCCGGCGGAGGGGAAATATGTGTGAATTCGATACCCAAGCAATAAAGTGGTAAAACCTGTTCTGCTACAAACTACACTGTACCTTGCGCGCGCGCCCGCGTCTCTGTTATCAACTAACCAAAGTAAAAATAAACTCGCTGCCAACCACTGAGTTAATTCAGTAAGTTAAAGTTCTTGTCGATACTGAAAGAACTAAATTAATAAAACATGACGTTCACCTGTTCTATTGTCATTTTGTTCCCTACGTAAAGAACATTTTGAAGCATGAGAGGCAAAAATAATACTTACACTTTACACACGCGCGCGCGCGTTGAATAATTACTTGAATTTTCTTGTTTGTATGTGTGTGTGAGCGCATACACACACACACACACACACACACACACACACAGGTTGTAGGTTTTTGGATACATCCGTGTTTGCAATTTTCAGAGAATATCGACGTTTTGTTCTGTAAGCCCTGAATATTTTGAAGGCCTACTTGATTTGACAACTAATTTCCCTTGGGCTATACACACAAATATATACTACATACATACTTTATTTCATTATAATATTACTTTTCTAAGCAAGCATTTGTTTTGTTCTACTTACTTATGTACCGGTACATTTCATCGACCTTTGCTGTTCATCATTCTCAGACTCTGAGGGCGTTGAACAACAAATGTCAACGAAATGTAGGCTACATACGTAAATAAAACAAAATAAATCCTTCACAGAAAAATAATAAAATAAAATTATAATAAAATATGCACACGCACATGCGCGCCCCCACTTACCTATTTGTTTTATGTAGGTATACCTGTAATAGGTCTACATGTTTTCAATATGCCATGTTTATTTTATTGAGATTTATGTACTTTCATTAGAAAACTGTCCAAGATCATCAGACAATCTTCCCCACAAATTTTTAATTTTTTTATTTATTGTCCACATGAAATGTTGATAAGCTGTTTAATTTACGATTTCGATTTACTGCGGTATACTGATTTATTTACATGTATTGTTTTAAATACTTTAATGTAAACAATGTTTATTTGGAATTAATGACCGTATTTCCTTAAAGTTTTGAATCATTATCGTATCTTGAATTGATCTCCATACGCTCGTCTATTAACAAATTTTAGTTTACATTTAAACATTTCTATACTTTAATTTTAATTTATTATTTATCATTAAAGCATTTGAAACAAGATATATAAATAAACCAGAATAAAAAACGAATTTTAATAACATATAAAATTCCATATCATGTAACAAAGATAAAAAAATTGTCAATTGCCAGAAAAGACCTCTGCTGATATTACACAATGTTCTAACTAATACAAAAACAAGAAAAAATATTTAAACATGTTATAAATAATATGCACACGCACGAATACCCTGCACATAACTCATATTTTATATTTATTACATCTGTATATTTAATGTTTAACATTTAGTATTTAGTGTTTTATTTGGTATTTAGTATTGTTGTATTTAACATGCGCGACCAGCGACACACACACACACACACACACACACACACACACAGCGTGTTATACTTAACACCCTTACCGCATTGGCCTCTTCGTGAACTGTCTGAAAACTAATGCGATTGAATTTATTTCCCACGAAGTGGCAACACTGTGAGAACAAGGATGGAACTGCTGATAGGTGTAATGTCTGATTATTTTCATAAACATTTTTAAATTCTTAACTCTTTGAAGGGCAGGCAATACACAGTGTGACCACCTGCATGTTGGGCGTAACGGGGCAGTGGTTACACAGTGAAACCACTTGCATTTCTCTAAATAGTCCTTTCCAGGGCAGCATCTACACAGTGAAACCACCATAGAAGTTCATTTCTCTGCCATATGGAGTGCTGGCAGTTGCATGAGCTGTTAGGAGTCAGCTGTTGTTGTAGTAAGCAACATTTGTTTACACGTGCAGTACGTTGGTTATGTGTCATAGTTCACTTTCCTTGCATCTTTTACAGTTTTCGTTTATTTTTGTTTTTTCAAGTGAATTAGTTATATTTAATATATTTTCTCAGTATTGAACAAAAGCATAAAGATAAAGTTATACATATTTGTGAACAGTAAAGTGGTTTTTGGTGGTTACACTGTGTAACCACTGCCCTTGAGGTGCTTGTGGAAGGTAACTTACAAAAATGTCTAGAAATTATCTGAGTGAAGAAGAAATCTTAAGATACGTATGCGATGATGGAATACCTTCGGACTGTGAAAGTATTGCTAGTGACTTAGATTCTGAATCTGACGTTCACCAAAATTAACTAGAAAATACGGAATTTTTTTCAGGTGACTTGAACATTCCTATTACTTTAGATGATGTTAGTAGTTATAGTGAAGAATCTGGTGATACAAAAAGTGATAAAATCATTTGGAATACTACAAACACTGTCAAATGTGTTCCACAGTTCTGTGAATATAGTGGTGTTACTGAACATGTTAAAAAAATAGATAATCCAGATCCTTATAAATTATTTACCCTTTTTGTAAATGATACAGTGATTTCTCATATTGTTTTTCATACAAACTTGTATGCAACACAAAAGTGTAAGCGATTTAAACCTTCAACTGATGAAGACATGATGTTTTTTAGGTATAAATTTGTACATGTCCATTAATAAGAAAAGCAGCTATCGCGATTATTGGTCACAAGACGAAGACTTACATGATTCTTATATTTCAAAGCTAATGCCAGTGAAACGTTTTAACTTCTTGTTGAGTCATTTACATTTAAATGATAACTCATTGATGCCTTTGCCAAATGACCCAAATTTTGATAAATTGTACAAATTGCGACCTTTCATTGATTTTTTTATCTCAATCATTTATTGACTGCTACAAGCCACACCGTAACGTAGCTGTGGATGAGAGTATGGTTAAATTTAAGGGACGATCCTGTATGAAACAATTTATGAGGGATAAGCCAATTAAACGTGGTTACAAAATTTGGATGTTATGTGATGAATCTGCTTACAACTTGAAATTTCAAATTTATGTTGGAAAAGGTAAAAGTAAAGTTGAATGTGCGTTAGGTGAAAGATGCATGCAGTACAGTGAATCCTAAAAGGAAAGGTTTATCCCCTCTTGAAAATGAGAACAATATGGAGAGGGGAGAATTCTCATTCAGTGTAAGCAACACTGGAACTGATGTTTACAGGTGGAAAGACAGCAAAGGTGTCAATGTATTAAGCACTGCTCATGACCCTTCAGAAATTTCTATGGTAAAAAGAAAACAAAAAGATGGAACAAGGAAAACATTCACATGCCCACTTGCTATTCTGGTGTACAACTGCCACATGAATTTTGTAGACAAATTTGACAGGTTAAAAAATGACTACAAAATTGATAGAAAGAGCAAAAAATGGTGGATGCGATTATTCTTCCATTTTATTGATTGTTGTGTCACCAATGCTTTCATCATGCACAAAGAGATGGACATGCAGCAGTACAACAACAAAGATTATAAGCGCGCAATCTACAGGGCAATTTTCGCTCCAAAAATTGTTACAACAAAGAAGGCAGCAGTAAACTTAGAAGACAGACCAGCAAATGTCACAAACAAAAAAGCTCGTGTAGATGTTAATGTTAGGGTGGTATCTAGCAGTCATCAACCCACACATATGGCTTCACCACGAAGATGTGCGCTCTGTAGTTCTAAGAAAAACACAGTACGATCAAGATGGAAATGTGATGTGTGTGATGTAGCTTTGCGTTTGAGATCAGGAAAGACATGTTTAATGATTTTCATTCTCTTAAACAGTTGTAAAGAAAGTTTTAAATTATTTAAAATTTGTGAATTTTCTGCCTTTGTTATTAGTTAAAAGTTGCTCAAGTGGGGCAGTGGTTACACAGTGTAACCACCTTTCTTTAGTAAATAAATTATATATTTTTTAAAATTATTGTGTTTAAATAATTTTTAACATTCATTTCTATGCCTAAATAGATAAAATTGGCGAAAATTACAAAAAAAAAGTAAAAAAAAATTTCCTGCCCCACATAGGGTTTTTTGTGTGCTTGATGCCTGCCCTTCAAAGAGTTAACCTTGCCAGATACGACTGTACTATAAATTTTGTAAGTATCTGTTTTCCTTGACTTCACAAAAACAGAGCTCGGCGACACTGAACAGCGTTATGCTGAGTCAAACTTAAAGGCAATGCACCAGACACGTTCCACACGTTAAAACAGGCTTAAGAAGATCAATCCACTTTCCAGACTTCGCTTTTTGGATGGCCATGACACTACGGAGGGCGAACTCTATTGTGGACGACCAAGCCCAACACAAACTGATGACGATGTGTTTAAAGTGAAAGACTTTCAAAGTCGCATTTATTGTAACGTAATTATAACAATGATTGGTTATAAACTAAATTTTCAATCAACAGACTCTTCATAAAATGTTGGTGCTTGAATTGAGTCCTGCCAGAGACTGCTGACCCACGGATTATTACGATAACGTTCAATGCCACTTCTCACTTCCCATAAACAAGTATTTGGCCAAAAAGGACAGTCTTGTGTTTCCCCATCCACCTTATTTCCCTGCCTTCGGTCCAAATGATTATTTACGGGTTTCAAAAAAAAATAAGACAACTCTGGGTCCGCGATTTTAAAAGCGTGAAGAACGTTAGAATGTTTGTGACGGTCCAGCTAAAGGCACTGACTTCCAGCAATGTTTCCATCAATGGGAACAATATCTCCCTATTGTGTGTAGCTTCCCAATGGAAATGTTTTGAAGAGGATAAAATTGTTTTGTAGATAATACACCCATAATTACACTGCCAGTCTCATAACTTTTTAGACAAACCTTGTACTTCTGACTCGGCATGCATCTGCACCTGATGGCATACGAATTTTGGTTCCAACTGACTATAGCCTTAAGTTAAAAATGTTTTTTTTTTTAGAATTTCACGATTTTCCGAGTTTTAATACCCTCTCCACAACATCGCAATCGATTCCCCCTCTCCTCAGCTCTACACACGATATAACCAAGTTTAAGTTATACTCAACAAAACACTCTGACAAGTTTAAGTTAACTCTGATAGTCTCAATGGGCTGACTTTATGCACACTGGTTCACGCGTTTTGGTTTGTTTGCATTTATTTTTAGACCAACTTTCTGAATTTCCTGTTACATAACTTTTACCTTTTCGTTTATATCTGCCACGGTGTGAGGATGCAATATAGTGCAATGCAAATATAGAGAAGCTTATTCAAAGGAGTAGGCCCTACTATGTATAACTGAAAAGAAGGAGAACACACTCTCTCTCTCTCTCTCTCTCTCACACACACACACACACACACACACACATTCAATATTGATTTACTAGTAGGGTAGATTTGATGTAGCCTCCTTTACATCAAAGGACCTTTCTAGAAATCATAAAGTTTACACAATTGAATCGCGTTAAGGAGAGTATGTAATCTGGGCACTTCATTGGTGGTCATAAAAACGTTGAAGGATTAGACCGCTAGAGGTATACGTAAAATGCGCACTAGGTACCTGCTCCCACACTGCCCTCTCTCGACCGTCTTACTCTCTATTATGTCCATCACTCCTTCCCCTCCTGCATTATTTTCCGTTAACATTATATTCACATCTTGCACACAGAAACTTGAAAAAACGTCCTCCCCACTTTATCCAGACTTAGGACTGTTAGTAGTGGCAGATATACGATATCTGGTGTGATTAAAAAGGTTTTTTAATTTTATCATTTTTATTACATTTTAAAATCTTTTTATATTTTTATGACTTCATAATGCATTTATGGTTGTACAACTATTTTCTTATTTTTGTAGCACAAAACTTTACGAAGTCGTGTCTTGAAGTACCGTTGTTTTTGTATAGTTTTAGTTTCGACTTAATAATGTTTTGGCGCCGATGACTTGAACTGCTGGGTTTCTACCTCCATCGTTGATACTGTTAATTTTTATGTAAGACTGTGTTTAAACATTTCAAAACTTTGCTAAAATGAATAATAGATGGATGCGCATGGTAGAATTGTTCACCAATTTCGAATGAAATGATTCACACGCATTCGTTGTATACTCCTGTGATGTTCCTTCTTCGGTCCACGTGCTGGGAGGAAGTTCGCCATCCAAATAATCTGTAAACTCTGTAACTTTTTGACCTACTTGTTGATCCGGTGAAAAATCCATGACTAAGCAGTCTGCAACATGATTCGGATCCAAAGACTGGACACCAAATAAATGTCTCAACCACCTATAAACTTCACTGAATTCGTTGTTCTGTTCTTCGATACCATACTTGTTTTCACAGAAACCTACAACCCAGTATCTCAGTCCAGCAACTGACCCTATTATGGAGACCGATTTTGAAGTCGGTGACAATACTAGCTGTATTTAGAGTATGATGATACAAAGAACAGAACTTTTTTTAAAAGAGCAAATAGCTTTCTCATGTTTTCTCCTTAATGTTCGGTAATAAGCAGAACACCAGTGGAATGTAATTCTGTTATCAACGCCGTGAATGTGTGAGCTGATGCCAATCCTTTGGATAAATAATACTCTAATGTTCCGTCCATGTACATTTTGATGTTTTTGCATATGTAATACAGATTGTCGCACATGTAAAAGCAATAATGGCTGTTTATTTGGCAATTATTTGTACAAAACGTTTGTTCTTTATTGTCCTTATATTCACCATTTTCAGTAGGTGTAAAGCTTCTGACAGCTGCTTCGGTAACTTAGGCATAATCTTCCGACGACTGTTGTAAATGTTTCGGTGTACGCAATTGATATCGCTCACTCTATATTAACAAGCGTATGAGAGTCGTTTCCAATCTTCCGATTGATGATCTTTAATGGTCTTTCCAAAGTGTAATCTTCTGCTTTCCTCTTTGCCACACTGCTTACGATTCTCCGACTAATTACGTGTTTTTGTAATTTTTCGTGTTTCTATTGCAAACTGTGTTTCACGATTACATTGTCAAGTCCGTCCGTGTGAACTGCTGCCTTGCAATCACAAACTGAGCACCTCCAGAACTGCAACACTCCACGGAACTCTCCTCCTCCTCCTTACACTCACAGAAAGAATTCCCAACCAGTAATTATCGGTTTACCGTGGATCGAGAAAAATTGAGCCACTTCCATTATTTACAAACCCGCTCACAAATGTTGGAACAATACGAGAGAGGGAGCAGGTATTTCGGAGGCATCGTTAATCCCTAGCCGAGTGCGCACTTTACATATGTTTCGGACGCTACATGCGTTCTGATGCGGAAATTACTTACGCCCGTGTTAAGAAGTCTGTAACAATAAAGAGAATACCTATTAGTGAAGCGGGATTAGGCCTACTGCTTCTAGCTTTGTCTATTACGGCAGAGAAAAAAATTATATCCTGAGTATTAATTTTTTTATTACCCTTCAAAAGGACTAGTGAGCTCAGATTTTAAAGGACTAGAATTATAATCCTACAAGCGCGTGCGAGAGCACGCGAATCTAAAAGGAGCCTAATAAAAAATCAGTACCCTCGCTTAGGTTCCTGAAACTTGATTCACATGTTAAATGTTCACCCTCAGAGACTTCACTCTAACATTCTGTCCCATGCTGAGTTACTAAAGAAGAATCCGTTTTCCACATTGAATTTCAGACAATTTCACACATAGCTGTGATAAAACAGAAAATTCTGATTGTCTATATACGGTTACCCAATTTATGCATTTGTCCTATTCATGTAAGAGTGGTGCCTTTTCTATCAAGCAGAATACCTTTAGGGTGTAGATCGTGCGGAGTTAGTTGCGTGTGCAGTCAGATTGAGCCTAAGGCAGTGTGGCCACCACTACAGTTCAACCAAAGTGTGTTTCACGGGGACTCATTTACTCAGACTGAGCAAATCTGCGGGGGGGTGGGGTGAAAAACGCCTTGATTTTACAGTTTCGCCCGGGAATCGAACCCAAAACCTTTAGGCTAATAGACCAGAACCATTTTACAGATTTTGATCAGCAATGGCAGTTGAAAAACAGGAAATTAAAAACGGAAATGCGTTTTAGTAAATGAAGGTACCGTTTTAGTAAAACATACAGTACCGTTTACCAAATGGTAAAAGCTTAACAGCATGATAATGTCTTTCAGCCGCTAGCTAAACGCAACATTTGCGCAAAAGAAACAGTCAGTCAGTCAGTAACCATAATAAGAAGTTCAGTGTATTTCACCACAACACAAAACAAATCTTTATTTACAACAATCCCAATGACATTATGTATCTGTGTTATATCTTCACATTTCTGCGGTGAGTAATTAAATATCAAGAGGAAGTAGATTTGGATTTACGATGCAGTACAGACAAATATTTTAATGAACAGATGCAGGATCGTTAGCTGAATCACATACGAAGACAACCATTAACTAGAGACAATAACCTATCTACAGCTATGCAGTGTTGTTTGCTTGTTAGGTCTTTAATCTGCGACGACGTTAGCATGTTAGCGGTCGCGGTTTTAGTTAACGATTCCCGGCTGGTAAACTGTGCTAACACTTGATTTTAAACTTTCAGGACGCTTTATAGATCTGGTTTAATTGTTTGCAGTGATATTATTTTTAACACATTATATATATATATATATATATTGCGACGTATCAAAACAAACCTTTATTTACAACAATCCCAATGACGTCTGCAATGATGACTTCACGTAATGATGACGTCATACAGCGTGACGGTAAATAAAATGTTGCAGAAAGTTTCAAACGATGTCCAGCTAAAAGACTTATCATGTCAAAAACAATATGATATATGTCACGGGAATGTGTACGAAAATAGTAACCGTTATTCTTTTGTTTTGTTTTTTTTCTTAGCATCAAGCGTTCACCCATTGTCCTCAGTGACTCGGCTGAGACATTTTTTTCGAGCCACCAAAACTATTATTCTACTGCATATTTTGTGTTAGGCGTTTCTCTCATCAGAAAGAAATGTTCCGATATTCAAAATACGTTATACGCATACGCGGTGAACGCTCATACAAAGTTTTATTCGATAAAAATCCATACCACAGTTCTGAAACACGTTGAGCCGAATTCAAACGGTTTATCTATTTACAGTTGGCTTTGCTCACTGTATCTAACACACAGGTAAGTTATTTCAGTACACCACTTGAATCGAAAGATTTTGTATCATTTTTTTTGCCCCAATCGCATCATAAATTTGTCTTTTTTTGTTAATATCATTTATTAAGTTCGTTGAAAAAAAAACACTTAATTTGTGTTTGCTGTTGTTTAACTCTAATATAAACAAGGACTACACCTCTACTGTATAAGAAAAATTGTAATAGGCTACTTCTCGTTCCAAAATAGCACAAAAATTTCCAGTTTCATTAAAACTACAAATTTAAAAAGAAAAATTACTATTCGTTTAAACAACACCCACAAATAAAGTATTTAAGAGTAACAGTCTATACACCCAGACATACAGTACTGCAGGGAAGCATAGAGTTTACAGCAAAAACATGCCTTTATGGAGACTTTTTTACCGCATTTCTCATAATTTGCCAAAAATATTTTATCTTTGATTTGAAAATTTTTTACACAGTGTCCTGTTAACGCTGAACACACAAATTATTGGAGTCTTCCTTACAGAATTTGAATGTGATGAATTCTGGCTGCTTGTAATAATAAGACTTATGCTGCAACTCTAACATGTATGCACATTCAGTAAACTCACATTTTTTAGGGTATCAAAATGATATTACTGTTGTTCTGTGTGTGTGTGTGTGTGTGTGTGTGTGTGCGTGTGCGTGTCCTCAAGCTGTTGACTCCATCTCAATGTTCTAGGATAGAATGGAATGTCAAAGAATTTTCTCTGGGAACAAAAACAGCCCTTCTTGGGGCAAACAAACAACTCAGACGTAAGCTAGTACCATAAAAAACTACAACATACACAGCAGCCAACAAAACATAATAATATTGTATGTGTATGTGTGCATAAGATCTCTCTGTAGTACTATACACATATGGGATAAAAGTAACTGAACAAAGAAAGCTCAATCAATTCCAAACATTACCCGGCCAGAAATATATTACTATTTACGGCTACAACAACTAAACTAAAGTTGTGTCCAAGTATAACTTTACACGAAAAAGTTGAGAACATTACAACTGTAGTTGCATGATGCAGTGATGTGAAATAAAGCCTTTCAACTTATTCCAAATGCTACTGCTGCTGGCATTTTAAATTATACCACTCTAAAACTAATGTTAACATGTCATGTAAAGGTTTCCTTCATAGACAATATAAGAGAAACAGAAAAAAAGTCTTTAAGAAGAATACACTGACTACTATGTTCAGTAGATACTAAAACATTTTAGTGTTTACACATCGCATAGATAAAAATCTACATAATAGTATAGCCTCACTAGAACCCTAATTTGTACATAACTAATTCGGATTCTTGCTATTTCAAACTAAAAGTATCCCCCATTAATTTGTACTGCTGTCCAAATTAGTGAAATCTCTTTATGTTAATTAAGCGGTGTCCAATTCATGGGATGCATGACAATTAGAGGCACCCAGAGGTATGTTAAGTGGCATGCAGTAACAAAAAAATATTTTTTTTATTTGATCTTGTTAATTGCTGTAAAACGTTTATTTGAATAATAATGAATATTTAATTCTTCACATTTAGTTGGTTTTAGTGCAGCCTTAATAATGCATCCCTAAACTATGTTTAATGTCTACCTATACCTTATGTCTCTCTTTCACACATGCACACACACACACGCACATTCCTTCTTAGTTTATTCCAGACGTAAACAAATGCACATTATAGGCCTACATCTAAATCGGCACTTGCTACTTGAATTAAAAGCATGTTACACTGACAAAAGCAATACAGGCAGTATGAATAAATATTTGATACTGCATAAACAGAGAAGTGAACTGTGATAATTTTGACATTATTGAACACATTAACAGTTGCCTGACGCTTTGCTACATCTTACCTTGCACTTTAAATGCCCAGCCAATTGCCTGCAGTTATTTCATTTTCTGTGTCCTCTATCAATTGTTTGATGCCAGCCAGTTTATATGTTCTCTTGTGATAGGTAAAACAAGCTTTCAAATGACACTATTTTAATTCAGTAGGACTGATAAAAGGGTCAAAGAATAAAAAAAAGATAAATGTAATAAAAAAGAAAGGCAAATAGGTTTTATTATAAAACCTGAATATCACTTGATCAATTTGTCACATAACATGACTATACAGATATTCGGTGCATGCACATAACACATTACTGTATGAATACTACTCCCAACCAATAAAGCAATTTCTGAGACGTGTGTTTGTTTATACCAGGGATGAGCTTAGAACAGATGGGCATGTGTGTGTGTGAGAGAGATGAGTGAGGACAGAGTATTTATAAGAAATAATTTACTCATGTTCTACACCTGAATTGGCCATCACTGGATTACTCCTAGTGGGCATTTTCATATGACCATAAGCAAAGCAATGTTTATTCAAATGGAAAAGTTACAATGTGTTCTTTAATTGCCCCAGCTGTGTACCAAAAGAACTGTTTGTTTTTCTTTATTTGAAGCAGATTTTCTCTAACACTTATGTGAGTGATGTTAATGTACATGATATGTACAAATATGGCAGCTTGTTGATTTGATTTTTTAATTATAATTACACAGTAGTTCAATTAAGTTCAGTTACAAAAATTTTAGTATTTTCAGCTTTGTGCTGTTTTTGTGTTACAAGTGAGAACTATAACCTAATTAGGTTAGTTTACTCACGCTTTCGGTAAGTTCTGTATTACAATATTTTGTTGTTTATCATGATAATAATATCTCATTTAAAAGTCATTTAGAGTCATCCATCATAAGTAATTAATTAATATGATGCAAACTAAAAAGATTTGATGAATTTTATTACACTTGAAAGGAGCTGCTTTACGTTGTGTCACACTGTTATAACCAATATGTGCAAAATTACTACCTTTGTACACCTACCTTTCCTTTAAAATTACTACTAAATTAGTACAGTTATGTCAGTGTTTTAAATTAGTGAGATTTTACGTTAGTCTACATGTAAAGAGGCAGAACGGTTAAGACTGTTTGGGAATGTCTGTAGAAGACAATCGAAGAGATCTAGAAAATCTAGAGTGGAAGCCAGAGGGAGAGTGGAGGAGAGGCTGACCAATAGTAAAATGGAAGAATGGAAGGATCAAGTTATAGATGACATGAAGAAGTGGGGAATAGAACGGAGAGAAAAATACCAGTACACAATAAAATAAGGAGCTATTGTATACAGCTTAAAATTAGACACTAATCTACATTATGTAAAGAAAGAGAAGAAAACCTGGCAGGAAAAAATGGATATGAAGGGCTTTTAATGATGGCTACAACTCCTCCAGCAGCAGATATAGCCTATTATGCCTATTATATATACTGAGCAGATAGCATAAGTTTAAAAACTGTCACAGAACAATCCTACTGTAACACGGTTCATTATTGCATAGACTTAAAATCATACACCTGACTTCATGTCTCTGTGTAATACATTTCACACAAACAGAAAGGATTACATATAAAAAAAGTTGTTATTATTGATATGTACGGTATGCATTATTATGTAAATAACTTATGCAGTATACGTTTTGTAAGAAATATTTTATCTATTTACAGGAGCACCAAGTACTGTTAGGAATACAACTTTATTTGTTGGAACTCCTATTATTAACCTACACACATTATTAACCTACGACTTTATTAACCTATTTTACACATAATTCCAGGAAAACAACAAGTGTTCTGATTTAGTAAAATAATGGTTGTTATATATTGATATCATGCACAGCACCACTAAATAGGTCAGAAAAAAGGAACTGATTTTTTTTGGGGGGGGGGGACTTACTGGTTCATACTAGTAAGTTCAGTGACTGCTTTCTTTATAAGAAATCTTGCTTGCTGTATGTGTGGTGCAAATGCAATCATTTCTTAAAAATCATTGTCCTGTTACTATTGGTTCCAACCAGTAAGTACATAAACACGAATGAGGAGTTGCTGTCTATTAGCAGGAATCTGTCGTCTTAATACGTACAATACAGTAATGAAAACACATGTGAGTATAAACACAACTTTTAATATAAGTTATTTAATCTTTATAATTAAAATTACTATTTAGTCATCATATTTCCGAATAAAGTGGGCCTTTTGTTCATAATTAACAAATTTTCTATAAGATGCACATGTCTAGAAATGCAACAACTGAAAATAGCCACGTTCCAAATCTTCAAATACTTTAAAATAAATTAAAAATTTTATTAATTATATAATTACACATATGCATGTCCACACACACACACAAGAGCAAAGTTTTTGAATATGAATGTCGACTAGCTGATGTTGTTTAACCAAATTTACAGATGTTTTACATCTGTAAATGAATAATCAGATAATGTTTTACAATGAATAAACAGTTCATTTTAGACACTGTATACCAGCAAAACTCTGCATATCATATTACCACTTTATACTGTAATAGCTTTATGCAGCCTACAGTATTCTAAACAGTACAGTTACAATCACTGCTTACTAGAATGTGTTGTACAAACTATTATGCCATTTTTACATAAAGAGTTGCACTGTTTTACAGGTTAAAAAATCAAAATGTTTAATCAAACTGGAGATTTGCCATGGACTAGAGTTGCTTCCTCAGCTTCAATTAAACCCCATTTTTATACATGTATAAACATATGTCTGACACACACACACACACACACTGTATGGATATGGAAACGACAACCAGCAAGAATTACAGTATAAACTAATACCCCAAACATATAACATGGGTCAGGAAGACTTTATCTCAATACAAGTAATCATATATCCATTAACAGTTTTGTGTGTGTGTGTGTGTGTGTATGTGTGTGTGTGTGTGTGTATGTGTGTGTGTGTGTGTGTGTGTGTGTGTGTGTGTGTGTGTGTGTGTGTGTGTGTGTTCATTTTCTTGGTTTTCAATTATATAAATGAATTTGCGAGGAACTTAATATATTATTCCTTAGTTCTGAGTACTGTTATATGATTGTAAAAAGGTTAGTAAATCATGATAGATACTGCATTATTTCATAAAAACTTTATAATAATATATACTGTAAAAAGTGAAGAGTTATAAACAGCTAGCTATAGTTATTCTTCTTAAATTTCTTGAATATGTAACATGATAATTATAAAAATAATTAATTTTATAATTATGTATGAGGGTACAGATCTACAAACACACACGTGCAATGTATGGATATGGAAATGACAACCACCAAGAATGACAGTGCAAACTAATCCCCTGAACATATAACACGGGTCAGGAAGATTTTATCTCAGTGTATGTAATCATATATCCATTAATAGTTGTGTGTGTGTGTGTGTGTGTGTGTGTGTGTGTGTGTGTGTGTGTGTGTGTGTGTGTGTGTGTGTGTGTGTGTGTGTGTGTGTGTGTTCATTTTCTTAGTTTTCAGTTATATAAATGAATTTGTGAGAAACTCAATATATTATTTCTTAGTTCTGAGTACTGTTATATAATTGCAAAAAGGTTAGCAAATTATGATAGAGACTATTATGCCATTAAAAGTTTACAATAATATATACTGTAAAAAGTGAAGATTGGATATGTAACATGATAATTATAAAAATAATTAATTTTATAATTGTGTATGAGGATCAGATCTACACACACACAAACACACACACACACACACACACACACACACACACACACACAGAATGTACACAAGCAACATAGTGAACAGTAAGAAACAAAGAGAATATATCTTACAAATTACAAAGCATTTGTTGTCACAAAGCTTCAGATATGTCTCTGAAACTATGTGCAAAATCTAGAACTATAAAAAAAAAATTTATATAATTTCATTATAAGTACTGACAGTACACAACACAAAATGAGTTGAAAAAAATCACTTTAAAATTATTTATTAAGACACGTGTTACATATTTCACATCTGTGTATACATTAAACTATACATGTAGGCCTATATTTTGTTCTATATGAACATGTGTGTGTAGGCCTATATGCACATAATATAGTAATTTATGTAATGGTTATAAAGGTGTTATAACATGTTTACAACAAACTACAAGAGTTTAAGTTAGTACAACAATATAGCTGTATTAGTTGTTATTTTTTGGTAAAAGAAATAAACATTATTTTAACTTACACCAAAGTAGACAACCCATAAAATGAGTAATAACACAATCAGTATAAGGTAATTGACAAGAATGCTCATGCCTTCCTTGCTATCGATAGCCATGTTGATCTTATTGAGTGCAACCACAAACTGTTGAATAATCCAGCGCCCACATGGAAAATTCAATTTGAAGTTGAGCCTAAATTTAGAACACCACTATTTCAACTAACTCTTCAAATATACGATATTGGCTTATGTTTATCAATAAAACACACACACACACTCTCTAGCATAGCTCTCCACCCAACGATAACTGAGCTATTTGTAGACAAACAAGAAGCATCACATAATATTTCATACAAGCAACAGAAAACATGGATACTAAAAATCACTCACACATGGTCTGGGCTGCAGTAACACGCTCTGCGAATGTTTATAATTCTGACCACATCTTAAAAATCTGCCTGGTGAAATAATAAACAGCAGACTCAAATGTACATGTTCTATATGCACCCAAAAAATATTATACTGTTTGGATACAAATACTGAACAGAAAAGTTCTTATTATACACTGTGCAATCAGTATTGTAAGCCTGAAATTACATTTTATTAATAAAATTTAAACAAAAGAATTAGAAGAAATTAACAGATGTTATAAAATGGCAACTAGCAGCACTGGATATAATATCAAATACCAGATGTAAATTTTCAGTGCTATAAATCTAAGTCATTTACATAAAAACTTCAATCATATGTTCTCTATACTCATAAATATGGTTCTCTGGTTTTCAAATTATTCTGTCATAGTATATTTAACACACTTGTATTGATCACAAATTACATAAAATGCTTGAATGAGAATGGATTATCCTACATGAAAGGTCATTACATAATGAGTACATAATTTCAACACTTAAGTGTTGCACAAATTACTGCTTGATAGTTTCATAAGTTACATCCTGCTACATGCATTCATAAAAAGAAGTATTTTTATCAACCTGACTGATTATGACTTTCAGCAAGGACAGAGCAACTTTCAAGTTTATAATTTGAACACAAACAGGCATTTTGGATAAAATCCTGAGGCATTTTAATCTCACAATCCTCGAGCTATTACACACAAATATTGAGTTTTAGGCCATTACATGAGGTCACATCAATATACAATATATATATATATATATATATATATTACTATAATACTTATAACTAATTTACCTCAAGATATACTTTTTTCCTTTAGGAACATGTTTCGGGAGATCTTGTTCTCCCATCTTCAGCCTTCGCCATCTTGTTTCTGGGAAGTATTTGTGTGTTGGCTTCTGGATGTTATTAAGGTAGTTTGTTGGTCTTTGGTCCTTCAAAGTTGCATTATTGTGTGTGGTTGTGGTATCTGTTTTTGTATTTTGTGTATTTTCGATGTTGAGTGCTTTGAATATTGTGTCATGTTTTGTATTGATTTGTATTTGTTCTGGTATTAATTTGTTTTGTGTTTTATGTTTGTAAATCTGTAAATTTTCCCAAATGTTCATTATGGTGCCTTTGTGTGGTATATGTTTTATTAGTGTTACATTGGTTATGTCTGGGAATTCATGTCCTGTGTTTACTGCATGTGTGGCTAAATTGGATTTATATATATTTGGTTTTTTGTATGCATTTAGGTGTTCAAAATAACGTTTTTTCAGCTGTTTTTTTGTTTGTCCTATATAACATTTATTGCAATCTTGGCATTCAATTTTGTATATACCGTTGGTTGTTGTATTATCTTTGTTGTGTGAGCTATTTAGATTTTGTAATTTATTTGTATTAGTTTTGTATGCTATTTTTATATCTGTGTTTTTAAATAGTTTTGTTAGTTTTGTCATTTTATTATTTATATATGTGAATGTGGCCCATTTTTTGTTGTTGTTATTATTTATGTGTTGTTCAGTTTGATTAATTCTTAATTGTTCAGTTTTTATTTTGTATTTGATTTTATTTTCTATTTTGATCATAGTATTTTTATTGTATCCATTTGCATAACCAATTTGGTATATTATATTTCTTTCTTTGTCAGTTTCTTGTTTGTTTAGGGGTATTTTGTACATTCTGTTAAATAACGAATAAAATGCTGCCATTTTATGTTGTGGTGGGTGGTCAGAATGGTTAGGTATAATGATGTTAGTGGAAGTTGGTTTTCTATATACTGCATATTGTATGTGTTTGTTGTATCTTGTGATGGTTATGTCTAAATAGTTGATTTTGTTATGTTTTTCTTTTTCTTCTGTGAATTGTATTTTGGGATGTATGTTATTGATTTGTTTCAGTATGTTCTCTGCATTTGTGTTTTTGTTATTTGATACATATAGTCCATCATCTACATATCTTATCCATATGCCATCTGGGTCATGTGTTTTTGATATTTTGTATTTTGGTGTCTATGTGTTGTAGGAATATTTCTGCTATTATGCTTGATAATGGTGATCCCATTGCTAAACCTTCTTTCTGTTGATAAATTTTGCTATTAAATTCAAAGTAATTTTGTTTTAGTATTAGTTGGAGACTATTTTTTATTTCGGTTATAATAATTATAATAAATAATAACAACAACAAAAAATGGGCCACATTCACATATATAAATAATAAAATGACAAAACTAACAAAACTATTTAAAAACACAGATATAAAAATAGCATACAAAACTAATACAAATAAATTACAAAATCTAAATAGCTCACACAACAAAGATAATACAACAACCAACGGTATATACAAAATTGAATGCCAAGATTGCAATAAATGTTATATAGGACAAACAAAAAAACAGCTGAAAAAACGTTATTTTGAACACCTAAATGCATACAAAAAACCAAATATATATAAATCCAATTTAGCCACACATGCAATAAACACAGGACATGAATTCCCAGACATAACCAATGTAACACTAATAAAACATATACCACACAAAGGCACCATAATGAACATTTGGGAAAATTTACAGATTTACAAACATAAAACACAAAACAAATTAATACCAGAACAAATACAAATCAATACAAAACATGACACAATATTCAAAGCACTCAACATCGAAAATACACAAAATGCAAAAACAGATACCACAACCACACACAATAATGCAACTTTGAAGGACCAAAGACCAACAAACTACCTTAATAACATCCAGAAGCCAACACACAAATACTTCACCAGAAACAAGATGGCGAAGGCTGAAGATGGGAGAACAAGATCTCCCGAAACATGTTCCTAAAGGAAAAAAGTATATCTTGAGGTAAATTAGTTATAAGTATTATAGTATTATATACATCAAGAAACGGACTGTAGCAGAAAGTGATTGAAAAAATATATATATATTAAAGTATGTCACACTATAGGATTAATGCTTTCGAATGAACTCCCAGCATAATCAATAGAGTTTAGAATTATATGACATGCCATACAAAATCATAAAAAAGTACATTTTAACAATTTTATCTAAAATTTGTCAAAAATTATTTTTGTCATATTTAATTGTGTTTTTTGTTTTCAATGGATAAAGCATTTTGTTCGTTACTTATATTATAACAAACAGTATTGTTTGTTACAGTACAGTACAGTAGTTTGTACAGTATTGTTTTGTAGGATTACAAAAGTAGTCCTACTGATACGTGTGCATACCTCTTCTATAGCTGTTCTTTTTGGCAAAGGACTGTGTATGATGTATTCTGCCTATAATGGTCTAGATTATTTATCTCATGTATGCTCTTCAGAGAAGCAGCCAAAGAAGTTGTGGGTAGTATCCCTAGGTAAACAAATGAATTACAAATCAGAAGACTTTTATTATAGCTCCACTTCAATTACTGAAGTTAAAAGAAGAAACACCATTTCTAACCCAATAACTATTGTTTTACAAATCATTGTAAGATAAAGAAGGTTTTTAATAGATTTGATGAATTTTATTAAAATGTAATCAGAACTATTAACAAAATTATTTGCTGACACATTTCAAGAAATTTGGCCTATATTAAATCTAACTTTTACGTCTTGCTAAAATCTATTACTCAGCTTGAAACTGTGGATCTCCAACTGCATGATGCATTACAAATTCTAAAAGACACTGAAAGTTTGTTATTCCAAGTACAGAGTAAAGTGGGTGAAAAAGACTAAAGAAATTTAGAAAATGTACAATGATATCCAAGAAGTCAAAATATGTATAACAATATAACAATAACAATGTATAACAATATAACAATAACAATGTATAACAATGTTACTGAAAATGTTAGAAGGAAAAATACTGAACTGGATGGCAGTAACCCATAACTTCCTTAAATGATTAACATTTTTGACATTCACTCCCAAATCATTCAGTGTAGACAGGAGTTCCTTGAAATACAAATATGTACTGACAGACAACAGGAGGCCCTTTAAATCTGAGAATTTGAAAATACATGTCATCATATAGTCTAATTCTCATCATATATGAAAGTGTACCAGTGTACTCACTTCCAAAGAATAATATGGAAAACAATATAAAACCATTTTTTCCATCACAAACATTCAGGTTGTCAGTATTTTTGTAATAAGTTGTTTTAAAGTTTCGGTTGAATTGTGTATCACCTGAATTTACAATTTAAATTATTACTTGGGGTGGACAGGTCATCCTAGTCTTGCAAATTTTCCTCCCTCATCCTTTGCAAAAAAAAATAAATAAACTGTTTTCAATAATATTATAAACAAGCAACAGCAAAAAATGTATATTACTTTTCAATAAAAATTTTTTAAATAGTACCTAATATTATTTACACTAGATACAAAATTCTACTAATAACACAATAACAATAGTACTAAATTATACCAAACCAGATCCTCTAAAACTACTTAAAACCTCACAACAATGGGTAACAACATATTTATTTTCAATTTCGATCCAAGG
Organism: Magicicada septendecula; assembly: GCA_034769895.1. NCBI lineage: Eukaryota > Metazoa > Arthropoda > Insecta > Hemiptera > Cicadidae > Magicicada > Magicicada septendecula. The sequence goes on from CM068376.1 coordinate 207,775,334, forward strand.
CAAAAATACTATAGTGGAAACACTTAGAAATGAACTAGGGTGTACAGTTTTACTAATGTAACTATGTATGCATTATAGTGTTACTAATGGTAACATTGCAAATCATATGTAACAACTAAGCTTACATATACAATATTGAGATGTTGTGAAAAATAAGTCTCATGCTCCTTTATGGTTGTACAGGTACTACACCATTCACTGTTAAAGCTGTGTATCGCCAGAGCACCACCATCCTACGCAGCGCATTTGGATTGTAATCAAGTATTCAGGCCCGGCTCCAGGCAGGGGCGAACCGTGCCACTACCCACAACGGCAAATTTTAAAGGGTGGCAGATTCTGGGATGTTAGGTTTTGAAATTGAAGGAAAAAATATAATTATTCACTTAATTTCATCACAATATATTACTTTCAGTAAGAAAGTAAGAAATTTTATCAGTAAGAATTACTTTGTGTATAAAGTCAGCGGAGTTTAACGAAGAGTAGAAAACTCGTGAACGAGAGAATGTCTATAGAACAGTTAGCTGAATCACTTGATTACAACAAAGTCATAAAGGAGTTTGCCAGCGCAAAAGCTAGACGAGCATTTTTTAACTAAGGTATATGATTGATTACTTTTGTTATATTTCAATCATAATGAATTTTAGTTCTTATTTTAATTTTAAGTCATCACATAGGCATACATTTTTAATGTCTCACGATTCTTTGTATTGTCTCTACAATTTATTGTAGACGTTCACCGCATCGTAAACACGAAAAAGTTCTAGTTATTTGATAAACACAACAATGCAAACATTTCTAGTCGTCATTTGAAGGCAGTCGCCATATCTTTAGAGTAGGTCTAGTGTGCGTGAATGTGTTCAGAGTTAAAATAGGGAGGGGCGGCACTCATAAATACTGTTCAGGGCAGCAGAAGCACTGGGGCCGGCCCTGCAAGTATTATCACTTAGAACTGGTGGTTGTGCAATTTTACAACTATTGTTATCTACTATTATGTAAATATGATTATTTCCTAGTTGCTCAAACAGCTCTTATTCGTTGCAGTGTTTGTCAGTATCTATATAAAGTACTGGCACATTATGTAGTTACTATATGTGACTTTTTAGTAAATAAAATTAATATAGTAATTTTCGAATATGTTCAATAAAAGATAAACAGTTTCTAATTTTATGAGCAGTTATATGTTCTACTTATACTTGTCATTTTCTTTTTCAGAGCGTTTTTCTACCTCCTGCTGCACAGTGATGTCTGCACATGCTATTATTCGAACAGATTTTTGTACTACTTCACATGTCTCCATTGTTCCTTCCAGAATCTTAAACTGAAAACATTTGCTAGACTTACTTAAGTAATTACCCTCACTTTTTCCTTTTACTAGCAGCTCCTTGTACTACCAAGTGAAGTGTCCTTCCATCTTATTCTCAAAACATCCTTCGATTTCAGTCCAATAAACCCCACAATCTAGGTTCCACAGATCTCGATTGTTATTGTCATTTAAGTTTTCACCTCCTTTCCCTTACTTCCTTATCCCTCCGTGATGATACCCTGATGCCCTCCTTCACTCATAATGTTGCTCTTATACACTGAACACCTGCAGTACTTACTTAATTCTGCAATCACTCAGCCTAAGAGCATCTCAACACACTCACTATTACACATCACAATGTCTGTACCATGACAACCGTCTCTGCTCATGCAAACAATTGTTTTTCACCTTGTTATCAACCTTACTAAGCTATTCCAAGAAACCTGCAACTATCACATATTCTGCATACTGACTCACTATTCTGAATACATTACACAGATAGTAATGTAAACGTCACTTAATTAATCCATAAGTGTATCATGAATATACAAACAGTCCAGTCTCTTCTCCTTGAAAATTCATTAAATTAGATATAAACTATACAAATATTTCACCTACACAAGGCTGAAAATAATGCATCATTTTCAGCCCCCCCCCCTGCTTCCATTCACCAGACACTCTGTATACCAGGCCAACTTGGTGTATACAGTGGAGTGTATAGTGGATACTGTGATACAGCAGGGAGTGGTATACAGCACTGCAGTAAAGCTGTCACTTGCATGTTGTGTTGTCATCACTATAGTCAGCATACTCCAATGTCAGTTGTAAAATACTGGGTTTCCTTGCTTTAGCTTTTATTATAAACTTTCTGATTTGCTATACAGTTCATACTTGTTCAGAGAGTACTTTTTGTTTTTTACGTAAATGTGTGTATTTGTGGTAAATTTATGGTAGTGCTAAATAATTTGCATATACTGGCATAAGCTTTCTAAAAAATATGACAGATGGTCTACGAAGAAAGGAATTGTTTCTGTATACATTTTAACATGTGTACAAAATGCGTAATTCAAAATATTCAGAAAGGCAACGTACACTAAGCAAGCATCAGCAAGTCATTGTCTCCTAAGTATCTAAGTATCCTTCTCCTTCTCTTTATCTATATAACAAAAAATTTGAATACAATGCAATTTTACGGGGATTAATTCATAAATCATAGATATCAAATGTAAATCTGTAAAAATCGATGTTAAGTAAATGCAGTTAGAATGTACCAGAGCGGTATTTGTTCAAAAGGAACAATGCTTGAGTTGGCGCCTACCAGACGCCCAGAAAGTACAAAAAGTCACGTAGAGGGTTGGCCATCATAAAAATGCATTGTAAGTAGAAACTAACAAAAAATGTGTGAAGGTTGGTAAATTTTAAGTGCTTTCAACAATAAAGTACCGTTATGTAAGACAGAGAGCGTAAACAGAGAAATGCATGTAACGCATCTTCCCCACCACGTGTACATGCGCCGTTGGGTTGACGAATAGAAAAAAGCGTCATTTTTTTAGCGGGTGAATTCTCGGGGTAGATTGGGTAAATTTGTATTTCGCGGTACATGAAATCAATCAGAGTGTATTTTGTAAATATTTGGTGAGGGTAGTTTTAAGTCGAGTATAAAAAACGGAGTTGGAAAAAGTTCAGTCAGTCTGCAGAGGTACTACATTTATTTAGACTCGTAACTGGTGTATTAAAGAATTATTATTTAGTTGATAAATTAAACAAATCATATTCGCAAAAGTAGTAAGTTGTATACAGTGAAGTCATCAAAGCGATAAAACTAACAATCGTATTTGAATCACTAAAATAATAGAATTCATGAAAGTAACTTGTTGATGAAGTTTCAAACAGTAAACAATATTCAAATAAAGTATTAAGTATTTATTAAAGCAATCGTAATTCGCCTGAGATTAAATCGGAGTTCGAAGTGTAAAGTTACGGTGAGCTGAGAAATTCTATAGTGGAACTTGTCGTGTACGAATTAATCCGACGGTATCAGCATATCGTGTCCGTGTTGGAAGCACTTACATCCAATCACTTATATACTAGGTGTAAGAAAATATTATGTAACACGTCACCGTTGTATTCGCACTAAATTATAAAAAGTGAATTGTGCCTGGTGTATGTGAAACAAGTGTATATAGAGTTAACGAATGAACGAGTGCGACTGACGGGGAGTGCACCGTAATGACGGAATTCAACCATCAAGTAAAATTTATATGAACATTCATTTTAACATTGTTATTATAGTCAATTCTTTTTGTAATTCAAACAGTTAAAACAAGAATCCACAATTAAAAGAGAATAATCATAAGAAACTGAATATTGATATTAATAATGTAATCTTTAAATTCAAGAAAATCATTAACGTATAATTTGTCATATTTATATTTGTTTTATTAATTATTACACCCTGAGATTAATTATAAGAGTCGCTACCCCAAAGTAAGAGCTAAATTCAATAGTTGAATATCAACAATTAGATATATATATAGTTAGAAATAACCCTTGCTTTGAGAGTTTAGTTGTAGAAAACTAAAATATGGTCAAATTCGTTGACCATACAACGAATAAATTAATATTAATGAATATTCAACATTTAGTCTTGCTTTGCGTGGTGTAGTATTTTGGTGCCCAAGACTTAGGAGCTTATAAAAACCAAAATCCTATGCGAAGGTAGTGTTTGGCGCCCACTCGTAAGGCTTAATTTAGAAGCTTGGCAAACTGTGTTGAGTTACGAATAGAATAAGAAAAATAAGAAAAGTAGAGAGTAAGGAATATAGATTAGATAAGTGAAACATTGTATGATTACACGAAGTAGAAGTAGGCAAAACAAGCACATACACCACAACACAAACAAGTTAAACAACATGAACACAGAAACAGCAACAATTCACAATAGCGAAATGGAATTTGATGTTAACAACCAGTTAGGAGATCCTAAGACACTTGCACAAATTACCATGGAGAATCAAGATTCAGGGACACGGGGACAAGACAACGGAGAACAGAAACACAACAGATAACACCAGAAACACTGAAAGAGATTAGAAGGGGACAGACACAACAGACAGTACCAGAGACACCCAAAGAAATCAATATATGTGCAATACTACAACAAATAGCAAGCCAAATGCAAGAACAATCGTTACAGCAGGCACAAACATCTAAACAAATCCAAGAACAACTGGCAAAACAAATCCAAGAGCAATCATTACAACAGGCACAACAGATACAACAGCTAGCACTACAGATTACGCAACAAAGTCAAATCATAAAAGACGAGGTAGCCGCACAACTTAACAACTTCAAAAGAGAAAACCAAGAAGTTCTCAAACAATTTAGAATAGAGACTAATATTATTAGTAGGGATGACATTAATAGTATTAACGATGGAAATAATAATAGGTTTAATGATACGGAAAAACTAATTAAAGGAAGCGATGAAAAGCATAGCAATGATATTAAGCTAATTAACAAGAAATTAATTGCGAATAGTAAGCGTAGTGATGAGAGTTTCGCGGCACATAAATTAGAAGCCGAGAAATTAAAAGAATTAGAAACAAAAATCGATAATAATTTGGACGAAACTAACCTTAAATTACAGCAGATACAAAGTGACGTTCGAACAAAAATAGCATGAGTAAACACTTCACCAATAACCCGAACCATTACTCAGGAACAAATCAAATAAATAAAATATAATGGGACCAGCGACTTTCCTATGGAGTTCGTCAAAGAATTAACTGAAATCTACCAAGAATACTATCAAGATAGCAGTAATATCACATGGATAGCAAGGCATCTCGAAGGAGAGGCCGCAATCTGGTGGAGGTTGGTGAAGGATAGTATACACAACTTCATGGGATTCACAGAAGCATTTATCAACAAGTATTGGAATGTCGTGATCCAAGAACGCGTGAGAGATCAACTGGAGTTCGGGAAGTACCACCCAGAAAACGGAACGAGTATGATTCAATATTTAGAAAGAAAGCTACTGGAGAACCGACAACTAATCCCTCCAATATTGGATAGGCACTTGATAAGAAAAATTGCAAGGCACTATCCACATGAAATTGAGGTCGCTATCATTACCCGTGGCGTGAGTACGATAAGTGAGTTCGAGCAGGTACTGTTGGAATTTATGAGTATACGGAATGACTCTAGGTCAACGAACCGGGGACACTTTGATGGTAAAAGGGAACACAAACATTGGCCACGTACGGAGGAAGAGAGAGAAAAGACTTTTGAACACGGACTGAACAAAGAAAAAGGTATTGAGGATCGACAGCCCTATGCCAGGTATCCCAAGCGTCAAAACCAGTTTAAAACAGAGACAACTGCAATCCCGTCGACAAGTGGAACCAATAATAATAAAGCTGTTGTCACGCTACCAAAAAACTAAACAAGATTTGTAAATACGAATTAGATCTAAGCGGTAATACTAAATATGTGAACACTACATTTTTAGATTTAAGGGATGAATTAATGGAGGCTGATAATATAGATGTATTTTAAGAAACAACAAATGTCCAGAAATCAAGATTATGTTGAACGGCGTGCCGACTAATGCATTGGTAGACACGGGGAGCCAAGTTAATGCTATCTCGGAACGCTGGTTCAGCAATAATAAAAAGGATTCAGGCAGAATAGAAATTTTAAAGCTGTCCAACACCGTAATCAAGGGAACGACGGGCAACAAATCAAAAAGAATCACACAACAAGTACTGTTGACCGTTCAAATTGGAGAGTTAAAATTTGACTGCTTTTTCATAGTTGTACCTGAACTGATCAGAGAGTGCATACTGGGGGGTTGAACTGTTAGCAGAGAATGGATGTGTGATTGACCTGAGTAACAAACAGATAAGAATTCAGGGAGATCTTTCTGATGAAGAAGCGACTACAGCAGAAATATTACAGGTGGAACTCTCAGCATCAGAGGAGGATATTGAATAATCAATTAATAAAAAGGTGCAAGATATCAAAAGATCACAGAGGGAGAACGGAGTGAGCTACGAAGAATATTGGAAGATGTTCGACAACCGGGACGGATCCGGGGGAACTTCAATATAAGGCAGCTAAAACCATATTATGAAAATTAACAGATTACAACACACATAGACAACAAGCATAACACAGAAAATATCGAACAGACTGTAAAAACACAAAACGCAGATATGTATGTAATAGTCATAAGTAACTATAACAATTCTGTACTAACAAGATGATAATTGCTAATTAACTAACAATACTTTAGTTCAAGTTGTATAGGAGTAAAATGTTACAAATTTATGTATGTATTTTAAAATGTATAAGAGATAATAATATGCAGTAGCGTAAAGGGAGAAAGTAGGTCATAAATAACAATGCCAGAGGGAAAGTAAATGTCAATAACCTGCCCTAGTGTCAATCTGACAAACAGGTAATCTGTTTAAAGCTGAGGGTGTGTTTGTAAACAACAGCTGATCGCCGGCTGGCATGTTGTACACAACATTAGTTAATGATTTTAGTGAAGTAACCAAATATATCTAGAGGTACAAGATATAAATGTACAGTATTGTGTATAATAGAATTAAGTTACATAAAGCAATTAATGTATAGGTAAATATGTATCATAGCATAATGATAGATTAAGAGTTACAAATAAAATGTGATTAGAACCATTCATAGGGACGCAACAATAGAATTAGCCTCTATTTTCAATCTAAAAAATCGATATAATGCTATTGGGGGACATATATAACGAAAAATTTGAATACGATGCAATTTTACGGGGATTAATTCATATAACATAGATATCAAATGTAAATCTGTAAATAACGATGTTAAGTAAATGCAGTTAGAAGGTACCAGAGCGGTGTTTGTTCAAAAGGAACAACGCTTGAGTTGGCGCCTGCCAGACGCCCAGAAAGTACAAAAAGTCACGTAGAGGGTTGGCTATCATAAAAATGCATTGTAAGCAGAAACTAACAAAAAATGTGTGAAGGTTGGTAAATTTTAAGTGCTTTCAATAATAAAGTACCGTTATGTAAGACAGAGAGCGTAAACAGAGAAATGCATGTAACGCATCTTCCCCACCACGTGTACATGCGCCGTTGGGTTGACGAATAGAAAAAAGCGTCATTTTTTTAGCAGGTGAATTCTCGGGGTAGATTGGGTAAATTTGTATTTCGCGGTACATGAAATCAATCAGAGTGTATTTTGTAAATATTTGGTGAGGGTAGTTTTAAGTCGAGTATAAAAAACGGAGTTGGAAAAAGTTCAGTCAGTCTGCAGAGGTACTACATTTATTTAGACTCGTAACTGGTGTATTAAAGAATTATTATTTAGTTGATAAATTAAACAAATCATATTCGCAAAAGTAGTAAGTTGTATACAGTGAAGTCATCAAAGCGATAAAACTAACAATCGTATTTGAATCACTATAATAATAGAATTCATGAAAGTAACTTGTTGATGAAGTTTCAAACAGTAAACAATATTCAAATAAAGTATTAAGTATTTATTAAAGCAATCGTAATTCGCCTGAGATTAAATTGGAGTTCGAAGTGTAAAGTTACGGTGAGCTGAGAAATTCTATAGCGGAACTTGTCGTGTACGAATTAATCCGACGGTATCAGCATATCGTGTCCGTGTTGGAAGCACTTAAATCCAATCACTTATATACTAGGTGTAAGAAAATATTATGTAACACGTCACCGTTGTATTCGCACTAAATTATAAAAAGTGAATTGTGCCTGGTGTATGTGAAACAAGTGTATATAGAGTTAACGAATGAACGAGTCTGACTGACGGGGAGTGCACCGTAATGACAGAATTCAACCATCAAGTAAAATTTATATGAACATTCATTTTAACATTGTTATTAAAGTCAATTCTTTTTGTAATTCAAACAGTTAAAACAAGAATCCACAATTAAAAGAGAATAATCATAAGAAACTGAATATTGATATTAATAATGTAATCTTTAAATTCAAGAAAATCATTAACGTATAATTTGTCATATTTATATTTGTTTTATTAATTATTACACCCTGAGATTAATTATAAGAGTCGCTACCCCAAAGTAAGAGCTAAATTCAATAGTTGAATATCAACAATTAGATATATATATATATATATATATATATATATATATATATTATAACGTGACAATTTGGCAAATTTAATTTAATTTAAATTTGTGGAGTCCTTCGATCTTGGAGCACCAAATTTAAACAACGTTACATATACATAAATAGGTGTGAACGGTCTCACGTTGAAGAATGACAAATTCTTTAAACATATAACATTTAAATAGGGGGTCAGGTGTATCTGCAATAAGAACTCTATGGAACTTGAAACAGTAATTAAAATTTATTTGATACTATAAAAAAAAAATATGTGCACATGGCACTGGCTTCGATTTAAAAAACATTAGTTATTATTTGTTATAATGCCGTAAGGCTTAAGATATATACATCCTTACTAACTAAACATTCTATGCTACTAAATAGTATATAAAAGATAAATCTCATTTTTAGACTACTCAGTCTATTAATATGTTTCAAAATCAATTTTTAAATCTTTTTTCTATATATGGTACGTACTCAAAAGATTAATAGTTATTACTTCTCAGTACTGTTTTCTCAAATACTAATTGTTTTTATTTATATTCTTTGTAATCATTTTATATCATATTAATTTGAGCTCTTGTTACGTTAATCGTAATTCTAAAAACATCTATGATTTTTAACTCTACTATACAAGAAATATTACTCTTATTTTTAAATAAAATATTAATGTCTTTAACTGTCTTTGTATACTGTGTATGATTAAGATATTAATAAGTTGTCTATCACCTTATTGTCGTCAATCATACTCGATCATTTTTGTTCCATCGGTGTTCGTCTTCGTCTCGCCTCCAGCGTCGGCTGTCTCTCTTCTCCTCTTGTCCAGCGTCGGCTGTCTCTCACTCTCTCGTCCTCTCCTCTTGTCCAGCGTCGCATCGCTATGGAACTGCTTCTCTTGTCCAGCGTCGTATCGCTATAGAACTTCTTCTCTTGTCCAGCGTCGTATCGCTATGGAACTTCTTCTCTTGTCCAGCGTCGTATCGCTATAGAACTTCTTCTCTTGTCTAGCGTCGTATCGCTATGGAACTTCTTCAGTAGTGCTGTTATTAATTACAATGTTTGTCTTATAGCTTGGTTACGTACTTGTACATAACTGGCAAATTTAAACTGTTTATAAAAATATTAATAAATATGCCGTGCTGATGGGCATAAGCTCCCGCTGCATCGTGGATGATTCAAGAAAAAGAACCACTGAAGCTTGCGTGTCCTATTTATACCCATGTCTTGGTCGACACCCTTCAGTGATACAAAATCGACATGTTAGAAACTGTCTTTGGCGTCAGTTCCCCCACTCTTTGTCAAATTCACTATTTTTTATATTTCTGCGAATTGCAGAGTCCTGTAAGTATTTTTTTATACTTATCTTATAACTAATTTTACAACACATGTTCATTGTAATTTTGGACATTGCAACTTAACCCTTTTGATTTGTACACAGTTATTTCACTATTGCACTTGTACGGCGTGTCACTTTCGCGTGGTTTTCGCACACAGTATTTATTAAATTTATTTACATTTTATGGTGCTTTTGGATTTTAATTCTTAATTCTAGTTTATGAATAATTACGGAAAAACAGTCATTGTGCAATTATTCATACTGGGGTGGCAAACTTGCCTGCAGAGACCTGCGTTCACACACACTAGCAAAATACTGGTGTACACACTTTCAGTTACATTTGTGTGTGTGTGCACGTTGATTCAGGTCGAAACACCTGTTCATATTTTTGTCTGAGTCAAGCTTGCAATCCATAACATGCTTATTTCTAATATATTATTAATTATTTACAGTTTATTAAGTAAATTTAAATTTTTATATTTCATGCTCAGTACATCACTTATTTGTACTGTCGCATTATTCCTCTGCTTGGTAACAAAAAAAATTTTAATAAATTTATTTATTATAAATTTTTTTTTTTTATCTATTTATTTATTATTATTATTTGCAAAAAAAAATATAACAAATAATAAAGAATAATATTCGTCATTTCACCCTTAATAGGAGTGTATGCAAATGTCTTACCTCCCCTCTTTCGTACGCTCACTGCTCGCGACCTTGAATTAGGGTGGCTTTACAAACAGCTGATTTGACTGGTTTCAATGACCTCTGTTTTATGTATAGAACTTCTTAAATGACGTTGCGTGGAATTTACCAATTTCTTTCTTCTGTATCTCATCATATACAATGAAAGTGTTCTGTCCCACTCGCTGTCTTAACGTATACGGTCGATTATAAAGTCTGAAGAAATTCTTCCCCGTATTATCACTCCTTTTTCCCACTGGATTTGCTTTGAGTAGTATACTTTCTCCCACGTTGAATTGTTGTAACTTGTGAGTTAGATTAAATCTCTCTATTCTCTTGTTACCTCTCTCTCTTATTCGTTGCTTTGCGTATTCAATTTTCACACTTATTGGTACAGGTACATTTTGGTTATTAGGTTTGTTTAGATATTTAGTCCAAAATCTGGTTGGCTTCTTATCTTCTTCTAATTCCATTGGAGTGTATCCTGTTGCTTCACTATAATTTTCGTTAATGGCTTTTTCAATAAATGGTAAATATTCTGCCCATTTATTGTGTTGATTATGGCAATATATTCGTAAATATTTACCTAATTCTTTGTTAACTCTCTCAGCAAGGTTTCCTTGAGGATGTCTTATGGATGTGAGTACTGGTTGTATTCCATTTTCCCTTAACGTCCTCTCCCATTTTTCACTTTGGAATTGCACACCTTGATCACTGAGTATCTTCTTCATTTTTCCATATAACGGAATATATTTTTGCAGTAATATCTTTAGAACAACTTTGGTTGTGGGTCGCATAATTGGGTACAGTCGGACTGCCTTGGAAAACACATCGATACATACCAATATGTGCTTCACACCTCGACTTGATTGTGGTAATGGTCCCAGAAAATCCACTGCAATTAGCTCTCCTTTGTTTTCCTTCTGTATACTCTGCATTCCTACATATGTGTGTAAATTCGGCCCTAAATTTTACATTAACTTACTCATACATTCTTATCTTCACTTCTAAACTTCCTTAACTCTTTTCTTAACATGACATTACTTTATCTAATACATTACTTATACACTACATTAACATTCATTACCTTTTATTACATTTCTTTAACATTACCTTTCTGATCGCTACAACTTTCTTGAAATACACTTCCGTAACCGAATACTTTTTTAGCTCGTAGTGTGTCGCATGGTCGGTTACAGAGGAACTGTCTTGGAAAACAACGATATTTTTCTCGAAGTCCTTAATCCTAAGTAGTCTCTGCCCTTATGACTTTTCACTCTCGCTTTCTTCTGTGTCCTTGTATCTTCAATAAGTGTTCGCTTGATCAGTCGTTCTAATAATTATGGCAATTATTGCTCATCTTAATCCTTTCTTCATATTTATAACATATCAATAATAACATTCCTTACCCTTTCTTAAATATTTCTCTACACATTTCATTCCTTACCATCACTAATACATTTCTTAATTAACCCTTTCAAATAATATTCCTTATAACATTTCTTGATTATACTCTCTTATTTAAAAATAATTATTTATTTTATTCGGGTATTGAGTTCAGTGTGTAGTTAGAACTTACACCCCTCTTTATAACAACTGCATTGTCCATAGTCTACCGGACGTATATTGTTCCTTTGTAGCGTAGTCGCCGCGTTTACTATTATTCTTACCCTCGTATAAACAACGTCTGCGTTCCATTGTATTATACCCTCGTTTGTGTGCGTACTCACCTTGTGAACGTTTGTTTGGATCGTAGAAGTCACCTGTTTACAGTGCAACGTTTTCATTTTGCCTGTCGGTCACTTAAAATCTACCCTCTTTCTCTCGTTACAAATGCTTCGCTCTTTCTCACTTCTCTCGTCCCTAGTTTGGTTGAGTGAACTTACCTGACCAGTTGTCGACGGTTTTTTCATACGTCGTTTACGATAACCTCTGTAGTTTTCATACTTACAGTTATAATTATCGTTATTATAATTATTGTGCGTATATCTAACATCATATTTACCACAATTTTGCGTAGTGTTTCGTCTAGATAACTTACTACGTTTCTTGTTAGGCCTACAGTGATATCTATCTCTGTAAGTGTGGTGTTCTATGTGTTTCAAATGTGTCATCTTGTGTGATTTACTATTGTGTGTGTGCCTCACACTTGGAATATCGCTATTAATAAGGTATGTTTTATTAACCTTTATTTGCTTCTCCTCCTTAATGTTAATTACTTTTTTATAATTATCATTAGTAATTACACATGTATTTTCAATTTGTATGAATTCTTCACATACTATCTTTTCACATATTAGCTCCGTTTGTTTATTAATTATTCCACAGACATCTTCTGCGATCGTGTCAATACGTCTGTTTGTATTAACAATTTTTTCAGTTAACTGCGCATTACTGTCAATTATACTTTGTTTTATTTCAAGATTATCAATCTTTAACTCTTCTAGACTCTCTGTAATTTTTATGGTGTCCTGTCTAAAATTTTCGGACTGTAGCTCTAATTTATTTTCTAAATTTTCTGTTTGTTTTGCTAAGTTATTTTCTAAACTTTCTGTTTGTTTTGCTAATTTATTTTCTAAACTTTCTGTTTGTTTTGTATTTATTTCATCTATTTTTCTTATTTGTTTGACATTCTCCTCTTTCACATCCTCTTTAAATTTTTCGGCTTGTTTTATGACTAATTCGTCCATCATGGCAAGTATCGTATTTTTAAATGCTTCTAAATTCAACCCTCCTGGTTCTGCCATGTTGAATAATTAAAATTAAAATATTTATTTAATAGTAATTCTTTAAAAATTATTATTGATAACCGTTCCCTACTTATTTATTTATTTCTGTATTTTTATTAATAGTTATTATTAATACTCATTACAGTTACACCTGTTACATAGACAACAATATTATTTGTGGTGGGCGCCAGCTGTGTGATTACACAACCATTAACATTACATTCAGTTACTGTTTACTACAAACAATAATTACATATTATACATTTTTCATTTAACACTCTTTATATATTTTAGAGCAACCATTTAGCTACATAAAAAAATTTTAATAGTCAAATATGGGTATCGGGTCATACATTCATGATCTACAATTTATGTCACAAATTTTTGTACGTAAATTTAGGCATGTCATGCCCCACGTCCAGGGCAACAAATTTATATAACGTGACAATTTGGCAAATTTAATTTAATTTAAATTTGTGGAGTCCTTCGATCTTGGAGCACCAAATTTAAACAACGTTACATATACATAAATAGGTGTGAACGGTCTCACGTTCAAGATTGACAAATTCTTTAAACATATAACATTTAAATAGGGGGTCAGGTGTATCTGCAATAAGAACTCTACGGAACTTGAAACAGTAATTAAAATTTATTTGATACTATAAAAAAAATATGTGCACATGGCACTGGCTTCGATTTAAAAAACATTAGTTATTATTTGTTATAATGCCGTAAGGCTTAAGATATATACATCCTTACTAACTAAACATTCTATGCTACTAAATAGTATATAAAAGATAAATCTCATTTTTAGACTACTCAGTCTATTAATATGTTTCAAAATCAATTTTTAAATCTTTTTTCTATATATGGTACGTACTCAAAAGATTAATAGTTATTACTTCTCAGTACTGTTTTCTCAAATACTAATTGTTTTTATTTATATTCTTTGTAATCATTTTATATCATATTAATTTGAGCTCTTGTTACATTAATCGTAATTCTAAAAACATCTATGATTTTTAACTCTACTATACAAGAAATATTACTCTTATTTTTAAATAAAATATTAATGTCTTTAACTGTCTTTGTATACTGTGTATGATTAAGATATTAATAAGTTGTCTATCACCTTATTGTCGTCAATCATACTCGATCAATTTGGTCCATTGGTGTTCGTCTTCGTCTCACCTCCAGCGTCGGCTGTCTCTCTTCTCCTCTTGTCCAGCGTCGGCTGTCTCTCACTCTCTCGTCCTCTCCTCTTGTCCAGCGTCGCATCGCTATGGAACTGCTTCTCTTGTCCAGCGTCGTATCGCTATAGAACTTCTTCTCTTGTCTAGCGTCGTATCGCTATGGAACTTCTTCAGTAGTGCTGTTATTAATTACAATGTTTGTCTTATAGCTTGGTTACGTACTTGTACATAACTGGCAATTTAAACTGTTTATAAAAATATTAATAAATATGCCGTGCTGACGGGCATAAGCTCCCGCTGCATCGTGGATGATTCAAGAAAAAGAACCACTGAAGCTTGCGTGTCCTATTTATACCCATGTCTTGGTCGACACCCTTCAGTGATACAAAATCGACATGTTAGAAACTGTCTTTGGCGTCAGTTCCCCCACTCTTTGTCAAATTCACTATTTTTTATATTTCTGCGAATTGCAAAGTCCTGTAAGTATTTTTTTATACTTATCTTATAACTAATTTTACAACACATGTTCATTGTAATTTTGGACATTGCAACTTAACCCTTTTGATTTGTACACAGTTATTTCACTATTGCACTTGTACGGCGTGTCACTTTCGCGTGGTTTTCGCAAACAGTATTTACTAAATTTATTTACATTTTATGGTGCTTTTGGATTTTAATTCTTAATTCTAGTTTATGAATAATTACGGAAAAACAGTCATTGTGCAATTATTCATACTGGGGTGGCAAACTTGCCTGCAGAGACCTGCGTTCACACACACTAGCAAAATACTGGTGTACACACTTTCAGTTACATTTGTGTGTGTGTGCACGTTGATTCAGGTCGAAACACCTGTTCATATTTTTGTCTGAGTCAAGCTTGCAATCCATAACATGCTTATTTCTAATATATTATTAATTATTTACAGTTTATTAAGTAAATTTAAATTTTTATATTTCATGCTCAGTACACCACTTATTTGTACTGTCGCAATATATATATATTGTAACATTACCAAATTTGGTAGTTACATAGGTAAACAATTATTACGTCAGATGACGGGAAATCATGAAAATATTTCTAAGTACGTAAAGCAATGGAAACAAAAAGTGAATATCTACAGATACATTATTGTAAAATTCCAACAAAGAAGAAGGAAGTGTAATATAGCATCATCGAGTACGAAAGAGAGAAAGAAAATGACTACAAGCCAATATAAAATGTTAGACACCAGGCCCAATAGTTTCCAACAGTGAGGGGAAACAACAAAAATAATAACTATGTAAGATAACAAGAAGACAACAGATTTCCAACAGTGAGGGGAAACAACAAAAATAATAACTACATAGGATGACAAGAAGACAACAGATTTCCAACAGTGAGGGGAACCAACAAAAATCATGACTACGTAAAATGAAGATGAGACAATTCAAGAGCAACCACAATGATGGCAAACCAACCAATCTATTTATAAAAGGTAAATACTATGGTACAACGACTACTACAAATGGAAATATTGGAGGAGACGTTTAAACCAAAAGAAGAAAGAAAGAACAAGAGCAAGGAAAAATGACATGAAGAGTGAAGATAATGTATGTACAATACAAGAAATCACCATTCACCAAGTATGCAAGGAGCTATACTAGTGACCGGAAGAAGAACAACGATTATCAACTAAAAGAAACAGTGGTTAGCATATTTAAGAAATCACAAACAGTAATAGTGAATACTTAATGTAAGTGTGAGAACCTGTAACCAGTTAACCAATTTTAACCTAAATAAACCCCACAGACAATACAAGTGAGAAGGTTTATAATAGAAAAAAATGTGTTACCTTTATAGTGGAAACATCAAAGATTAAATAGTTAAAATGCACGGACAATTAGTGTGACCAATTTAATCAAGATTGTAATCCCAAATAGATAATCATAAGACCACCAAGTGAAATGTAAGATAGAACAGTAAAATCATTGTTCATAAAACCTGATAATAAAAGCTTTGTTAAGTTTTAAAATGAAATATAACTGAATGCCACGGCAAAACAGCATACAATATAAAGAAGGTCCAGAAAAAAATAATAATAAACAAGCTAGTTTGTTAAGTATCAAACAACCAATGTGCCAGAAATTAGGTACAACAACAAGAAATGTAATACCATTAGATTAAGAATATTTGTGTTATTGTTTAGAAAAATAGTGTAAACATGTGTATTAATCAACAATTAAACCATTGTAATAAAATACCATAATGAAGTCATAATAGTAGAAGCAACTACTGCATAAGAATATGTTGCACATTGATACATAACCCCAATAGGGAGTGCACCTATAACACAAAATCATATATGTTAATTAAACCAAGCAACCATCAACAATTGTTTCAGTCAAAAATTCATTATAAATAATGATGCACACTAATAAGTAATATTTTATACTGAAATGCACAGCACATAAAGCAGATTAAATATGATAGCACAAAGCTAGATGAAAAGAAACCCAATATGACAAGCTAGTTAAGCAAAATAGATTATTAAAACTTACACAGAGATCACTGAAAATGTTACCAGTAGTTAGAAAAACATCTAGTACTACTATGAGAACAGATCATAAGTATAAGAATAGTAATTTTATAGACAAATTATTGAAAACTAAATGACTATGATTGTGGAATCAAATGTAAACAAACACTATGTAGCAAGTTAGTTAAGCAAAATGCACCATCCAAACTTGTTCAAAGGTAAATAAAAATGTTATCAGTAGTCAGAAGGATATCTGATACTACTATGAGAATATATATCAAATGAAATAATAGCAATTTAGTTATTGATTTATTAAAAAATAACTGACTGCCATGTCATAACCTGATGTAAACAAACCCAATACTAGGAATTGGAAAGCTTTCAGATAGCGAAAGGCTAATAAATGCATTAAGTTAACAAGGTACTATAGTTGTACACTATTTTCATTTGTAACATTATATGCATTATATGGTAAAATGATTGACACAGTGACAATTTAAAGAAAAGAGAGCAGAAGGTATATTGATAAGACTATTAGTATATGAAAAACAACATTTTCATATAACAAAGTGTAAACCGATGTAAATAAATGTATATATTATTGTTAGAATACCAAACAAATGTCATTCGATAAGGAATAATAGTATTATAAGCGGTTATAAATAATCGAATATGGACATTTGAAGACGCCATTACCCAAATATTGTGGAAATAATAATTGCACCTATTTTCTGAATTAAACATTTGAGAAATGGACTCAAAACGTTTGATAAGAAGTGTTATTGTGTAATTAGAATAAGATCTGGTGAAATAAACTTATTAATTTTAAGATTCACCATAGGAAGTTGTGAAATAGTTGTAGTGAGTTAATAATGGACGGATTTTATTCTTGAATAATACATGAATAATTCGCCGGGCAAGGTCGATGAAGAAACGTATGAAGTTGTATTTAAATTGTGCGCGACAGTTGAAGGAGGAGTTAAATGACAAGATAAATGAAACCAACAGGAGGATGGAAGACGGACAGAAAAAGACTGAAGAGCTATTGGAAAAGAAGATGGCAATAATGAAGGAGGATTTGTCTGCGGAGTTGGGGATTAAAATTGATCAGACCAATAAGAAGATTGACGAAATCAATGGGAGATTAGACCGAATGAATAAGAAAATAAAGGGAGATTACAAGGAGAGCGTGGAGTCGATAAACACGGTAGTGAAGGATGATTATAAGCGATCGGGAGAGACAACCAAAAGATGTTGTGAAGAGACAGAAGACAGCGTTAAGAAGATAAGAAGAGAATTAATAGTAGACAATCAAATGGAGGTTGAAAAAGTACCTGAAGATAAAAACATGGAACAAACAAGTCCCGAGCCTGAAGATAGTGGAGAAAAGAAGATCCAAATAATTCAAGAAATGGAAGAGGTGAAAATGGAAGAAAGAAGAACCATGCGTCCGAGGAAGGCAAGGGTCACAAAAGAGTTAATTGAAATGACTCGAAGCGGTCTAATTAATATGATCAACCTACCAATCATCAACCATGAAGAAGGGGTCTTCAGGAAGGAGTATCGGAGGAGTTTCATGGAGATGGACGAGGAGGAAGATTATGTGACGACAAGGAAGAAGATGACCAATAAAGTATTTCAACCAAAGATTTCCAAAAGAAGAGTGAGATATTTTAAGAAAAAGGAAGGCTATCAAGAGCAATGGGACCGGATAATCGAGGGGTACGCCAAAGAAATAAGAGAACTAAGGAAGAAGAGGAGTCAATTAATGGAAGCACCCAATCAGAAGACGGATGACGGTCAAACAGAATTGGGAGAGTTACCAAACGTCAGTACTAACAACAACCAGAAGAACGATGGACACAAGTACACGGAAGAGAAAGAGAAGAAGAAGACGGAAGAACGGAAGGCAGACAAAGCCCTAATAGCTTTCAAATGGAAAGACCAAATGATAGCCAGATATATGTCGAGAACGGACAGGAGTATGAACACTGAAGAAGTTCGAACGACAAGAAGAGAGGAGAGCGACGACTACGGATAAAAATGAATAAAAAATACATTAAAATATGGGACGGACTGTTATGATAACGAGTAA
This sequence comes from Magicicada septendecula, assembly GCA_034769895.1. Lineage (NCBI taxonomy): Eukaryota > Metazoa > Arthropoda > Insecta > Hemiptera > Cicadidae > Magicicada > Magicicada septendecula. The sequence continues at coordinate 207,794,344 of CM068376.1, forward strand.
CGCTAACTGCACATTCAATGAAACGGTATATCGAAGATTAAATTATAAGATAAAAGTGAAATATAGCGATGAAGATTATTGTTTATTAATAAGTGAAAACTGGAAATATGATTGTGAAAATAATTGTTGACTATATGAAGAAAGGATGAAATATTGCTATGAAGATTATTTGTTGTTTATATTAAATAGGAAGTGAATATGTAACTATGAAAATGAACGCTGACGATATTGTAATTTTGTAATGTAAAAATATGTTCCAAAGAAATTATGTAAGGATCAAGAAAATTGTATTTACAAATAGTACTATACCAATGAAAGAAAAATATTATTATACGAGATCGACACACAACAACTATGGCATAAAATACTTTCAAGAGCCACGTCAACAAGTAATTTACCAACGTACCCGTACTACCAATGAAAGAAAAATATATAATTATACGAGACAGACACATACCACCTATGGCATAAAATATTTCCAAGAGCCACGTCAACGGTAATTTACCAACGTACCCGTACTACCAATGAAAGAAAAATATTATTATACGAGGCAGACACATACCACCTATGGCACAAGATACTTTCAAGAGCCACGTCAACAGTAAAGACAACAACATACCCGTACAGATAAGAGAGGAGACAGTGAAATAGATGATATATGAAGGAAGAAGAAGAAAATAAGAAGTTGTAGAAACAAAACCAAATAAGTATCATTAAAGTAGATAAAAGATAACACACAACCATAGTGTTTTCTAGTGTATTTTACTAGAAGAGAGCCTATACCAAATGGGCTATATCTCAATTGAAACCACGAGAAAATATATTCATGAATTATATCCAAAGAAGTAAACCCCGAAAACAAAGAAGATTATGAAATGACGTTTAATATAATACAAAGAGAAGAGATTAATTGATGACGAAGAAGAATGAAAAATAGTATATTAACGAAAATGATCATGAGAGTATACCAGTGATGAAATGTAAAACAAACTATCCCTGTAATATGTGAAGAATTTAGTTGAGTTGAATCAAGAAGAAGAGAGTATAACAATGTATAAACCGCAGATGCGTGAGATAATCCCAAGGATATTTATTATTTGTCGAAAGAACGACCACTATGTTTTTTGATTATCTGAGATGAATTGACTGATGAATAATGCCAGCAATCATTTATTATTATTGATGGAGATGATGTGCCTCCGTATTTATTGATGTTAGTATGGCCAGTGGAGTTGTACGCCAAAGTGAGCCGCTCTGAACTGCCCCAGCTAAACTTATATTAGGGAATTAGGGAACTAAATAAACAAGGGAGATAATTACATAGAAGAGAAATAATTATGATTCAAATAGAAGAAAGTGAAGGGATATAAATAAAAAAGCATATGAATCGACATGGAACGTACAACAATTGATGAATTCTTCAATGAAAGAAATGAAAAAACAATATAAGTATACTGATTCAGAATTAATCAATTCTTATAGGAAGGCATATGTAACGTTACCAAATTTGGTAGTTACATAGGTAAACAATTATTACGTCAGATGACGGGAAATCATGAAAATATTTCTAAGTACGTAAAGCAATGGAAACAAAAAGTGAATATCTACAGATACATTATTGTAAAATTCCAACAAAGAAGAAGGAAGTGTAATATAGCATCATCGAGTACGAAAGAGAGAAAGAAAATGACTACAAGCCAATATAAAATGTTAGACACCAGGCCCAATAGTTTCCAACAGTGAGGGGAAACAACAAAAATAATAACTATGTAAGATAACAAGAAGACAACAGATTTCCAACAGTGAGGGGAAACAACAAAAATAATAACTACATAGGATGACAAGAAGACAACAGATTTCCAACAGTGAGGGGAACCAACAAAAATCATGACTACGTAAAATGAAGACGAGACAATTCAAGAGCAACCACAATGATGGCAAACCAACCAATCTATTTATAAAAGGTAAATACTATGGAACAACGACTACTACAAATGGAAATATTGGAGGAGACGTTTAAACCAAAAGAAGAAAGAAAGAAGAAGAGCAAGGAAAAATGACACGAAGAGTGAAGATAATGTATGTACAATACAAGAAATCACCATTCACCAAGTATGCAAGGAGCTATACTAGTGACCGGAAGAAGAACAACGATTATCAACTATGAAGAAACAGTGTTTAGCATATTTAAGAAATCACAAACAGTAATAGTGAATACTTAATGTAAGTGTGAGAACCTGTAACCAGTTAACCAATTTTAACCTAAATAAACCCCACAGACAATACAAGTGAGAAGGTTTATAATAGAAAAAAATGTGTTACCTTTATAGTGGAAACATCAAAGATTAAATAGTTAAAATGCACAGACAATTAGTGTGACCAATTTAATCAAGATTGTAATCCCAAATAGATAATCATAAGACCACCAAGTGAAATGTAAGATAGAACAGTAAAATCATTGTTCATAAAACCTGATAATAAAAGCTTTGTTAAGTTTTAAAATGAAATATAACTGAATGCCACGGCAAAACAGCATACAATATAAAGAAAGTCCAGAAAAAAATAATAACAAACAAGCTAGTTTGTTAAGTATCAAACAACCAATGTGCCAGAAATTAGGTACAACAACAAGAAATGTAATACCATTAGATTAAGAATATTTGTGTTATTGTTTAGAAAAATAGTGTAAACATGTGTATTAATCAACAATTAAACCATTGTAATAAAATACCATAATGAAGTCATAATAGTAGAAGCAACTACTGCATAAGAATATGTTGCACATTGATACATAACCCCAATAGGGAGTGCACCTATAACACAAAATCATATATGTTAATTAAACCAAGCAACCATCAACAATTGTTTCAGTCAAAAATTCATTATAAATAATGATGCACACTAATAAGTAATATTTTATACTGAAATGCACAGCACATAAAGCAGATTAAATATGATAGCACAAAGCTAGATGAAAAGAAACCCAATATGACAAGCTAGTTAAGCAAAATAGATTATTAAAACTTACACAGAGATCACTGAAAATGTTACCAGTAGTTAGAAAAACATCTAGTACTACTATGAGAACAGATCATAAGTATAAGAATAGTAATTTTATAGACAAATTATTGAAAACTAAATGACTATGATTGTGGAATCAAATGTAAACAAACACTATGTAGCAAGTTAGTTAAGCAAAATGCACCATCCAAACTTGTTCAAAGGTAAATAAAAATGTTATCAGTAGTCAGAAGGATATCTGATACTACTATGAGAATATATATCAAATGAAATAATAGCAATTTAGTTATTGATTTATTAAAAAATAACTGACTGCCATGTCATAACCTGATGTAAACAAACCCAATACTAGGAATTGGAAAGCTTTCAGATAGCGAAAGGCTAATAAATGCATTAAGTTAACAAGGTACTATAGTTGTACACTATTTTCATTTGTAACATTATATGCATTATATGGTAAAATGATTGACACAGTGACAATTTAAAGAAAAGAGAGCAGAAGGTATATTGATAAGACAATTAGTATATGAAAAACAACATTTTCATAGAACAAAGTGTAAACCGATGTAAATAAATGTATATACTATTGTTAGAATACCAAACAAATGTCATTAGATAAGGAATAATAGTATTATAAGCGGTTATAAATAATCGAATATGGACATTTGAAGACGCCATTACCCAAATATTGTGGAAATAATAATTGCACCTATTTTCTGAATTAAACATTTGAGAAATGGACTCAAAACGTTTGATAAGAAGTGTTATTGTGTAATTAGAATAAGATCTGGTGAAATAAACTTATTAATTTTAAGATTCACTATAGGAAGTTGTGAAATAGTTGTAGTGAGTTAATAATGGACGGATTTTATTCTTGTTTAGACTTTATTTAAAGCCCAAGGTGTCCGCGATCTATTGCCACCAACTATTCAACGATATGACAATTAATAAAAAAGTTATAACAATTATAAACGTTTTAATCATTTTGTGTATCAACGCTTACGTCACTATAATCTCCAACCCATATACGAAATTGGTAAAAAATTAAAAGTTTTATTCAACCGAAGTGTTTTGGGGTGGAGAGTTCGACAATTTCAACCAATCAAATGAATTAAAACAACCAGACAAGCCAGAGACGCTTAGATGAAGCGTCACAGTCATCTTTCAGTCGTCAAAGAGTCTACATGAATAATTCGCCGGGCAAGGTCGATGAAGAAACGTATGAAGTTGTATTTAAATTGTGCGCGACACGTACATGAGTCACGCTACACACACCTAACCTACACATAACAAAGAAATAACGAGTGTACAGTGCGGAGTGAATTCAAATAATAAAATACGACCAGTGTATAATATCGGTCGTATTTTCGAGTTTTGTGTTTATAAAAAAACAGGGAGTACTATATTTTCATTATTTGACAAATAAAACGGAAATAATAATTCTGTTAATGAACGGAAAATTATTGTTTTGGTACTACTCTAGTCAGTAGTATCGAAGTGTATTCATTATGATGAAAATTATCAGAGTTAAATAAAAGAATTGTTTCGCATTTTTTAACTTAAGAAATAAATGTTTTTACGATTTATCGTAATTAAAGAAGTCAATATTAATTTAAATACTACAAATAGGAGTGAAATGATTAGTCGCACAATTGACTCATTTCGTTTGATTTGACTAATAAATAATTTTTTGCGAAAGATATTCTAATTAACTGATAGTTACACATCAGATGCATTATGAATAAGATAAATGTGTTTAGATTATTAAGAACTCAATGAATAATTTGCTTATCCACAAGAACTACTTACGTTTATTAGCTAACCTAGAAATAATAACGACAACTTGTCACCTTTTCATAATTCTGTTCTCAAGTAATACAAATCAAATGAAAGCTATCACAAGAGTTTTTTCTATTATAGATTTTTTTTTCTCTTGCCAATAAATGATTTTTGTAACCAACTATTAAATAATAATAGTAATTTTCAGCAGTGCAGCTCAACGCACGTGTTATTAAAGTAATTACTGTGTCCTTGTATCCAGCGTACGATAGTACGATAGTTATTGATTTTATGGTACCGACTTTTAATTTTAATATTTATTTGTTTGTTTGTTTTATATTAATTCTTTATTAAATATTATTATAAAAGACAACATCTTGTATCTGGTATCATGCAACTTCAAAGATCACACGAACTTGGTAATTTAACTGTGTCAAGAGGACATAACCTCTCAAACTAAAATTATTGTATCAACCCTCAGTATTACCAGCCTTGAGGTTAAAAGAGTTTCTTTTTAAAAATTGTTCATAATAACTATTATTTTGTATAGATATTAGTGATTGATTGTTTATTTAAAGGAGTTAGTGGCATTTCAAAACTGTTAATAAACCTCAATTATTTTTACCAGTGGAAAGTTTTTTGATTTCAAAATAAAATAGTTTAATTATCATAACTAGTTCTATCAGAAGGTGGCGGCAGAATTTGAATATTCACTATAATTCAAATCACAATTGAGCCCTTATTTTATTTTATTGTGCATGTGTATCACTTAGGGTATTCAAGTAGAATATCCACATGTATGTATAAAGTGTATGTTGCAGCAGAAGCAGTCACCAAACAGAACAGTAATAACATCCACATATGGTAAGTGGGGAGGTGAAAAGTGAAGTGCTAAAATACTTTTTTAAATTGAGAGATTTAAACGGGAATACCCACACAACTATTAATAACCAACACTAATAATTCCACTTAACTAAAAATGAACTTTTTTCATGTGAAAAACTTACTATTTTATCGGACGCGTTTCGGCTTAGTATCCGCCTTCTTCAGCTTTGGTAACAGACTGCCAGCATTTTGTAACGGTTGTGTGGAAGGTGAAGTGGGGGTGGTGTGTGGCGGAAGGGGATTGGCGCGGGGATTCAATTTATTGTTTGTTTTCTGTATAATTGTGTCAAAAAGTAATTCAACAGATATACACTCTGCATTTAACCAACAACAATATACACTCTGCATTTGCCACACACATACACACAGAAAACCACAGTTACACCAACATAGACACTAATCTTGAAATTCTACATTACATACCCAAAGGTCAAAAACTCAACACAACTGAACAATATGAAATATATAAACACCACACAACACAACCAAACAACATACTCAACGATCAATTACAATATAAATCACATACACTTTTTGACACAATTATACAGAAAACAAACAATAAATTGAATCCCCGCGCCAATCCCCTTCCGCCACACACCACCCCCACTTCACCTTCCACACAACCGTTACAAAATGCTGGCAGTCTGTTACCAAAGCTGAAGAAGGCGGATACTAAGCCGAAACGCGTCCGATAAAATAGTAAGTTTTTCACATGAAAAAAATTTCATTTTTAGTTAAGTGTAGTGCTGTGAAAGAAGAGATGAATAATCAAGACAACTATAATAATTCCATTTTAAAATTTTATTATCTTATATCGTTGTGGATACCGGAGCGTATCTACAATCATCTACACTATATCTGTCTTGTAACAGATTGGCGAACCCAACAGTGGGACTTTAAAGGAGAGTATCTATTTACACTATATCGTTGTATTAATTAATAACGTTACAAAGTGGTGCCCAACGTCTGAGCGCGGATTAGGGAGAAAAGAGTCAGCAATTTAGGCAATTAAACCAATAATTTCCTCACCTAATTCGTCAAGAGACAGCAAGTGCATTACCAGCGACAGGATGTACAGAAGGTCGACGTCAAAAAAGCGAGCAGCAGAGGCAGAGAGGGAGGCCAGACTAGAAGAGAAAGAGGCAACATCAACAGAAGATGTTGAGGAGATTTTATTAGAAATTGAAGATAAACAACTTGAACCGGCGGAGGAGGTTCAGCAACCCGATGATGAACCGGAAAGCATACCCCAAGAAGTTCAACCGGAGGGTAGCCAACCTAAAAAACCAATGGTACCAGGAGAACTCGACTTCATGGAAATGTTCAAGATGGTGATGGAGAAGATAGAAGAGAGCCGGAAATCATCTAAGGAGGACAATCAATCCACAAAGCAGAGTATCGAAACCATGAATCAGAAGATGGAATCCACAGACCAGAAGATAGAAACGATGAATAAAAAGCTGGACGAAACCAGTCGATCCACTAAGGAGGACTTAAGCAAGAAGATAGAGGAAGGCCAGAAATCCACAGACCAAAAAATAGAGTCATTGAAAGAGGACAATCGAACTCTGAAGGAAGAGTTGAACAGCAAGATAGAGGAAACCGGTCAATCCACTAACCAGAAAATAGAAGAAGGCCAGAAGGAGAGCCAGAAAAATATAGAATTGTTGAAGGAGGAGTTAAATGACAAGATAAATGAAACCAACAGGGGGATGGAAGACGGACAGAAAAAGACTGAAGAGCTATTGGAAAAGAAGATGGCAATAATGAAGGAGGATTTGTCTGCGGAGTTGGGGATTAAAATTGATCAGACCAATAAGAAGATTGATGAAATCAATGGGAGATTAGACCGAATGAATAAGAAAATAAAGGGAGATTACAAGGAGAGCGTGGAGTCGATAAACACGGTAGTGAAGGATGATTATAAGCGATCGGGAGAGACAACCAAAAGATGTTGTGAAGAGACAGAAGAGAGCGTTAAGAAGATAAGAAGAGAATTAATAGTAGACAATCAAATGGAGTTTGAAAAAGTACCTGAAGATAAAAACATGGAACAAACAAGTCCCGAGCCTGAAGATAGTGGAGAAAAGAAGATCCAAATAATTCAAGAAATGGAAGAGGTGAAAATGGAAGAAAGAAGAACCATGCGTCCGAGGAAGGCAAGGGTCACAAAAGAGTTAATTGAAATGACTCGAAGCGGTCTAATTAATATGATCAACCTACCAATCATCAACCATGAAGAAGGGGTCTTCAGGAAGGAGTATCGGAGGAGTTTCATGGAGATGGACGAGGAGGAAGATTATGTGACGACAAGGAAGAAGATGACCAATAAAGTATTTCAACCAAAGATTTCCAAAAGAAGAGTGAGATATTTTAAGAAAAAGGAAGGCTATCAAGAGCAATGGGACCGGATAATCGAGGGGTACGCCAAAGAAATAAGAGAACTAAGGAAGAAGAGGAGTCAATTAATGGAAGCACCCAATCAGAAGACGGATGACGGTCAAACAGAATTGGGAGAGTTACCAAACGTCAGTACTAACAACAACCAGAAGAACGATGGACACAAGTACACGGAAGAGAAAGAGAAGAAGAAGACGGAAGAACGGAAGGCAGACAAAGCCCTAATAGCTTTCAAATGGAAAGACCAAATGATAGCCAGATATATGTCGAGAACGGACAGGAGTATGAACACTGAAGAAGTTCGAACGACAAGAAGAGAGGAGAGCGACGACTACGGATATAAATGAATAAAAAATACATTAAAATATGGGACGGACTGTTATGATAACGAGTAACGCTAACTGCACATTCAATGAAACGGTATATCGAAGATTAAATTATAAGATAAAAGTGAAATATAGCGATGAAGATTATTGTTTATTAATAAGTGAAAACTGGAAATATGATTGTGAAAATAATTGTTGACTATATGAAGAAAGGATGAAATATTCCTATGAAGATTATTTGTTGTTTATATTAAATAGGAAGTGAATATATAACTATGAAAATGAACGTTGACGATATTGTAATTTTGTAATGTAAAAATATGTTCCAAAGAAATTATGTAAGGATCAAGAAAATTGTACTTACAAATAGTACTACCAATGAAAGAAAAATATTATTATACGAGATCGACACACAACAACTATGGCATAAAATACTTCCAAGAGCCACGTCAACAAGTAATTTACCAACGTACCCGTACTACCAATGAAAGAAAAATATATAATTATACGAGACAGACACATACCACCTATGGCATAAAATATTTCCAAGAGCCACGTCAACGGTAATTTACCAACGTACCCGTACTACCAATGAAAGAAAAATATTATTATACGAGGCAGACACATACCACCTATGGCACAAGATACTTTCAAGAGCCACGTCAACAGTAAAGACAACAACATACCCGTACAGATAAGAGAGGAGACAGTGAAATAGATGATATATGAAGGAAGAAGAAGAAAATAAGAAGTTGTAGAAACAAAACCAAATAAGTATCATTAAAGTAGATAAAAGATAACACACAACCATAGTGTTTTCTAGTGTATTTTACTAGAAGAGAGCCTATACCAAATGGGCTATATCTCAATTGACACCACGAGAAAATATATTCATGAATTATATCCAAAGAAGCAAACCCCGAAAACAAAGAAGATTATGAAATGACGTTTAATATAATACAAAGAGAAGAGATTAATTGATGACGAAGAAGAATGAAAAATAGTATATTAACGAAAATGATCATGAGAGTATACCAGTGATGAAATGTAAAACAAACTATCCCTGTAATATGTGAAGAATTTAGTTGAGTTGAATCAAGAAGAAGAGAGTATAACAATGTATAAACCGCAGATGCGTGAGATAATCCCAAGGATATTTATTATTTGTCGAAAGAACGACCACTATGTTTTTTGATTATTTGAGATGAATTGACTGATGAATAATGCCAGCAATCATTTATTATTATTGATGGAGATGATGTGCCTCCGTATTTATTGATGTTAGTATGGTCAGTGGAGTTGTACGCCAAAGTGAGCCGCTCTGAACTGCCCCAGCTAAACTTATGTTAGGGAATTAGGGAACTAAATAAACAAGGGAGATAATTACATAGAAGAGAAATAATTATGATTCAAATAGAAGAAAGTGAAGGGATATAAATAAAAAAGCATATGAATCGACATGGAACGTACAACAATTGATGAATTCTTCAATGAAAGAAATGAAAAAACAATATAAGTATACTGATTCAGAATTAATCAATTCTTATAGGAAGGCATATGTAACGTTACCAAATTTGGTAGTTACATAGGTAAACAATTATTACGTCAGATGACGGGAAATCATGAAAATATTTCTAAGTACGTAAAGCAATGGAAACAAAAAGTGAATATCTACAGATACATTATTGTAAAATTCCAACAAAGAAGAAGGAAGTGTAATATAGCATCATCGAGTACGAAAGAGAGAAAGAAAATGACTACAAGCCAATATAAAATGTTAGACACCAGGCCCAATAGTTTCCAACAGTGAGGGGAAACAACAAAAATAATAACTACGTAAGATAACAAGAAGACAACAGATTTCCAACAGTGAGGGGAAACAATAAAAATAATAACTACATAGGATGACAAGAAGACAACAGATTTCCAACAGTGAGGGGAACCAACAAAAATCATGACTACGTAAAATGAAGACGAGACAATTCAAGAGCAACCACAATGATGGCAAACCAACCAATCTATTTATACAAGGTAAATACTATGGAACGACGACTACTACAAATGGAAATATTGGAGGAGACGTTTAAACCAAAAGAAGAAAGAAAGAAGAAGAACAAGGAAAAATGACACGAAGAGTGAAGATAATGTATGTACAATACAAGAAATCACCATTCACCAAGTATGCAAGGAGCTATACTAGTGACCGGAAGAAGAACAACGATTATCAACTATGAAGAAACAGTGTTTAGCATATTTAAGAAATCACAAACAGTAATAGTGAATACTTAATGTAAGTGTGAGAACCTGTAACCAGTTAACCAATTTTAACCTAAATAAACCCCACAGACAATACAAGTGAGAAGGTTTATAATAGAAAAAAATGTGTTACCTTTATAGTGGAAACATCAAAGATTAAATAGTTAAAATGCACAGACAATTAGTGTGACCAATTTAATCAAGATTGTAATCCCAAATAGATAATCATAAGACCACCAAGTGAAATGTAAGATAGAACAGTAAAATCATTGTTTATAAAACCTGATAATAAAAGCTTTGTTAAGTTTTAAAATGAAATATAACTGAATGCCACGGCAAAACAGCATACAATATAAAGAAAGTCCAGAAAAAAATAATAACAAACAAGCTAGTTTGTTAAGTATCAAACAACCAATGTGCCAGAAATTAGGTACAACAACAAGAAATGTAATACCATTAGATTAAGAATATTTGTGTTATTGTTTAGAAAAATAGTGTAAACATGTGTATTAATCAACAATTAAACCATTGTAATAAAATACCATAATGAAGTCATAATAGTAGAAGCAACTACTGCATAAGAATATGTTGCACATTGATACATAACCCCAATAAGGAGTGCACCTATAACACAAAATCATATATGTTAATTAAACCAAGCAACCATCAACAATTGTTTCAGTCAAAAATTCATTATAAATAATGATGCACACTAATAAGTAATATTTTATACTGAAATGCACAGCACATAAAGCAGATTAAATATGATAGCACAAAGCTAGATGAAAAGAAACCCAATATGACAAGCTAGTTAAGCAAAATACATTATTAAAACTTACACAGAGATCACTGAAAATGTTACCAGTAGTTAGAAAAACATCTAGTACTACTATGAGAACAGATCATAAGTATAAGAATAGTAATTTTATAGACAAATTATTGAAAACTAAATGACTATGATTGTGGAATCAAATGTAAACAAACACTATGTAGCAAGTTAGTTAAGCAAAATGCACCATCCAAACTTGTTCAAAGGTAAATAAAAATGTTATCAGTAGTCAGAAGGATATCTGATACTACTATGAGAATATATATCAAATGAAATAATAGCAATTTAGTTATTGATTTATTAAAAAATAACTGACTGCCATGTCATAACCTGATGTAAACAAACCCAATACTAGGAATTGGAAAGCTTTCAGATAGCGAAAGGCTAATAAATGCATTAAATTAACAAGGTACTATAGTTGTACACTATTTTCATTTGTAACATTATATGCATTATATGGTAAAATGATTGACACAGTGACAATTTAAAGAAAAGAGAGCAGAAGGTATATTGATAAGACTATTAGTATATGAAAAACAACATTTTCATATAACAAAGTGTAAACCGATGTAAATAAATGTATATATTATTGTTAGAATACCAAACAAATATCATTAGATAAGGAATAATAGTATTATAAGCGGTTATAAATAATCGAATATGGACATTTGAAGACGCCATTACCCAAATATTGTGGAAATAATAATTGCACCTATTTTCTGAATTAAACATTTGAGAAATGGACTCAAAACGTTTGATAAGAAGTGTTATTGTGTAATTAGAATAAGATCTGGTGAAATAAACTTATTAATTTTAAGATTCACCATAGGAAGTTGTGAAATAGTTGTAGTGAGTTAATAATGGACGGATTTTATTCTTGTTTAGACTTTATTTAAAGCCCAAGGTGTCCGCGATCTATTGCCACCAACTATTCAACGATATGACAATTAATAAAAAAGTTATAACAATTATAAACGTTTTAATCATTTTGTGTATCAACGCTTACGTCACTATAATCTCCAACCCATATACGAAATTGGTAAAAAATTAAAAGTTTTATTCAACCGAAGTGTTTTGGGGTGGAGAGTTCGACAATTTCAACCAATCAAATGAATTAAAACAACCAGACAAGCCAGAGACGCTTAGATGAAGCGTCACAGTCATCTTTCAGTCGTCAAAGAGTCTACATGAATAATTCGCCGGGCAAGGTCGATGAAGAAACGTATGAAGTTGTATTTAAATTGTGCGCGACACGTACATGAGTCACGCTACACACACCTAACCTACACATAACAAAGAAATAACGAGTGTACAGTGCGGAGTGAATTCAAATAATAAAATACGACCAGTGTATAATATCGGTCGTATTTTCGAGTTTTGTGTTTATAAAAAACCAGGGAGTACTATATTTTCATTATTTAACAAATAAAACGGAAATAATAATTCTGTTAATGAACGGAAAATTATTGTTTTGGTACTACTCTAGTCAGTAGTATCGAAGTGTATTCATTATGATGAAAATTATCAGAGTTAAATAAAAGAATTGTTTCGCATTTTTTAACTTAAGAAATAAATGTTTTTACGATTTATCGTAATTAAAGAAGTCAATATTAATTTAAATACTACAAATAGGAGTGAAATGATTAGTCGCTCAATTGACTCATTTCGTTTGATTTGACTAATAAATAATTTTTTGCGAAAGATATTCTAATTAACTGATAGTTACACATCAGATGCATTATGAATAAGATAAATGTGTTTAGATTATTAAGAACTCAATGAATAATTTGCTTATCCACAAGAACTACTTACGTTTATTAGCTAACCTAGAAATAATAACGACAACTTGTCACCTTTTCATAATTCTGTTCTCAAGTAATACAAATCAAATGAAAGCTATCACAAGAGTTTTTTCTATTATAGATTTTTTTTTCTCTTGCCAATAAATGATTTTTGTAACCAACTATTAAATAATAATAGTAATTTTTAGCAGTGCAGCTCAACGCACGTGTTATTAAAGTAATTACTGTGTCCTTGTATCCAGCGTACGATAGTACGATAGTTATCGATTTTATGGTACCGACTTTTAATTTTAATATTTTTTTGTTTGTTTTATATTAATTCTTTATTAAATATTATTATAAAAGACAACATCTTGTATCTGGTATCATGCAACTTCAAAGATCACACGAACTTGGTAATTTAACTGTGTCAAGAGGACATAACCTCTCAAACTAAAATTATTGTATCAACCCTCAGTATTACCAGCCTTGAGGTTAAAAGAGTTTCTTTTTAAAAATTGTTCATAATAACTATTATTTTGTATAGATATTAGTGATTGATTGTTTATTTAAAGGAGTTAGTGGCATTTCAAAACTGTTAATAAACCTCAATTATTTTTACCAGTGGAAAGTTTTTTGATTTCAAAATAAAATAGTTTAATTATCATAACTAGTTCTATCAGAAGGTGGCGGCAGAATTTGAATATTCACTATAATTCAAATCACAATTGAGCCCTTATTTTATTTTATTGTGCATGTGTATCACTTAGGGTATTCAAGTAGAATATCCACATGTATGTATAAAGTGTATGTTGCAGCAGAAGCAGTCACCAAACAGAACAGTAATAACATCCACATATGGTAAGTGGGGAGGTGAAAAGTGAAGTGCTAAAATACTTTTTTAAATTGAGAGATTTAAACGGGAATACCCACACAACTATTAATAACCAACACTAATAATTCCATTTTAAAATTTTATTATCTTATATCGTTGTGGATACCGGAGCGTATCTACAATCATCTACACTATATCTGTCTTGTAACAGATTGGCGAACCCAACAGTGGGACTTTAAAGGAGAGTATCTATTTACACTATATCGTTGTATTAATTAATAACGTTACAAAGTGGTGCCCAACGTCTGAGCGCGGATTAGGGAGAAAAGAGTCAGCAATTTAGGCAATTAAACCAATAATTTCCTCACCTAATTCGTCAAGAGACAGCAAGTGCATTACCAGCGACAGGATGTACAGAAGGTCGACGTCAAAAAAGCGAGCAGCAGAGGCAGAGAGGGAGGCCAGACTAGAAGAGAAAGAGGCAACATCAACAGAAGATGTTGAGGAGATTTTATTAGAAATTGAAGATAAACAACTTGAACCGGCGGAGGAGGTTCAGCAACCCGATGATGAACCGGAAAGCATACCCCAAGAAGTTCAACCGGAGGGTAGCCAACCTAAAAAACCAATGGTACCAGGAGAACTCGACTTCATGGAAATGTTCAAGATGGTGATGGAGAAGATAGAAGAGAGCCGGAAATCATCTAAGGAGGACAATCAATCCACAAAGCAGAGTATCGAAACCATGAATCAGAAGATGGAATCCACAGACCAGAAGATAGAAACGATGAATAAAAAGCTGGACGAAACCAGTCGATCCACTAAGGAGGACTTAAGCAAGAAGATAGAGGAAGGCCAGAAATCCACAGACCAAAAAATAGAGTCATTGAAAGAGGACAATCGAACTCTGAAGGAAGAGTTGAACAGCAAGATAGAGGAAACCGGTCAATCCACTAACCAGAAAATAGAAGAAGGCCAGAAGGAGAGCCAGAAAAATATAGAATTGTTGAAGGAGGAGTTAAATGACAAGATAAATGAAACCAACAGGGGGATGGAAGACGGACAGAAAAAGACTGA